>CM073769.1:104328060-104498060 GCA_037158775.1 Hetaerina titia | reverse complement strand
ATATGCATATGCCTGCTTCCCCAGCAATATGCCAGCCCTGCCTAACACAGACATGCCAACTCTCCCGATTTAAGCGGGAGACTCCCGATTTTTCCTTCTTACGTTCTTGATGAACTGTTCAAATTGTGTACTTAGCTTAACATGTCAATAAAGTGTGACATTCATTAAAAATTGGCAAAGTGTCATAAAGGGATTAAGGTGCCATGCAAATATTGTGGTAATTAAAAGTGATTACTTCGTGATACACTTCTAAAAATCTCCCGATTTTTCATTTTTGAAAGTTGGCATGTCCTCCCGATTTTTCATTTTTGAAAGTTGGCATGTCTGCTAACAGCATTGGCCACATTGGCACCTAACTGCAGACCCATGAAGGACCCAACCACCGTATGTCCCATCTTGCCTCAATGAGTGAGGTGATGGATGAAAATCATTGTATGTGGTCGGGATGCTTCAAAGGTCTCATTACTTTGTGATACATGTATAGAACATTTACCAAGAAAGCTGTGAAGGAGGTACATTGGCAACTCTTCCATTTTGCCCCATCATTTTCTTCTAAGTTGGATTGTTAGTACTATTATCTAGTGTAATTGAATCATGAAGTTCTTTTAATTGATACTATTGTCATACTGATTTGAAACTACATTTCCTGCATTTTTCATAATTGAAGAACATTTCAATTTTATTACATTTGTCATTTTTAACTGAATGAACTTTCTTTGCCTCTTTATATTTTCAAGTTATGCCAAGTGTGAAATGAAATCAATTCTTGCGACTCAATCGGAATATCTTTTCCCAAGAATTTATTAAAACTGTCCACCCTGTTAATAAAAAAATGTCAGCACCTCTTCCCTTATTGGCGAGTTTATGACTGAAATTCCCTTTGTCTCTTGTACTTAAGTAGGACTAAGTATGCTGAACATTTTAGGTACCCCGGCCTGATTTTTTCAGATAAAATTTTTAAAAATGCCTCTTTATTTTACTGGCTAAGTTATCCACAAGGTCAGTATTTTTCATCTTACTTTTGCATAGCTAAGTAATGCAGTTTACGTGGTCTGTCTGATTGTGGCTTCCTAAATAACTGTAAACTGGCATCAAGTTTATAATTTTAAATCAGTAAGCTTGTAAAATATTTGTCATGGTGAGATTTGCAACAAATCTTTAACAGACTTGCTTTGGTGCCTTGGGGACCCATTAGTAAGTACAAATCTGGATTGGTCATATCCTTGGAACCTGTAGTTGAATACATGGTGGAGAGAATTTTAGAGGTAAATTTGGGGGGAAAATCTTCACACTATATTTGGGTCAATGCAGTAAAAAGGGTGGAGCCAATAGGTGGAATTACTGTAATGTTCTTTTTACACCTATTGATTCAGGGGAAAGTTTCTCCATCATGCACATATTAACTAGCCATTTTCATTGTGTTTTTACATTTGCTTCATGTTTCATTCACTTTTTGTGTGGGTTGCTACAGAAATTTGGCATTTTCTAAGCCTATATGTTTTGATATGTTTCTATTCTATGCAGGGCTTGGGAATGTCTTTGGACCAATGCTTATAGCCAGATACCTTGGAGAAATGAAATGACCCCACCTCACGTCAACATAATTTCAACAAATCTCAAGAGTATTGTAATTGATTCAACTGATTTTGCCACACTCTGCAGTGAGCTACCTGTTTCTCAACTTGTGATACACATGTCTTCCTGGGAGAATGAAGGGAACTTTCCTCCCTTAATTGCAATTGCACCAAAATTGAAGAAGCTTGCTATACTCACCAATATATTTTCCATGGTAGGCACGGATTTTAGATTCTCGTGCTAGTTATAGTATCAATATTTGTCGCCAGTGTAAGCAAGCATCAAAATCATGCTCTTTTCATGTTAACTGTTTCAGTAACCATGACTTCAATTTATTTCATTTCTTTTTTCAGGGGCTTAATTCTTGGGTTAATGCTGCCATTGGATCATCAGAGTATCTAGTTGAAATCAATTTGTGTGGAGTACATTATTGTGAAGATAAATTCTCACTGGCAAAATTATGGCTGGCCCTCAGTTGCCTGAATACTTTAAAAAAGCTTGCTGTGGCACCATGTATTTTGCCAAAGTTTGGAAGAGGTGAGTAATAAATATTAAAATTGGTAGTGTCTCATAGATGAAGGTGTCATAATATTTACCTAAGGTTTCAATCAATAATGCAGTGAAGGTAAAGTAGTCCAGTTGTTAGTTTAAGCTAAATATTTGGTGCATGGTCAAATCCCTTCTCTGGGAATGCTTTTTTGCTATGGCGACTACCAGTGGTGGCTCATGTACCTCCTGAAATCCTCTTAAAACCATCTTGTCTTCTCATCAAGTTTCCCAGAAGGAAATGTACCTCAATTTCAATTCACTAAATATCAATTCTGTAATTCCAAGAAACTGCAGGAGATGCCACAACAGTAAATTTTAACGGAGCTAATATGCATTTCAATGCAACAATTTTAGAGTATAAAAATCATTTGCCCGTTAATCCTGGTCAAGGCAAATGATTTTTAGCTGGCATGCATGTAAAATGTAAATTAAGAGAGGACAAATTTGAAGGGAGCTGTGAAACCACAGATTGAGGGGGGAAATTGAGGAGCATTGATGCAGGAGCATAATAATCATATTCTTGGGAAGTAATTTGGCCCTCATATGATAAATGATATTATTTATAAGGACCCCTTTCTCATGTTGAAGTCTCCTCAATATCACACCTTTCACATTGTTGATTTGGTTAAAGCAGTCTTGGTTGTGTATTACTCCTGATATTATTCATGTTTTAAATGTCATTGTTCAGTAAATCTGTTTCCCATCTTGATTTCAGAAATTTTCCTAGGCACCACCAGTGGCAAATAGGTCATCAAATTTTAGTGAATGAATTTTTGAGTGTTTGAATCTTATTTTTGGCTTATACATAAAATGTTTCCTGTTACCATCACTTGCCGTTTACTAGTCACAGTGTGATGAATATATTACTTCTATTTTTGGAGGCATTTTACCAAATGATGACTGTATTGATGCAACATGCCTTCGAAATGTAACATTCATTATCTAGGTTAACTAGGAATGGCCCCTTCTTGTTTCCCCTATCTGTAAATTCCTTTTTTTTTGTTTCTTCCACCGTCTTCTTTTCTTGCAATTTTAGCCATAGTGTCCTCTTTAATTCTTCACCTCCATTGTTCCTTCCATGATGCTCTTCAATAAATTCTTTTTACCATTATGTACAATTACTTTCCCTCATGTATGTGTCAATGTATTCCATGAACTTCTTTGCCCACTTCTCATCAGACTTCTTTATTGTTCTCTTAACCTATTAATTTAATTTTCAATATTCCTCTCTCTCTATTTCCTTGTGGAACTGTTCACTGACTGGTTTCAATTGGATAGTCTCCATTGCATTTGGTTATGAGAATTTTCTTTCTTTGCCTGTAACTTTTGCCATTTCTTATCTTAACAACCAGTCCAATTCCTCCTTTCCTTTTATCTCTTTGCTTCAATATTTTTCCTCTATAACTCTTCCCAGCAAGTAATTTTTATGTAATATATGGCCTGATCAAAATATTTTTCTTTATTGTTCTCTCTTAGAAGTTTTTTTCCCTCTCCTATTCTCATCAGTACTTCCTAATTCCTTACTCCATCTGTCCGCTTTACTTTAAACATTCTTATTCACAGCTATTTCTCAAAACCTAGCATTTTTATGCACCTCAATGACATTTGAACCCTGTCATATACTCTCTAGCTAAAAGCATCAATCAGTCTGTCTTTAAAGTTGACTCCAATTTCCTTCAGGGAATGCAGGATCATGTCCTAGTTGTCACGAACCTCTCTTGATCTATTCTAATTAAAAATTATGAGGGTCTGATTTTCAATGAAATAATACTTTTTGACCCCTCCATTTGATGGCAAACTGTCCTCTAAGTGCCTTATATTCATATGTATATATGTTATTCTAACTTCATGTAGAGTTAATATGAATAGAAAGTGCTTGTTCTAAAGACATTAGTCTTATTCTTTAAGGCTTACCAAACTATTACCTTAATTTTTAGCCACCAATTCTCAGCAGTTGGATGTAGGAGACCATGTGATTTTACCCCATTCTGGAATGACTCAAGTTAGCAAGAAATTATCAGAAATGCTTAGCCTTAATTCCTTGGAGTTATTTGAAGTTGGGAATCCTTCCCATATTAGGTATGAGGGTTTAATTTTTCTCATTATTTCTCTAAAAATTACTGATACTAAGAGATGCTTCATGGAGGGTGAGAAGTGGAAGATGGAACATAGAATATGACTAAAAACATTGTTTTTAAGAACCATATTTCTTGTGGGATAACATATTATGTGAGGCTTTGCGGACAGTTTAATAAATTCATTTCAGATTTCAAGCTTTTGTTTCAAAAGTACCCTTTATAATAACTACTTGCCCAATTACTTTTGCATTACCTCTGTTCTATGATCCCTTTTGTAAGTATTGGGATATATTCACATGTAATTGTTTAATGTGAAGCTTTATACAAATCAATTTTGAGGCCTCTTAAAACATGTCCAAAAAGCAATACAAAACTCATTTCTCAAGTAAGGATCATTCAGAAGTGACTGAAATTTTGTGTAACTTGAAAATGTTTTTTTTATGCAGTATTATATGCATTGTGAACATTCTTTTGCAGTTCACTCCCATCTAGTAATGATGTATTATGCCACCTTGGAGCATGGGTTCCTTACATTGCAGCGGTATCAGTATGGCCTACGTTGACATGTTTGACCATAGACTCGATAGCAAATCTGAGGTCATTGTATCAGTTCAATTTGGTAAGTTTTCTTAGATATGTTTGGTTTAAGTTAATGCAATTCATGCATTTAATTCATTTCTGGAGAATTTTTTTTGCATTTCAATTATTTAGCCTGCATATATTGTTGGAGAATAATGTTTGTCCACCAAGAAACTATTCGTAATATTGTATAGATAACAGACAGGTGCTGATGATCCCACACAGGGGTGAAACCATGATCGTCGATAAATATTATGTGGAAATTGCTGGGTGTCTGCTATGTACACAATTGAGAAATGTACCTAATTAAGGATAACTTTTAAATCCTAACATTTTCTAAATAACTTGGTTCGGAATTGCTCAATTAGATGGTTTGTATCTATCAGTCACCTTTTCCCTCTGTACCTGTCCCTCCCATTTCCCCTTAATGTAGGTTTAGGGCATTCACTGCTCCTTGACCTTTATGGACCTCTTGATAATTGCATGTGAGCCTTGAATCTGGTTAAAGTATAGAATTAAGAAGTGTGGACAAGAACCAAGTTATTTCTTTTAATCACAGAAATTTTTTCATTAAGTGATTTTTTTATTTTTATAATTTTCACAGGTGACATTAAATTGCAAGAATTTAACCAGCCTGACGTTCAGGAATCTTGGGACCAAAGGGTACTGTGCCTACGTGAAAGACATTGTGTTCGCTCTTTCGAACTGCCAAGCTCTGAAGCATTTCAGGTAAGAATATCTTCATAGGAGTATACAGTGAAACCTTGCATAGTGACTGATTTGCATGATGAGCAGAAAAATTTTGGCCAAAATTGACTCACTTCGCGAGGCACTTTTTGCGTAAAGAGTGAAAAGGAGAGGGGTATTCTCATAATAATTGCATGACTGCTGCTGCTTCTTTTGTGTTAAGCACTTGTTCCGCTAGTATTTTAGTGTCACTAGTGATGACACATTTTTCCAAAATTGTGTTCAGACATATTATTTGTTATTTTTTTTTGTCAATTTTAATAATACTTTGTTCAAAGTTTTAAAAATGTTTCCAAAGAAAAAGCCATATGAAGATAGCCTTAAAAGAATAAAAATAACCTTAGAAATGAAAATTAAAATCATCTAAAAGTGAGAATGAGGTGTGAGCACGGTATATTTATTGGACACATAAAATCGATTGTCATCAACGATTTGCACTATCCTTAATGACAAGAATAACAAGGACTCTATTAAGAAAATAGATCCTTTTAAGGGAGTGACAAAAATATCTACTCAATGGTTATTTATGAGGTCTGACTGGTCTTTCTAAGAACCAACTACTTCATGGATCACAATCAGTGACATGTCACCTTCTAGCAGCATCTGTGAGAAGTAAAACTCTGCCTTGCTCGTGGCCCTATCTTGACTTGTCTTGGCGTTACAGTGATTCTTGTCTGAGCTTGCACATGCTTGCTGTACAAATTCTTGTGTCTATGAGAATGAAGGCATTAGAGAAGCAGTGCATGAATATTGAATTTTGTTTTAACCTCAGGAAAAGTACAACTGAAACTTATGCAATGATTTAAGAGGCATTTGGCAATGAATTTACGAGTCAGACAGTGTTTTTGTTGGTATAACCACTTCCAGTCTGAACAAACCTTGGCCAATGAAGAACCAAGAAGTGTATGACCATTGACGTCAATGAACAATGCTCACATCAACAGTGTGAATGATTTAGCAAATACAAACGATAGGTTGACTGTTGGGATATTGCCAATGAAGTTGACATTAGTATTAGATTGTATTTCATCATTTTGGTGGCCAGCGCACCAAAAGTTTTGGCCATACAGCGCATCACATCCAATTTGGGCCACGAATGTTAACGGATGAACTGAGGCAAAAATACCTTGACATCAACTGCTTGATCGTTCAAATGATGACAAAAACTTCTTAGAAAAAATTGTAACAGACGACAAAACCAGGGTTATTGATTAAGATATAGGAACCAAAGTCCAGTCTTAACAGTGAAAGGGGCCATCTTCCCCAAGACCCAAAAAAGCTCAGATCTCACGATCAAACATAAAGGTGATGTTGATTGCTTTCTTCAATTGAGAAGGGATTATAAATTATGAATACGTCCCCAAAGGACAAACAATGAATGGCAGCACTTTATAGAGGTTATGAGACATTTAAGGCACACAATGTTGTGAAAGAGACCACAAATGAGTACAAATAAGACGTGGTGCTTTCATCACGACAATGCACCTGTGTGTGCATCATTGATTGTTCTCGAGTTTTTGGCCAAAAACAGTACACCAGTGATCCTCCAGGCACCCTACTCTCTGGATCTTCCACCAGTAGACTTTTTCCTATTTCCTAAGTTGAAATCCACCTTGAAAGGACACTGATTTGAAACTATTGAAGACATCCGACAAAATTCTACTGCAGACTTAAAAAGCTATCCCAAAAAAACATTCCATGTGGTATTCTAAAGCTGGAAAAAATGTAGGGAGCATTGTATTGGCAGACAAGGGATTATTTTGAAGGCAGTATGCATGACGAAGGGTAACTAATAAAATCAAGTATTTATTGAAACAGTCTCATCTTTTTTTTGTAAGGACCTTGTATCCTCAATGATGTTGAAAGGTTGCTTCTCATATGGATAAACAAAAGGAATTGCGATCCAATGCTATTGACAAGAATATCATTAGTGGGGAGGCAGAAGAAATTTTCATTGAACTCATTGAAAAAATGCCTGAATCGTCAACAGCTGAAGAAGTATTTAAGGGAAGCCATGTGTGGTTTGACAAGTTTAAGAGAAGAACTGGTATCCGCAGTGCTGTGATGCTTGGTGAAGCAGTGAGCTCTGACTCAAAGGCAGCAGATAATTTTATCATTGACTTCGAGAAGGTTGTAGATTTTTAGGATTGCCTACCACAACTGATTTTTAATTGTGATGAGACAGGTCTCTTCTGGAAGAATATGTCAGATTGAACCTATATGTGTAGCAGCAAAGGAGTGTATCAAAGTCACTTTCAAGTCCCAAACATTTTTTTGGATTGGCAGAGAACTGGTTATCGGCAAAATTACGGATTGCGGATGGGTGAATTGGTGGCAGCAGCGGTTTTGATGATGATGATGATGGCTGAATCTAGCGAGCTGAGATGTGATCAGATAGGTACACTCCGAAAGTTCAACCTGGAGTGACCATGCATCGTTTGTCAGTTTTACAAAAATGGTCTTTAGGCTCCAACATTTAAAGTATTGCCATAAGAAAACTATTGATGAGATTTTTTTTCTTCCATTCAAGAAGATTACAATTGTGGAAATCATATCAAAAACACTTAATTTATTTATAGCTTTCGGAGATGTGTTTTTGACAAAATGCAGTTGGATCAAAGGCGTGAAATTTCCGACGGTGGAAAATTGGCTTACTGCTGCTAAGGAATTCTCTTTAGATGCGCCCAAATACACAGAAAATTACCTTAAAATTCGTCACTTAAGGGTTTGAAGTCATAATTTTCCTTCCATGAACCCAGACTGTGTTCAAATTGGTCCCATAAGGTAACATATACTAATTAATTATTTAAGTCCACGAGAGAGACGCCAAACCATCCCGTTTATTAATTTTGGAATTATAGTACCATCCCATGAATGTGGCATTCCACGGCCACCAGATAATGAAAGACTGTCTCATGCTGCTATTTTGCGCCAGTGCAAGCTGTAATTTGAAAATTAAACGTGTGCTAACTCCACAAGCCTTCAAGGAGAGTGAATTCCTGAAGAGCAGGCTCATTGTGATGCGTAGGTCATGGGAAAATGTTGCATTATACATTGGGAAGCATCACCCTAGTAAGGCAGTGGCTATGCATGCTTCATATTTATTTAATGATTATGCTCTGTTGCAATTTCACAAAATTTGAAGTGTTGGGAAAAACAAATGTCTCTAGACAGCTTTAAGATAGAAAAGAATGGAAATGTGTAATGTATAAGAAACTAATTATTTCAATTCTGTTTTTTCAAATCGATTTTGCATTCCAAGTTGGTTCATTCTACGATAGAAGAAAAGATAAAGACAATTTATGATCCTAAACATTGTATATATAAAACAGTTTCTTTTTCTCAAATTTTTTGCTTAATGAGTGTTTCACTCTGCAATAAAGATTCCAGAATGAGAAATTCTTGTTGTGCAAGAGAATATAATTAATTCTTCTTATTTGGTTTGGGGGTTGTATACAAGGTTTGTAATGCTGCTTTGATTTTCTAAAACTCTTTAACTCTACATAGTTATGTTTCCTTGGTGTCATATGTAAAGAAAAGCACTCAATTTATTCTTCTATTTTGAATTATTTAACATTAGAAATTTCCATTTTTGAGTGTATATGCTACATCTATTCTATCTAACAGGAATATATCTAGCATTTATAACTTATTGGTTATAAGCATATAGGAAGGACTGTACATAAAATAGTCATTATTCACTACTCTACTTTTCAGTTTGATAAATAATGATGATTAATAACTCAATAATTCATGAGATGTTACTGGTAAATAAGAATGATATTCCCTTGTAGTATTAAAAGAATTCCAGACATTCATTGGACTGGAATACACAAATCTCAGGAAGTTAGAAGAATAAATCACTCCTCTGAGATGTATAACACCTAAGAGGTGCCTTCAAGCTCTAAGGTATCCCAGTATTTTTCTCTGGACTAGTCTGGAGCAGTCATTTTTTGTGAATGCTAGATGCAAATACCTGAATCATACAGTCCACAAGGATGCCACTATTGTGAGAAATGTTTTCAGTACTTAAAATTGCATCGTTTAGTGCACAAGAACAGCATTTAATCATCTGGTTTCACCATTAGCATGGTTTGGCACCCATCAAATTCATCATCAATTGAGTGAGACATGCAGTAATGGTGTTATGGATGCATATAGTATAAAATGTTCATTTCTGGGTGTGGCTATTCAAAGAAGAGTAAACACCATAAATGAATGTATAAAAGAAACCTCAGTGATGGGGCATGGTTTTTCCAGTGGGCAAAAGGCAACCCTGAAGAAGTGTTCTTGGCACCCATGGGATCATGGCATGAACATTATGAAAAAAGACATTTAAGTCAGAGAGATTATGTTGAGAAGTAACAGAAGTTTCGACTTTTTGATGTTAGTAGTATGTCAGGAAAAAATTTTTAAGCTTTAGAATTTGAAGGTAACTCATATAGATGAATGGTCTAGTTTCGCAAATTCTCATCTGCATGATTGTAAAATATGATTATTTTGGCATGGTTTACTTTGCTTTGAGTTTTTTGTTTCTTATTGTTATTATAGTAATTATGTAACACCCAAAGTATTTTTATAGAACATAAGACTCTGATCTTGTGCCAAGAACGATTGTTAAGAGTGGAAATTTACCACATTTCCTTGTTTGTTCATTTTTTATTGTCATAGCATAGATTATTTTTGCACATTAATAGATTTGAAGTTTTTTCAGCATTGGAATGCGTTTGATTATTTTTTTATCCTTTGAATATAGGTTAGACCAGCCTTATATTTTTGATCACATCAAGGGTTTGTTGGCATCGCTTTCCAAGTGCATTAATCTTGAAACCATTGTCATTACAAACTACAATGTTATGCATAATAGTCGTCTACAGAAAAAGGAGGATTTCTACCCAATACTTCTTCAAGTGGCAAGCAGATGTATGCATCTCAATTTTATGCTCATAACTCTGCCTGATGTGACAAGAGCTATTTGTAACAAACTGAAGAATAAAATTTTAAACAGGTAAGTCACTAGTATATTTTAAATATGTTCTGTAACACTTCATGGCATTACATACTTGGCTCTGTGATCACTGTTTTAAAATGTATACTTGAATTAAAAGTTAACCTGAATCCAACTAACGCTTTCTATCTCACACTTTTCACTTAAGTCCAAATTTTAAAAAAATATATAAGATATCACATTGCAAGGGTGATGTGAGAGGATTAATCAATCAGCAAAAACCTTATATTTTGGTGAACATTCCTTTTGTGTTGTCTATGTATCATAGAAAGTAATTGGTCTGTTTATAGAAATTTTTATGGCAATTCATAGTTTTCCTGAAATATTCATTAGAAATATTGCAATTAAATTGGCAGGAATGACGCTAAAAAAATTATTTCTAAAACATTTCATTTGATTTTTCCATCTGATGTCACTATAGACTAATTATAATTAATAATTATTACTACTATTAACTGGAATTGGACAAGTGCCAGTTTTCCCTCTACCAGTCTGTAACTCGAATACTAGGATCTGTTACTGATGCAATCATATTTAACATAGTCATTGTTGTTATGTGAGAAATAGGAATTTCATATTTGTTTTGAATGCTCTGAAGCATAAAGGCTTTTAATGATTGAAATAATTATTCTCAATTATCACTTAAAAATTGTTATTCTTCAACTTTTCTTTTATTATTATAACCATTACACTTAGCTTAAAATGTTAAAAATATGGCATGCACAAAGACAGTACAATTGTAGGACTTTTAACAGTACAGAAATTCATAAATATTTTTTTGATCTCAGAAATGTTTGGTCTGTACTTAATTTTCTGTGAGTTAAAATAAGTTTAAATGCAGGAAATTATAAGTTTTATCCTGTCGTAAATAAGGTAGAGCTAACTAAGAGGAAGGTGTATTACAAATAAGTTGCTGAATGTTCACAATGTAGTTTTAAAGTGAGATTATAGGAAGCCCAGAAGTTCAAAATATCTTTGCCATTTGACTGTACATAGTTATGATATTAATGATTGATGGTCAGATGTTAGAGTGGGTTGAAGGATTAGTAAATATCGATATCCTTCTACCTTTCATAGTGATGTTGACTTAAGTCTATTTAACATAAAGTAAATTGCACCCATATTAATGTCCTGAATTGAAATATGTGTAGAGGTAAATGAAAATGTAACAAATTTGTGAAATGTAAATTTTTTGTATTCGGTGAATATTTATTTCCAATTGTTTGCTCATTGCACTTTTTCAGAATATCTCGTCCTACAAAATCAGCACTAGTCATGGAGTTTTGCTCATACCCTAAAATGTCACGAACAGTTGCAGATAATTATCATGAATTTCTCAAATTCCCACGGAGTTCTTGTCATCATGATGAATTACATATGTTCTCTAAGGTGGCTCTCTCTCCTCCATTGAAACATACATGTTGACCTACTGTTAAGCCTTGTTTTGAAGCCAGTGCTTAAAATAAGCTATTAAGGGTGATAATTATATATGAAGTTGTTGGCATAGTAATAAAGTGATATTTTTTATATATTATAATTACCAGAATATGATGTTTTCACCAAATTATAGCAGATTAAGACCAGTTTCTTCCTGCCCCTAGAGGTATAAAAATGAAGGCCCACCTTAAGCATTTTAATTCAGCACCAAAGAATTACACCACCCATCTAATGTTATCAAAGCAATTTCTCTCGGTACTCTTTAAAATTAAAAATTAGTTGATTCCAAGTGGTTTTCATGACAGCAAAAAGTTGTAGGTAACCACAAACAGCTCATGAATGGGCCATGAGAATGAAACCCATTGCATCATACATTCATGAATGCCTCTCCTGTGAGAATCTCTTAAGAGTGTAGAGCCTTCTGTTATGCCTTCTGCCTTTAAAAAGACAAGATGAAGCTTCTTGCAGTAAGACCAAATAGTAGGCAGTTGTGCATATTCTGCTTAGCATTGGGGAATTGTGGTTGATTGCCAACATGGAAATAATTGAGTTCACACAATATTGCAATGCAAATGGATTAATGACTTTATAAATAGTTCATCATTATTAATCACAGATACTAGGTATTAAAGAGAAACAAGTATTTTGTAAAAAAGTACTATTCGTACACTTTAATAATTTTACACATTAGAGTTAATTACATAATATTTACAGACAGAGAAATCACGTTCACTCTGAAATATTTAAATTAATAACACATAGCTGTAATATTCAAGTTTTGGCTAGTTAAGCATACAAAAATATCAGATCATTCTTTACAGGATTATGACCAAATATCCTTCTTATTTTGAGGTACTCATTATACATTGAACTACATGATTGAAGACAATTTCCAAATTGATGGAATATGCTACCAAAACAAAAAATTAATGCAATTATCAGGATGCACACCGCAGCAATGCCTTCCTATAAGTAATCCTAGCCATTAATTCAAAAATACTGGATGACATTATCCATTTTAACAGATTGTGCAATACTGATTAAATAATTAAATTGTTTGTAATCTCAAAAGTACAAAGGTTTGGAGATTAAAACTGTTTAATGGCTGTTTAACCCATGAAACAAATTGCAACCACACCTCTGATATTTTTAGATATCACATAAATTCTGCTACTCTTTTTTTACAGATCAATATTTGATATAGCGTATCAACTAATGCGGTTAGCTAAGCACCAATGTTTCATGAGTAAAAGTTAAGAAATGAATGTTCATCAACTCACAAACAACAATATTATTGATTCAACAATATTACGAGATACATTACAACTTCTTTTCTCAACAAGACTGAAACACATCAGGCATCCTGCGAATTTATTTGTACCAAACACTCGTAACATAATGGTCATTTCACTCATACAATAAAAATTGCCATTTCAAAGATCATTTGTTCTCTAACTAAACCCCGGGGGACACATCACAGTAAGTAATCTCCTCCTATGGGATGCTTCCAGAAACACCAACTACATCAACCCAGACATCTCAAATTTTTTTCAGAAACATTTTGATGGGAACTGCGTGAGGCAACCCCATACCACTTCAATTGCACCTGTTCAAATTACACTCTCATTCAGCCATCCCAAGTATGGTAATCCAGCCAGAATTATATTTGCTACCATTCGGGCACCAAAATAAAACATAAAGGGAAAGAAACATTGAATGATTTAATTTGGATTTGAATATTTCCAGGCGTAATTTGGATTTCACTAAAGAAGCCAGAAACAAACACAATCATGTGTACATATATAAGATTACCAATAGATAAATATGAAATATTTTATTGTGTTTCAGTCTGAGTAATTTTATAAATAAAAACATATACAAGTATTGCAGTAATTAAAATTTTCATCTTTGTACAATTTACCTCTGCACTTCCCAAGTTTTAAGTATGCAGTTCTTTTTCGCTATAATTTGATCTTGGTCATCTTCACCATAAAACAATCGATGGCTATAGGCAAGTTCCTAACTAAATGTGACTTCTGCCTTCAATTTGAGCAACAGCCTCCTCTGTATTGTTTGCTACTAAAAATTCGAAGAGGTTTTACGATGGCAAAACTCAATTAACACCTAAAAATAAACTCAACCTGCCATAAATTCAATCACCACATGTCACTACCCATTCAACCCAAGCCACCCTATCCAGATGGTGTTCCTGAATGTAGCCAAGAGTATGACTTATAAATGAATAGAAAGAGTAGCGCAAAAAATTTAATAACCGGAATATTTCCATTCCTTTTGTCTATGAATAGCTATATTTTGCATGCATTCCAATGACATCAATGGGCAATTGGAAAACCAGGGAAAGTCATGATGCTATTATATTGATCAAACAAAAATTATCTTAAAATGAAATTCATATGGACAAATCTTTTTTTACGTGTTTGTTCCATAAATATTGGGATCTGATATTTGTATTAAGACATCCAAAATAATTACTTGGTGCTTTTGAGAAAGAGATATACAATAGTGAAGTAATTAAATTCTCCATTACATATCTAAACCAAACTCGAAGATATACGAAATGACAAATATGAATTTATCATTTCTTGAACAATGAGGATAGTGTAAATATTTGTGAAGTATTTATTATACTTTTTTTAAAGTATTTATGATAAAAGATTTTCTCATTATTGTTTGTTTTATTAATAGCACTTATCTTTAACCCACAGCGTTGAATAGTAGAGAGTTTTATGTTTCAGGTTTAATTAATCCAAATTCAGACATGTCTGGGTCTTTGCACAGAATAAAAAATATTATACGATAGATAACATTAACTCTCATCAATTTTACAATTACCTCTTAACATATGTCATTAAAAATACCTCTAAGTACTTACAGCATTAAAAAATACTTCCCGATATGTCATGATGAGATACTTGTGTGACTTAAATCTACCCTGGGGATGGATGAAAACAATTGTAAAAACATTATTCATCATTAGAATTTTTCAATGCATGACCAGCAAGCCAAAATTAAACTAATCATACAATCTCCTTGAGTCATGTACATTAAAAGTATCAATTCAATAAATAAAACCGCATCAACAAAATCATTAATGAATGCCTAAAAAAAAGGGCAAGAGACTGCTTTCTGGACAATAGTCTTAACCTTAGGAAAGATTAAAAGAGCAACTGATTTCAGTTAAAGAGTAGGCTTGAAACCTGCATGTGAAATCCAGTTACTCCATTGAAAGTGGTACCAATAAATTAG
Organism: Hetaerina titia; assembly: GCA_037158775.1. Taxonomy (NCBI): domain Eukaryota; kingdom Metazoa; phylum Arthropoda; class Insecta; order Odonata; family Calopterygidae; genus Hetaerina; species Hetaerina titia. Next base: position 104,482,820 of record CM073769.1, on the reverse strand, counting down.
TCCCTATTCGTGCCTCTTTTGCTGCACACACATACACACATGCACACATTCGACAGTTACATCAACAGTTGAGAATCATCACAATTCATGGAAAGATATGACACAAGGCTGTGGTTGGTAGATGCCGACGAGGCTGAAGTGGTCGGTGAGGGAGGGGCCGATTCAGGAGAGGGCGGGACGTGAGAGGAAGAGGACGAACCTGCAGAGGGAGATGAGGTCAGAAGGGGTATGCTGTTTGGGCTACGGTGTGATACTAAGGAAGGCATACCTTCATGGCCCACCATACACTTGCCATGTTTTGGCTCCATTGTGTCTGCAGGAAGGGGAAGGCAAGGTATATCCAGTGAGGAAGGGGGGAAAGATAAATTTGATGCAGAGGCTTCCTCATTTGATCGTTGCATCTGCGACTCTGACGGAAAGTATCGCCTCCGTTGACGTCGCTGATGGCGCCTCAAGTTTGTATGGTGACGCCCACCACTGCTGCCAGAGTTTGCAGCATTGCCATTTCCCATTTCAACCTGAAGTGAGAGGTTAGACAAAAGAAATTAAGCATGGAAATCATACAGGCACTTTCCAGGTCAACACATATATATATATATATATATATATATATATATATATATATATATATATATATATATATATATATATATATATATATATATATATATATATATATATATACACTTCACTTGATACACCTCGCACAGTACTTGGTCACTGTTGCCTTCCCCATTACCCATTGTCAAATTTTTCACTCATGTTGATGGTCACTTTGTTGACCAAAATGTCAGTATTAAGTTTTCTTTATATAATTATGTTTATATATATAAAATCCAAAAACACAGTAACCAACCCAAAGGTCAGTTTGGTAGGTGATGGTAGAGTTCGTTTACCCAGTACTAAGCCTGACAGCATGTGAAATTCACACAGTGTAGGGGGGCCAGTTTTTTCCAGCCAAGGTTTACCAGGAAGATCTGGTACCCGAAAAATCACATAGCTTGGGTGGATCTGCAGGTGCCTAGAGAGGTTTGCCCGGGAATCAAACCTGGGCCCCCAGTCAGTAGTCCAATCCCTAGGACTACCGCAACCCATATTTTTATATACATATATATTCAGTGTGTGTGTATATGTGAAAGTATCTGCATATATATATATATATATATATATGTATATATTCATATAGATATATGTATATGTGTATATATACATATATATATAATTTCTTCGAAGTAACACGGAAGTGTTGAATAAAAAAGTGAATCCTATCTTATCTTCCGAAGAAGACGGAGTTCGAGTCCGTTGAAATTATCAAGATATTGTGAGTGTTCTTTTTATGTGTTCTTGTGCTGTGTGTTGCTGTCTAAGTTTTATATATGTGTATATATATATATATATATATATACATTCAAACACGAAATACCGCCATATGGCGAATAAATATTCATTCAAATTGAAATAGAGATAAGAAAAATGGTAAAGGAACACATATAAAGGACAAACACAACAGAGGTGGGGATGGCGGATGTGAGCAGATCACCAATGTAAAAATATTTTATCCCGGTCCCGGTAAAAATATTTTGTCCCGGTCGAGGAAAATATTTTTACATTCGTGATCTGCTCACATCCGCCATCCCCACCTCTGTTGTGTTTGTCCTTTATATGTGTTCCTTTACCATTTTTCTTATCTCTATTTCAATTTGAATGAATATATATATATACACATATATAAAACTTAGACAGCAACACACAGCACAAGAACATATATATATATATATTTTTTATTAGGTAATCTACCGGTTAAGGTAGGTTTTTTGGATGGACACAACTATCAAATAAACATTTTGTAACTCCCCACCTAGCAAACTAATCTATATCAGGTCCCTCTTCATCTCGGTGTACTTCTTACCTCCCTTCATCCCGTCCAACATCCCTATCCTGTTCCTACCCTTACCACGCTTGCCCAACATTCTCCCCTCTATTACCCTCTTCAACATTCCACTACCGCTCAATACGCCTTTCATCCATTTTTCCTGCCTCCATAGGATTTCTCTCAACAAACCCCTCTCCTCCCCCACCATTTCTAGTACTTCCTCATTTGTTTTCCTTTCGGTCCATTTCACCTTCTCCATTCTTCTCCATACCCACATTTCAAAAGCCTCCAATCTACGTCTATCCTCCTGCTTCAGCGACCACGTTTCCGCGCCGTACATAGCTACGCTCCATATCAGAGTTTTTACGAGTCTTGTCTTAACATTCCTACTCAACGTCCCCGTCATCAACTCCCTCCTCTTTGAGAAAGCCTCCTTGCCTAGCGCAATTCTTCTCCTTACGTCCCTACCACTTTGACCGTATTGGTCCAAAACACTTCCGAGATATGTAAACTGCTCTACCTGTTCTATTCTTTCCCCGCCTATTTTAATATTTAGCTTAGCCTTTTTCTTTCTAGAAAATCGCATAACCTTTGTTTTATTAATATTGATTCTCATCCCATATTTATCGCACTGAACCTCCAATTCACTCAACAATGCTTGCAACCCCTTAGCTGACTGAGCAACTAATGCTTGGTCATCAGCAAACCTAACCGATTTTACGAATTCCCCTCCGACTTTCATTCCTACCTCCAGTTCTTCCCATGCCTCTTTAATCATTTCCTCTACATATACGTTGAACAGTACCGGTGACAATGGGCAACCCTGCCTTACACCTCTTCCTAACACTGCCCATCCGGACTCTCCGTTCCCCACTCGCACCTGAGCAGTCTGAGACATGTACAGGTTGCGGATCAGTCTCCTGTCCCTCCAATCCATTCCTATTTTCTCCAATACACGCATTAATTTTTCCCAATTCACTCTATCAAACGCTTTTTCGAAATCTACAAAACAGGCAAAAACGTCCTGACTGTATTCTATATTTCTCTCGACTAGTGATCTCATTACTGCAATGGCATCACGCGTACCTCTTCCTTTCCTGAACCCAAACTGATCATCCCCTAAGTAATCATTTGCCTTACTCTCTATCCTTTTGTTGATGATCCTGAGAATAACTTTAGCTGCGTGGGATATCAAACTTATTGTTCTGTAATCCTCACATGACGAAGCCTTTGCCTTTTTTGGAATAGGAACTAACACCGATCTCACAAAATCTTCCGGCCAGATTCCTTCCTCATAGATACTACGAATCAGTCCATATATGGCCTTCTTCCCACCTTTCCCTAACCATTTCAACATTTCTACAGGAATATTGTCCACCCCCACAGCCTTATTTGCTTTCATCTCCTTTAATGCCCTTTCTATTTCATCGTCGAGTATGCCTGGACCTAAGCTATCTTCTTCTACCTCATGTTCCTTTTCTATGTCTAACCTTGTCGGCCTAAGTATATATATATATATATATATATATATATATATATATATATATATATATATATATACATATATAAAACTTAGACAGCAACACACAGCACAAGAACATATATATATATATATATATATATATACACAGATATAAAACTTAGACAGCAACACACAGCACAAGAACACATAAAAAGAACACTCACAATATCTTGATAATTTCAACGGACTCGAACTCCGTCGTCTTCGGAAGATAAGATAGGATTCACTTTTTTATTCAACACTGTGGGGAGAAGAATGGAAAAGGTGAAATGGACCGAAAGGAAAACAAATGAGGAAGTACTAGAAATGGTGGGGGAGGAGAGGGGTTTGTTGAGAGAAATCCTATGGAGGCAGGAAAAATGGATGAAGGGCGTATTGAGCGGTAGTGGAATGTTGAAGAGGGTAATAGAGGGAAGAATGTTGGGCAAGCGAGGTAAGGGTAGGAACAGGATAGGGATGTTGGACGAGATGAAGGGAGGAAAGAAGTACACCGAGATGAAGAGGGACCTGATATAGATTAGTTTGCTAGGTGGGGAGTCACAAAATGTTTATTTGATAGTTGGGTCCATCCAAAAACCTACCTTAACCGGTAGATTACCTTAAAAAAAATATATATACTTATATATAAATATATATTATATATATAATATATATATTTATATATATCTATATTTTCTATACATAAATAGCAACCTGTACATGTCTCAGACTGCTCAGGTGCGAGTGGGGAACGGAGGGTCCGGATGGGCAGTGTTAGGAAGAGGGGTAAGGCAGAGTTGCCCATTGTCACTGGTGCTGTTCAACGTATATGTGGAGGAAATGATTAAAGAGGCATGGGAAGAACTGGAGGTAGGAATGAAAGTCGGAGGGGAATTCGTAAAATCGGTTAGGTTTGCTGATGACCAAGCATTAGTTGCTCAGTCAGCCAAGGGGTTGCAAGCATTGCTGAGTGAATTGGAGGTTCAGTGCGATAAATATGGGATGAGAATCAATATTAATAAAACAATGGTTATGCGATTTTCCAGAAAGAAAAAGGCTAAGCTAAATATTAAAATAGGCGGGGAAAGAATGGAGCAGGTAGAGCAGTTTACATATCTCGGAAGTGTTTTGGACCAATACGGCTAGGCAAGGAGGCTTTCTCAAGGGGGAGGGAGTTAATGATGGGGACGTTGAGTAGGGAGGTTAAGACAAGACTCGTAAAAACTCTGATATGGAGCGTAGCTATGTACGGCGCGGAAACGTGGTCACTGAAGCAGGAGGATAGACGTAGATTGGAGGCTTTTGAAATGTGGGTGTGGAGAAGAATGGAGAAGGTGAAATGGACCGAAAGGAAAACAAATGAGGAAATACTAGAGATGGTTGGTGAGGAGAGGGGTTTGTTGAGAGAAATCGTATGGAGGCAGGAAAAATGGATGAAAGGCGTATTGAGCGGTAGTGGAATGTTGAAGAAGGTAATAGAGGGGAGAATGTTGGGCAAGCGAGGTAAGGGCAGGAACAGGATAGGGATGTTGGACGGAATGAAGGGAGGAAAGAATTACACAGAGATGAAGAGGGACCTGATATAGATTAGTTTGATAGGTGGGGAGTCACAAAATGTTTATTTGATAGTTGTGTCCATCCAAAAACCTACCTTAAACGGTAGATTACCTAATAAATAAATAAAAAATAAAATATATATATACACACACACACACACACACACTGACAAAAATAACTCAGTCCGTTGTACTTTAGAAAACTGCAAGAAGAAGGAATTGAGGCAGTCATTAGAACCAAACATAGTCACCATAGAGATTAAACTGAAGTAGATTATGTTCATGAATTTTCTACAACAGTGATAATTATATACATCAGGAAATATAAAAATTCTGTGTTAACAAAAAAAATAATTTCTATTTCACCAATAGCATATTCTAATCACATAATAAGTTTGTACAAAAGAGTTGGTTACATGGAATATTCTCTTAATCTTCTAGATTTTGTTCATAGCATGCATGCCATCAGAAGCATTCTCGACATTACAAATACAGTAAACTGTATTATTCGTGCTAATGGAGACGGACATGGAGACTCCTTTTTCACTCCTTGTGTTCAATTTGTATTTATTAGCACTGGAAAGTACAATTTTTTTCCATTTTTCAAGCATTTTTATGAAGGTGGAATTATTGTTTTCCATGGCACAGAATTACTTGATCAAGTAGACAGCACACACAACACATTTTCCTCAAAAAGCTAAACCAATCACAGAGGCAGGAAAAAAAAATAGAATTGACTGGCAAATGAAAAATACTGACAAATTCATCACATGATAGCAATTAAAATAATGCAGAGTAGGTGGTTAATGACTCATTGCATAATGAAGCTACGGGACAAATATGTATGTATTTGCTCCCCTTAAAAAGGAATATGGAATTCTAAGGCTAATAACTGCAAGGGAAATAAAAATGGGAAAGAACGGATAGTAAAAAATTGTAGAAATAAAAACAAATAATAACTTTTTATTTTTAAATTTGAAAATTAAACAACTTGGCTTTTCCAATTAAATTTTTTTAAATATAATTCACGACCTGGGTTTTGTCATGGTATATCATCATCAGGTCGGATGATGTTATACCATAATGAAACCTAGGTCGTGAATTATAATAAAAAAATTGGAAAAAGTGGAATAGCCAATCTGTTTAATTTTCAAATTTCAATATGAAGATTTTCCACCAAGTTACACCAGAAACTGTTTCAACTTTTTATCTTATGATATTAAAACCTTTTAAGCAAGACCAGCTATTTCAAACTTGTATTTTGTTTTGAAAATTTATAAACATTTCAAAGCATTTATTTATCTTTATGATTGTAATTTTATTTTGAGGTGCTAGGAAGAGAATAGCTCGTATAAACCGTACATGGATAAATGAGAGTTTACAGAATGCATACGAATGCAAATCCATCTTGGTGATAAAAATCCAGTGACTTATTCTTAATTATCACTCGCATCTGAACATAATTCATTAGAAGCTTAATGGCTGAAAGTTAAATATACAGAGCTAATATTAGCAAATAATTTCATTCCATTAAAAGGTTAACTTTCAGAAAACTATCATTTGAAATTACCTTGAATCTAAAAGAGCTACTTTTAAGGATTTACATAAATATTTCATAAACTATAATATATTTTTAAAGGAAAAAAAATTCCAATCATTTGCTTTCACAATTTGGAATGTTTATTTTTAATTTTGAAAGAATAACTAAAACCTCCTATTACCAGATTCAAAAAAATACACTTTGTATTTACACACAAATTATATATTTGGACGACCTAGATTTCAACACGGAGCATCATCATCAGGTACACATGAAGGGATTGCAATTAATACAGGGTGCAGCAACATAACTTCCACATCCTACATACATACATACAAATATATTTTTTTTAAGGTAATCTACCGGTTGAGGTAGGTTTTTGGATGGACACAACTATCAAATAAATATTTTGTAACTCCAAACAAAACCCAATCCAGCAACCCACTCTACATCAGGTTCCTCTTCATCTCTGTGTACTTCCTTCCTCCCTTCATCCCGTTCAACATCCCTATCCTGTTCCTACCCTTACCTCGCTTGCCCAACATTCTACCCTCTATTACCTTCTTCAACATTCCACTACCGCTCAATACGCCTTTCATATATATACATATAAAACTTAGACAGTAACACACAGCACGAGAACACATAAAAAGAACACTCACAATAATATCTTGATAATTTCGACGGACTCAAGCTCCGTCTTATATATATATAATAATTTTATATTTGTGATCTGCTCAAAACCGCCTTCCCCACCTTTCCTGTGTTGGTCTTTTATGTGTTTTCCTATCCCCTTTCCTTATATGTCTATTTCTATGTGCGAAAATAATATATATATAGATGATTTCTTCAAATTCTTCTTCATATCTTATCTTCCGAAGAAGACAGAGCTCGAGTCCGTCGAAATTATCAAGATATTATTGTGAGTGTTCTTTTTATGTGTTCTCGTGCTGTGTGTTACTGTCTAAGTTATATATATATATATATATATATATATATATATATATATATATATATATATATATATATATATATATATAACTGTGTCCTAACTATTCTTCCCAGGAAGACAGTACAATTCCATCAAAACTTTCAAGAAATAACATGTGAGTGTTCTTTTTATGTGATCTCTTATTGTGTGTTGCTGTCTAAGTTTTTTATTTAACACTTCTGTGTTACTTCGAAGAAATCATATATATATCTTTGGTGGTGGATGGGGTAGGAGTTGTGGATGGTGATAGTCACCAGTGGTTGTTAGGAAGGTGGGGTGAAACGCAGCATTGGGGGGTGGAAAGGATGATGTAGCCATGTAGGAAGGGGAGGAGGAACTGCGGTGCTTGGGATGCAGGCACCACATTGCACAGAGTGACTATTGAAGGATGCTTGGAAGCACAGGAGGTTGAGAAGGGGTTAGTTGGAGGTAAACAACACATCATTAAGTATTTCAACATTAAGAGTTCTAACTATCCATTATCTCTAATTGCTCTCTCCACTACAGCACTTACCCAAGTAAGGTGTCTCTGGGAATGAAATATCTGCTGTTGATGATGGTGACGTGAAGATGCATGAGGCCGACATGGACTGTTGCGAATACATCTCACAGGCAGAACTCCAACAGAAGAATCCATAGACAGTGTGTTTTCTGAAGAAACGGCAGCTGTATATGGTGGGGGAGGTTCTCGTGCTAATACACGTTCATCTAATGGAGGTAGAGGATGTCTCCCATAAGGAGAAGTAGGGGGCTGCAGCTCTCGGATACCAGCAGTGGGTGAACTACCATTGATGAGGGAATTCCCATGTTGCAAATGATTGTGTGGGAAAAGGAAGGCAGGAAACCGGCGCAGGCGACAGCAGGTACAACCAACAACAATCACAAAAACAAGGCTGCTAAGCAGGGAACCCATGATTGCTGCTGCTATAACTGAATTCTGTGGAAAGAACAATCAATGCTAATTTCTCATTCATTCAAACACCAAAGAGCTAAAGCAATGTAACTCTTGCGATAACAAATATCATGCATCTAAGGTGAACCTACATGAGCATTTGACCAAGAAAAACTGAAAAAAACCCACAATGAATAAAAATCATCACATGATAGGAGAAATTTATTGTGACCAATTATGAAAGGTCTGCAAGTGAGAGGTTCCATTACACATAGAGAACTGTTATTTTTATGATACTTTATGGCAAAAGTGGAACATCTAATGAAATTATGATGATGAAAATGAAAATACTTTAGTTTTTCAAATCCATATTTGCATAGAATCATTTTATTTTCTTTTTATATATCCATTTTATTCTTTTAATCCATTCTTATTCCCCATATCCATTTATTTAAACCATCCAAATCATTTAATCCATTCATATCTTTTATTCTCTCCATCCTATTTAGAGACGCACATATCTTTCACATTTTGAAGCACCCCTGTATGATTGAGTTCCTAACTGCCACCAGGAGTGGATTTTTTCCTAAAACCAACATTAGTGGAATCTGAGCAGTTAAAAGTTCACTGCTCCTCCTATCGCCACGTCCAGTTAAACATTTAGCATCAAGTTTAAGACTAATTTATGAAACTACCATTCATAAAACAAACATTTCGACAGAATCAAGGTGCCAGAACAATGACTTCTGAGAAATATTGTCCATGTTGAAAGGGGGTCATTGTTTACTTCCCTTAAGTTCACAACTGTTTGAATTTAAAATAATCTAAAAAAACACATTGTTCAGCTATCTCCTTCACTGACAAGAATGTTGTGCTATGCAGTTTTTCTCCCATAAATTCCATTCAAGGGTGGTTAGGTGATCATCCATATCTCCAAATGGCGCACATGTAAAAGCAGAGAGGATATTTGCATCAAAGGAATGAATATTTTGGCATGACATACCCTAATACACCCTCTTTCATCACTCCCATCACCACAGTCATCCTTCCCATTGCACCAGGCTCCATTCCGAAGGCAGAGTCCATTGTCGCAATGGGCTAGCTCTTCACCATTCTCATTCTTGCAAGGAATTGGAGCAGAAGCAATGGTGGGTGAATGGCATTCCTTTTCATCGGTCCCCTCGGAGCAATCAGCTGTGCCATCACAACGTTGGCTGAGTGTGTAGCAATCATCTGAGGAACCACATAGCAGTTGAGGGGGACGGCACCTAGGAACTGAAAATTGTCTCATTAATATGCTGGATGATGCAAATTGTTGGCAAGTACAAAAAGAGACGTCTCATGGAAAAAGTAAAAGAATTCTTTTGTTGGTACAAAATTTACGTTAATAAGGGTATCATCTGCATTTTACAACTCTCTCATGGTATTAACTGTTTACACATGAAGCTAAATAAATCTATGATTATAAAATAAAGACAACTAATACTCCTACTAGCAAAAAAAGAATCAATTAATGAATGATAACCTAGAAACTACTGGAGTAGATGCACAAAATAAGTTAAACAATTAATTAAAAGAATAGCAAAATTTTGTCATTGAATTAGAGTCACATTGCAAATAACTGCGGCAAACATTTATTAACCCAAACAGTTTGCATTAATAATTATAATACATTACAAAAACATCAGCATTAATGATTCCAACTTTGGGTACCCATTGTCAACTACATACATTCTTGAAATGAAAGAAAACTTACTTTGCAGCACAAATGCTCAATGACACAAATGCATAGGTCTTATATGTTTTGTTATAATGGAACACATAATTGGGCCTAGCAAATTGTAACTTTGGCTAGTGAAAGTTGTTTGCCTTGAACATTCAGAATTTTTACTTGATAGCTGACTTCGATTGAATTATTTTATGTAATAGGGCACTAAAATTTCTACTAGCAAACAGCAAGGACATAGATTGGTTTTACCAAAAATGAAGAAAAAGAAGGGCAGTGGAAAACCTTTTCACAGTCACAAGAAGATATTTTGAGTGCATTATCTGTTGATTAAGAATCTGAAGTGGAAGAGAGTGGCCAAGATTTTTCACATTAATCTGACGGCTCACCACTGCAAGTTATCAATTCAATGTCTACACGGCAGCCCAACTTCACTAAGACAGTGAAATATTGCCAAGAACTCATTCAAATGGGAGTCAATTAGCAAATCAGCCTACATCAAAGCAACATCTTGGACAACCAAAATGGGTTAAAATGTTCGTACTGATGCTTAGGATTATTGACAAGAAATAAAACAATCACAATTTCATTCTCTTAAAGATGTTCTTACCTGCTGAGTAACGAAGTTGAAAACCTCTGGCAGGGTTTCTTTTGTTGATTCTTTCACTAGAAAAGGCATGGAATTCAATCACAGCCTTTTGCTGCTGAAGAAGTATTCGGGGAATGGTAATATTTCGACCACAGATCTGTCGAAACATACCAGGCTCTTTGATGGCAGGGTTGCCAATGGGCAATGAAAGCCAGTCTTGAGAGCAGCATGGTGGATGCTGACAATCCTGATCTTCTTCCAAATCAAGATCAATCACACTGTACAAATGACACAGGTTTAAATCGTTATATCAGTGATTAAAAATACTGGGAAATGACATAGTAGCATCAGCTGATACTTATTAAAAAGACTGGAGTTGTAACAAAAATCAATCAGAATGTGAAAAGCCTACCAGCAATCATATTACCAAAATGTAACTAACATATTTGAGGTTGGAGATGATTAATAATGGCTAAATTATGATAACATTTTAGATAAAATATAAAGCTGACATAAACTACTCTGGCATTATCAAGTGCTTACCGATCAATCAACCTCCCATGATAACAAACATTTGCAAAAACTTTTTAATACAGACCGAGAAGGAAACATGAATTCATGAACCATGCAAGAAATGACATGGAAAAATTGATTGAGAAGTGCCACTCCTCATTAGTTAGACAAATTGCATAAGATACTGTATGTATTTGAGACCTTTGTGTTTCATTATCAAAAGCATGCACTTTAAAAATTAAATGTTTGAAGCTTAATTGGCAGTTTCTGCTAACACACACATGTATATGTGTATCAGCATGAGTGTGGATACGTTTCTTTTTCGCATGTAAATCGAGATTTCAATATCCCAGAGACTTATATGATAACAAGGAAGGCAGCCTAATTTGCAATATGTAGGACTTGTATGTAAAAGCAGGTCAACTTCATACTTCAAAGAAACAATAATTTCGTTTGGTAATTACTTTGGCATTTACTTGTTTCAGTGAGTTACCGCACATGCTCGTAGCAAAATAAGCACCTATGAAAAATGCATTCTATTCGTCAAAAGGCAATCTGAGTTGAAATTCTTAATTTTAATGTAAGATTTTTGATTGCAGTGGTAGTTTAATAATTTATTAATAAAAGAAGTACTTTTAGTACAGTGGTTAGGTATTTCCACCCTTGTAACTGTGGTTAGGTATAACCCTTGTAAACTGGAACAAAAAATTGCATCAACCACCAATGATGGTGGATGCACTTTCAATGTTGAATGAAGTGGGTGAGACAAATACCTTATACTAAGCCTTGACTGTTGAGGGGCCATGATGTACCATGTACAGCTAATATGCCGAGGGTATGGACGAGGGTAATTAGGACTTTGAATAATTCCACTAGAATCTGTCCTCACAGCAGGTCCACAGTGTACACTACCCGGAAGTTGAAAGGTATTTGTTTGATCCAACAATTCTCTCCTTCTGCCATCGTTAACCCCGAAGTTATGCACTGAAAATATAATCATGTTCATTTACATACAAAAACTTGGCCTGCAATATTTCCCAATTGTATAACAACATTAACATAGACTCGAAAGCGTAACAAAATCCAGATTGAAGGATTATGTGGGCTAAAGACTCCAATTAAAGAAAATAATGGAATCGAAAGAATAATTTAATTTTCTTGAGAGGGTTGACATTTAATGACATCGTTAACTGTCTACAAATAAATACAATGAAAACATGTCCTCAAATACTGGAAGGTGCTAATTTCTCTCTATGTAATTTTGAATGCACAAAACTAAAATATTAGGTTACCTGGATAAAGTACACTCAACAGTACTGTTAACCATTTCATTGTGTTGGATGACATTGGATATGCTTAGACAGGTTAGTCACACTGTAAATGTATAACATCAGCATTCATTTTAAGATGTTTAAAACAATTATTTATAATGGCGAAAAGAAATTTGAGCATTAACAGGCCAAATAAGCAATTAATAAACAAAAACGTATTTCTTACCTAAGTATTCGAGCACCAAATCCCTCACAATTTGAACAAAACAATATCTACACATTTATTATGCATGTTTGCTCGAAACAAAATGTCTCATTTGCATAAGTATGAAGTTGTGGCAAATCTTCATATAATACCTAAATGAAAATATATTAAACATTTCCTCACAACACTAATGCTACATGCACCTCCATATTTGTACAGAATCACTAATTGTGCTGCCATCTGTGAGCAGCTGCGTCGCTTGCTATTGTTTTGTTGATTGCAGGGAAGTTGAATTCTGTTTACGAAGAATTTAGTTATTGATCGAAAATAATAATACAATGTGCGGTTTCTTCGCTCTCATACTCGCTCTGTTTGTTAATCGGCAGTCATAAATTGTGAATAAAAAACTCTGCTCGATCTTTATTTTAAGTGAAAGAAATAATTAAATATTTCAAAAAGTAAGAAGTACATTATGGGAACCCCCATGCAATTGATACACGAAGACGTACGTCCAGCTTCTAGAAGAGGGGTAAAGGAGAAATATTATTGATTAAACCACAGTTATCGCGACTTGAATATGACATTTTAAAAATTTCCCACCACTTCTACCTGTTTTTGTATTACTTAGGAAGCCATTCCATATCAAAAACCTCCTGTGCCTATGTCTCGACCATCAACTGCTCGTATGATCAACCAGACGAGATCTGGGACGGCGATGTCAGGACAATTTAGGAGGCCCATGTCAGGCACAGCATCTCGTCTTGCATCCTCTGTGCAGAGTCAGCAAATGAAAATTGGAACAGGATATGGTCTGTCAACTGTGGTGAGCACATGTTATTTGCACTACCATTTAGGTATTTCTTCACAAGGTAGCTTTGCACACCTTTATGCCCTTTTAATTCATCCATATTTTCTTTTAACCTTCACTTTTACAACATATGGCACACCGAATGTCCTCATTCTCTTTTACCATGCAAATTCCTTTCCATCCACTGAAAAGCATTTCCATATTATCCAGCTCCCTGTTCAATTTCGCTGGTATTTAATGTGGTTCTTCCTTTGCTAGTTCTCTCCAAGGCCGCATTTTCGGTAGTTTCAATTTTACTTCATCTTCCTTTCTAAAGTTTCACATCTTACTTCAAATGATTCCAAAATATGCACCATTCTTTTTCTCAATGGTAGAGGTAATGGGCCTTTTAATTCCTTTCCGTTGAAGAGAGTAGACGTCTCTCCTTACTGAAGGCCTCCTTATAAATTTAAATCCTTTCAATTCGAGTTGCGATTTTATTTTACATCTAAGCTGCAGTTTTCATCTTCCTTTCCCAATGTTTTGGATACTTGAAACCTGATATTCTGCTACTTCCTGCCCCAACTTGACTTATAAAAATTTGCAAATCTGTTTATTTATGCATATTTCAACTCATCAAATTTCCCATAAACTGATGATCAGAATATCAATTTGGACAATTTTCATTTATATAATCACTAAGAACTTTTATTATTTGATCTATCTCATAGTTTCTGTAAATATCATTTTATGAGCCATTTACATCAACAAATCCAATGGATTCTATCCTTCTTTGGCCCATGTATTCTACTCTTCAGGTATTATTTGTTACATTGTAAAATAACAAAGCTCTATTGTTTTGTCTGGATGAGAAACTGTAGTAGTAGTTTTTGTGGTAATCGACTGACAGCTAAGGTCATTTACACCAATAGGGATGGATGGGAAAGGAAGTATTCAACGAAAGGAGTATTCAACCCGAAGGTCGGTTGGGTTCACCCAGAGTTCACCTAGTAATAAACCCGACGGCGTGTGAAATTCACATATCAGGGTAGGGGGGCCCGTTCCTTTCCCTGTGTCGGTTATGGTTTCCCAGTAAGATCTGGTACCCGAAAAATCACTTAGCTTGGGTGGAGCTGCAGGTGCCCAGAGTGTCTTGCCCGAGAATCGAACCCAGGACCCTCCGGTCAGTAGTCCAAGCTCTTCCCCCTGGTCTACTGCGACCCATGTAAAATAATTATTATATATTAATTAAAATCAAAGAATTTTCTGTTAGAAAGTCATATTTGTACATATTTTGCCATAATAGGATTATAAATATTGATTTATTTTCTAATTTATTTAATAAAGCAGCCAAAAACAGCACTAAGGCTTTTACATTGGCCGACAATTTCAATTATCATTTGAGAATCCTGGTTGTCCTATAAAGGGGAATTTAATAATAAAATATTTTAGAGTTTATAATTGTCGGCCCTGGTGGCGGCGGGGTAATGTCCTCATCTGCCAACCCAGAGGTCGTTGGTTCGATTCCAGCATATGTGGTTTTTCCTCCACCTAGGGCTTGGGTGTATGTAATTGTCAAATTGTTATATCAATGTTCAAAGTCCGATGTTAAAGGTTGTAGTGTTGTTTTCGGACTAATGCAAAATAAATAAAAATTTCATAGAAGTGAAGTAGAAATATGAGTTACAAAACATCTGTGTATTCCTAGAATTATTATATAAGAATGTAATTATTATTAATTGTAATTATATATAAGAATGTACACAGAGAGGAGGTATTATCTAAACTTTGAAATGTAGACTATTGAAATGGTTTGGTTTTTGATAGAACATATTACTTCAATGAACTAAAATTCAGGGTGAGATTGCTAAGCTAATGGAGATTATAGGATTATGACTGCCACATATCGATTGATATCATTTATGTTCTAATATGGGTGCATTATTTATACAATGATATCACAAATATCTAACTTTCCATCACCTGTGCTAAATTGTTGTTTGAGGAATGAATTCTAATGGGGGGGCTGCTTCCTTGTTGAAATTTGCTGGAAGGCTTTTGAATAAAAATATTTAAATATGTTGAAGTTATCTCTGAGGAGTTTGTAGGTAATTTTTAGCCATCTTTTAGGCACGATGCACATATTAATTGTATGGTTCTTTTAATATGAGATGGGCCCTATCTAAGAGTTGCAACACATGGTATGAGAAGAGGAAAGATTTCATTTTCTCTTGGTACTTCAATATAGCCTATGATATAGGTCACTCTTTTGTCTTTCTGGATATAGAAAATTATTAACTGCTGTCAAAATATTGAATTAAATGGTACTCAGATCAACTTAATGGAACTTCATGATGGAATTTTTTAAAATTTAATACTTTTTTAAGTTCCGCTGAATTTTATTTAAAATGACCCGTTTTGTCAAACAGTCGACATCATCAGGTACAAAATACAGTATTCCTGCCTTAAACATATGTATGGATGTGGTGGGAGGATATTTTGGAGGAAGGGGCTTGGTTGGGAATGGAGGGGGAGAAAGGATTTCATGGGAGATGTTATTTTACTAGTGTAAAAAGGGGGGGAGGAGTGAGAGGATGTTAGCAATGGGGCCAAGAGAATAAGGGGCAGAAGTTAGGAAATGAAATGGTATTATACAACAGCAACTTTTGCACACTCATATGCTGCGAACAATTGTAGGAAGTAGGGCATAATAGCGATTTCAACCCTGAAATCCTCCATCAAGTGGTCAAGGGTCAAAGAATGGATGTTTTGGAGCAAGTCTAAATTTTAAAAAATTGTGCTAATGAACACTTGGTAAATTATGTGTTTCCCTTACATTCCCATCTTCTTGATGCCTACTACACTCAGTAACACATCAAATGCCCTTCCCTCTCTTTCTTGTCCCCTAATCACTTTTCTTTCTACCCAGTGGCCCCTACTTCCCCCCACCGACCCCTGTGGATGATCAGCTAAGCCATTTATATCTGACACTTAGCCCCCTTCTCCCATACCCTCCATATACTTGGTCTGTGGAATAAATTCGCGAACTGGTGCAATCTGGCAGCAATGAAGCGGACTATAGTCCCGCCCCCTGGCGGCACTAGTTGCCTGAGACCCAATGAGCTGTCTGTACTTGGTGGATTGTCAAGCTGTTCGTATGGTGCCAGTTTTGTTAGTTTCTGTTGTCTTTTTTTTTACTGTTTGTCTATAAGAGACTGTTTTAGCCGTTACTTTGTGGAATTTTTCCATCGTAAAGAAAGAAAGAAAACACGGCAATTCCACCATTTACCCTTTTATTAGACGACCATGGTTTTTATGGACCATACTGTTTGTCAAAAATGGAAATTGATGAAATCATGGAGCAACGAATCAACATCAAGTTTTTGGTGAAGTGCAGTAAAAGTTATCAGGAAATTACTGAAATGTTGGCAGTTTTTTATGGTGATAATACTCTGAAGAAAACATCCATTTTCAAGTGGATTAAGCATTTTAAAGATGGCCCACAAGATGCCACGGATAATACAAGGCCGGGACAACCTTAAACCACCTGTGTTGACGACAACATTGATCGTGTAATTGACTTTTTCCTATTCCCAAAATGCAAAATTGTGATGCAGGGACATCACTAGGAAGATGTGGACACAATAAAGCAAGAAATGACAAGACAACTAAAAAGCCTAACTGCCGAGGACTTCCAAGGTTGCTTTAAACAGTGGAAAAGAAGATGGAATAAATGCATAGCAACAAATAATGAGTACTTGGAAGGGGACAAAAACGATGTAGACTAAATTTTGCAAAATAAAGTTTTTATGGCCTCAGTTTGCGTATTTATTGGACAGACCTCGTATGTATGTGTTGAGGTTCTAATTAAATTTTCCAAAAGAATCTTGTAGGAAATGTTTATTTGTATGTTGTCTCCAGAAAAATACTGTATAATGGCTCATACCAGCAACCGCCAGCAACAAATCCAAAATTATTTGGGATATTATTAATAATGCAAAAGGAAAAATCACCCACCCTTCCCTTCCCAAAATTGTGGACCTGACAAATAATTCCATTATTAGTAAATCATCCCTAGCCGATCAATTTAATTTGCATTTTATTTCCCCTCCCAATACATCACATGCCTCTAACTCTTCAGCAAAACCATTTCAAGAAAATTCCCCATTTTCATTTTTCATTAATCCATGCACGGAGGAAGACCTGAAAAAAATCATAACTAAACTCAAGCATAAACAAAGTGTTGGTATTGATGATATACCTGGTAAAGTTATCTTCTCTTGTTATGACTTAATAAAAGCTCCCCTCTTATTCTTAATTAACGAATCTTTGGTAAATGGTACTTTTCCCCCAATGTTAAAAACATCAAAAATAGTTCCTATTTATAAAAATAAAGGGAGTACAAATGATTTTCATAATTACAGGCCTATAGCTGTACAAAGCTCCTTTTCCAAAATATTTGAAAATGTCATGTATATAAAGCTGGTAGCTTATCTGGAAAGGCACAATCTTCTATCGGTGTGTCAACATGGTTTCAGACATGGCAGATCGACCATGACCGCTGTATACCAAGCCACTAATTCAATCATAAATTCGCTAGAAGACAAACAAGAAACATTGGGATTATTTTTTGATTTGTCAAGGGCTTTCGACTGTGTGAATCATAGTATTTTGCTGTATAAATGTGAAAATATGGGGATAAGAGGTGTAGCTAAAGAGTGGCTTAGGACCTACCTCTTAAATCGTACCCAGATTGTAACTTTAACTATTAATGGTCAGATAACTCTCTCCAATAGCTGCCATACAACCATTGGTGTCCCCCAGGGTTCCACCCTAGGGCCCCTATTATTTCTTATTTATATAAACGATCTTCCACTTGCCCTAAAAGGAATTGAAAATGTTAACATGTTTCTATATGCTGATGACATAAATGTCATACTATCCTCCCCATCAAGTGCCACCCTAATTCAGAAGTCTAGACAAGCTGCCACTAATATCAACAATTGGTGTGTGGAAAATCATCTGACCGTGAATGCAAAGAAAACTCAAATGGTTCATTTCTCACATAAAAAACAAATGGAGAGCCTGTTGTTACAAATTAATAAGAAATCAATTGAGCAAGTGCAAAATTGTAGGTTTCTTGGGATATATTTAAATATGAATCTTTCATGGGAACAACAAATTGATGCTCTACGTAAAAAACTTAGCAGTATATGTTACCTCCTCAGGCAACTGCAATATACTACCAGCAGAAGTGTTCTTCTAAATCTTTACTATGGTGAGTTTTACTCCCACATTTTGTACAGCATTGCTCTCTGGGGATCTTCAAACTACGCCATGGAAATCTTTAAATTACAGAAAAGAGCAGTAAGGGTTATCTTGGGCAAGAGCTATGATACACCTTCCAGGCCATTATTCAGGTCATTACATTTACTCCCTGTACCCTGCATTTATATTTTATCAGCATTGTTATATGTCAAAACTAATATACATAACTTCTCAGTAAATTCTGATCTCCATAGACACAGTACAAGAACTAGAAGTCATTTACACTAAAGATCCATTCGAACAAGCACAACAAAATTAGGACTCCATGAAATGGGAATCAGACTATACAATAAGCTACCTGAAACCCTGAAATGCATAACCAATATAAAAATTTTTAAGGCTAAACTAAAAGAATTATTATTTTTAAAAATGTATTATTTTCTGAATGAATATCTTGGGGACGATGTATGAATTATGATAAGTTGTACCTCTTATTGAAGAATACTTTTATCACTCTCAATACATCCCTAGGTGTGAGTGAATTGGAATGTATCTGGGTAATAATTATATAATGTATATATATGGTTATGTTCTTTTGTTCTATAATGATGTCATTACATAACTGCTAAAATTATATGTACAATAATATGTCATACAATTGTATAAAGAATGATATTCTATGCCTATGTACCTGTCTCAAATTTGCTTAATTTCTCCATGAATGCAGATACCCTGACGTGCCTTATATCTTGTACAAGCTTTTGTAACTTGATCCTTAGGCAAATAAAAATATTATTATTATTATTATAATGTCTTGAAATATTTGCTTATTAAAGATTTATTGAGTAATCCTAACACCACAGTAATAAATTATGATGTAGGTTTTACTTAATAGATGATAGGGATTATAGATTAGGGATAGGGATTAGTGCATGCTGAAATTCACATGTGTACTAGAAGAGGGAGGTAGCACATTTCCCCAGTGGCACCTATGGTTCTGTACAGGTTCTTAGATAGTCCAGTCCATGGGCTGCAATTTTAGGCTGGAATCTGTGGTCAGGGTTTGCATGCCCTTTTCTCTAGTCTATCATTCTTCCCAGTATGACTGGCAAAACTTTGATGCAATCAAGATTTTACCAATGGGAGAATGTTACCCAAAACAGCAGACCAGTGTTACTGCTAATTGTATTCTTTGAACATGTTTTGATATTATTATTATTTAGGTAATCTACCGGTTAAGGTAGGTTTTTGGATGAACACAACTATCAAATAAACATTTTGTGACTCCCCACCTAGCAAACTAATCTATATCAGGTCCCTCTTCATCTCGGTGTACTTCTTTCCTCCCTTCATCCCGTCCAACATCCCTATCCTGTTTTTACCCTTACCACGCTTGCCCAACATTCTCCCCTCTATTACCCTCTTCAACATTCCACTACCGCTCAATATGCCTTTCATCCATTTTTCCTGCCTCCATAGGATTTCTCTCAACAAACCCCTCTCCTCCCCCACCATTTCTAGTACTTCCTCATTTGTTTTCCTTTCTGTCCATTTCACCTTCTCCATTCTTCTCCACACTCACATTTCAAAAGCCTCCAATCTACGTCTATCCTCCTGCTTCAGTGACCCCGTTTCCGCGCCGTACATAGCTACGCTCCATATCAGAGTTTTTACGAGTCTTGTCTTAACATCCCTACTCAACGTCCCCGTCATCAACTCCCTCCTTCTTGAGAAAGCCTCCTTGCCTAGCGCAATTCTTCTCCTTACGTCCCTACCACTTTGACCGTATTGGTCCAAAACACTTCCGAGATATGTAAACTGTTCTACCTGCTCTATTTTTTCCCCACCTATTTTAATATTTAGCCTAGCCTTTTTCTTTCTGGAAAATCGCATAACCTTTGTTTTATTAATATTGATTCTCATCCCATATTTATCGCACTGAACCTCCAATTCACTCAACAATGCTTGCAACCCCTTGGCTGACTGAGCAATTAATGCTTGGTCATCAGCAAACCTAACCGATTTTACGAATTCCCCCCCGACTTTCATTCCTACCTCCAGTTCTTCCCATGCCTCTTTAATCATTTCCTCTACATATACGTTGAACAGTACCGGTGACAATGGGCAACCCTGCCTTACACCTCTTCCTAACACTGCCCATCCGGACTCTCCGTTCCCCACTCGCACCTGAGCAGTCTGAGACATGTACAGGTTGCGGATCAGCCTCCTGTCCCTCCAATCCATTCCTATTTTCTGCAATACACGCATTAATTATTCCCAATTCACTCTATCAAATGCTTTTTCGAAATCTACAAAACAGGCAAAAACGTCCTGATTGTATTCTATATTCCTCTCGACTAGTGATCTCATTACTGCAATGGCATCACGCGTACCTCTTCCTTTCCTGAACCCAAACTGATCAGCTTAATTATCTATACAGCAGATTAACCTTGCTGTATAGAGCACCAATTTCACCCTTCTTCTGTAAACTTTCCATATCCTCGCATTGCGTTTTCCACCATTCTTCTTTTGCTTTATTTGTGGCCCTTCTCAATTTATTGTTTAACTCTTTGTACTTCATTTTGCCTAACTCTGTGTTTACATTTTTCCATCTTCTTCTCTCATCCATCTTTGCAATCATCTCATCCGTTACCCATGGTTTCCTTATCCTTTTCCCGTTAACGGTTCCTATAGTGTCTTTACCGGCTTCCAATATCCCTTTCTTGATACATTCCCATTTTTCTTCGATAGTACTCAGTTCTTTACCGTCATCCATCATTTTCTCTACAGCCTGCTGGTACTCCTTCCTCGTTAATCCATTTACTGCTTCTAAATTCCATTTCCTAACCCTCCGCCCTTGCCTTATCTTCTTGAAATGAACATTACATTTCATAACAACTAAATTGTGGTCAGAGTCCGCATCCGCTCCTGGGAAACTGTGCGAATTTATCACACTGTTCCTAAACCTGTGCCTAACCATAATATAATCTAACTGATACCTTTCTGAGTCACCTGGCATTTTCCATGTATACCTACGCCTTTTGTGGTGTCTAAACCATGTGTTAGTGATGACTAACCCCTGTCTCCTGCAGAATTCAATTGCTTTCTCCCCGCGTTCATTCCTCGTGCCTAACCCATAGTCCCCCACCTCACCACCATCTCTTCCTTCGCCTACCGTTGCATTCCAATCCCCCATCACTATCAAATGTTTCCCTGCAGGAACACTTGCGATGATATCCTCTAACTCATCATACATCCTATCGACTTCTTCCTCCTTGTGGTTGCTCGGTGGCATGTATACCTGAACAATGACCAAGTTCGTCGGCTCTGCTTTAATCTCTACGAGTAAAATTCTATCTGTCCCTTGCTCTATGTTGACTACGCTTCTTCCTACCCCTTTATTTAAAATTACGGTAACCCCTCGTTGGCTCTTGTCCCTGCCGCTGTATATCACTCTATAATTATCACTCCAGTATATCACTCCAGTAATCCCCGCTATCCTTCCATCTCACCTCGCAGAGACCTAAAACATCTATATTACCTCTTTCCATCTCTCGCTTAATATTTTCTAAATTGCCTCTCCTCAACATTGTCCTGACGTTCCAGGTTCCTATTCTAACTACTTTCGCCTTCTTCTGAGTCTTCTCTCCTGCTGCAGTTATTTCTTCCCTGCAAGGGTTTCGTGGGATGACGACCGCGGAAGCCTTGCCTCTCCCGCTGCCGGGCACGACACACGGCCTCTTGGGCCGAGTCCCGTAGTTGCCAGGACTCATATTATCTATAGTGCCCATCATTATATTCTTGGGAATCATAATTGAGGTGGTTTCCCGTTGCCTTCCTCAATAGTGTTTTTAACGTGACACCATCACTTAATGGCCGCCCCACTGGGGTCAGACGCCATTGCAGCCGCCTCACTGAGGAACAGATGCTGCGTGAGGGATGTTTTGATATAAATTAGTAAAAATAAAAACATGTGAAATGAGTAATTAAAGATATTCACTTCAATAATATTAATTATGTGGGAATGCAGTAGTCTATGGGGTAGACCGTTGGAGTGCTGACCGGAGGGCTCAGGTTCGATTCCCGGGCAAGGCACTCTGGGCAACTGCAGCTCCACCCAAGCTATGTGTTTTTTCAGTTACCTGATCTTCTTGGGAAACCATAACTGGCGCAGGGGAAGGAACTGATGTGTGACCCTACCTTGATGTGTGAATTTCACACACCGTCGGGCTTGGTACTGGGTGAACTCTACCATCTCCTACCAAACCAACCTTTGGGTTGATTACTGTGTTTATGGTTTTTTTTTAATATTAATTATGTGTAATTCAAAATTCAGGATTTGTGCATGATAATTATATTTTTCTTTTTAGTTTTTTTTGTAAGTATCTTTCTTGTAATTTTTCTTCTAAGTTTTCTTGTATTAATTTTTGGTGCCACCTTTATTGTGATCAACTTGACATCCATAGGTTAATGTCATGGACCGTCCAGTCACCCAGCAAGGGTTAAGTGGGCTTTCATCCAGTGGGATTAAGAGCAGTGGAGGATTAGGAAGTGGAGGTCGTGGGCCTCAACGTCAAGTGAAAGACATTTCTTACTTCATGGGCATACTTCGTTCAAAAGTTGGTGAACTTACATCTGAAATAACCCACTTGGCTCAGGAGACAGAAGCAGGGACATCCCAAAGGGCAACCCTTGCACTCTATGATAAGAGGGTGAAGGAAATGGCAGCAGAGCTCACAGGTTACACTGGATCTTTTGCATTTATCACTCACTTGTCACTTCTCAAATGTCAGAGAATCATTTAGTAATGAATGTATCGAAAGTCTCCTGAGGCTTAATGTGATGTTTTTTCTTTCCTCAATTTGATTTGGTGTTTCAAGAATTGCAAGGCCAGCTCTCTGATTACAACCTCCTCCTGGATAGGGTGAATGTGAATGGAGTTGAATCTGTGGGTTTAGGTGGTGGAGGAACATGGGAAGCAGAAGCAGAATTGGCTGAATTGAAAGCAAGAAATGATGTAGAGAGCAAGCGAGTGGAAGAGCTTTTCTCTCTGAGAAAATCAGCTGAAGAAAAGGCAAAGTCTCTCTCGGAGCAAATAGAAAGGGTAAGTAGGATTAGACAGTCATATGAAAATCGGTAGTCTAATGTGCAGTTTAGATTCTCTAATGGATGAAGGTATTTTATGCCATTGATATAGTTTCAGAATATCTAGTCTGTAGTCATCTTACTCCTTCAGCTTTATTTTTATGCAAACTCCCTTATCTAACATTTCAGAGTATAACTTTGATTTTCTCTCTTTGAATGAGCAAGTCATATACCTTGGTCTTATAAGTTGTGATGAACTTGGTGCTGTAACAATTTATATGACTCCTATAAAAAATAACCTTGTGGAATTCCATTATGTTGATGGGGAAGTAACACAAATATAGTATTATTAGGTTAAGGTAGGTTTTCGATGGACACACCTATCAAATAAATATTTTATTTTTCATAACAAAATACAATCTACCATCCTACTTTAAAACAAGTCCCTCTTCATCTCTGTATACTTACTTTCTCCCTTCATCCCGTCCAACATTCTTATCCTGTTTCCACGCTTTCCATGTTTACATAACATTCTTCCCTCTATTACAGTTCTCAATATCCCACTGCCGATCAATATGCCCTTCATCCATTTTTCTTGCCTCCTTATGATTTCTCCCAGCAATTCTTTCTCCTCACCCACCATCCCTAGCACATCCTCATTTGTTTTCCTTTTTGTCCTCTTCATCATCTTCATTCCTCCACACCCACACTTCAAAAGCCTCCCATCTATGTCTGTCATCCTGCTTCAGTGACCATGTTCCCTAGCTGTGCATAACTACACTCAATATCAAAGTTTTGATGAGCCTCTTCTTAGTATCCTTACTCGACATGCGTGTTATCAATTCCCTCCTCTTTGTGAAAGCCTCTTTGCAAAATGCATTTCTTCTCCTTACATCCCTACTACTTTGACCGTGTTGATTCAAAACACTTCCAAGATACGTAAACTGTTCCACCTCCTCTAGTTTTTGCCCTCCTATTTTAATACTAAGCTTAGCCTTTCTCTTTCTGGAAAACCGCATAACCTTTTTTTTATTTATATTGATTCTCATCCCATATATATCACACTGAATTTCCAATTCACTCAGCAATGCTTGAAACCACTTAGCTCACTGCAAACAAACAAACTAGAGCTTGGTCATCAGCAAACTTAACAGATTTTATGAATTCCCCAACGACTTTCAATCCTATCTCATTCTTCCCATACCACTTTAATCATTTCCTCCACATATACGTTGAACAGCATCGGTGATAATGGAAAACCCTTCCTCAATAATGTTTTTACATAACACCAAAACTCAATGGTCACCCCACTGGGGTCAGATGCCTTTGCAGCCGCCTCTCTGAGGAACAGATGCTGCGTGAACTACCTTTCGTCTGGCTCCTAACCTTCAACCTATCTGGCAAGGGTGAACTATCTCACATCACCTGCTATACCAACTTTCAGGTTGATTACTGTGCTTATGGTTTTTATCTTATGCAAGTGCCCTGCAATAGCAAATTCTTGCAAAAATTTCCATAGGGAGCCATTTGTTGGACTCAAGAATATTAGAAACTGCCCCATAAAGAATACTTCAGGCTTCATCAATAGCAATAGCCTTTATGGGTGATCATGACAAGGTGTGCAGTGAACTGGATGAGAGTGTCTGGTAGCACTTAGACCTGTTAAAGGAGTGAAAAGGCTCCACATCCCTTTTCAATCTTCCTATCCTTGTCTATAAACAAGATTTTAGTTTTATGCACATTTTTTCCTGGCTATGGGTCGATTACACATAAAATTTCTGGGTTATGTGGAATTGGCCTGAAAATCAACTGCAGATCAAATATATAGTTTAAATTGTATTTTGTATAGTTTCATTGAAGTTTGCATAATTAACTGTGTACAGTGTAGTAGTAAAGATCTTTGTTGGTACTTTTTTTTACAGGACCTTGAACTATGTTTTTTGAAAACCTCTGGTTCACTGTTTTTTTGACTCACTTTCTATTATAAGTTAAATGAAATTTTGCAAACTGTGATGGAAGTTCTAGGTTATAAGTGGAAGTTGGAATTCTGTGAACTTAAGTATCAATTAGTTCTTCCAGACGAATAGTTTTTAGAAATAAGTGAAGTATAATCGTAAGCTGATTCAAATTCTGATCTTTTAACTAGAGTAACATATAATTTTTGCTCATCTCCAATAAGGTGTGCCCTATTGTGTCTAATATCCTGATCCGAGCCCAGGTTCTCATAATAAAATTGTCGGAAGAGGGAGTCACTAAACAGAAGACAACTAGCAAGAGGAATGCAATAATTTCAGAGGGTAAAAATCATTCTTCTTGACCAGGATGATTTTTACACTCTAAAATTGTTGCAATTGAAATGAATATTAGTGGATGACTCCATTAAAAGTTACTGTTGCGGCATCTCCCGCAGGTTCTTGAAATTTAGCAAGAGGAATTATAGGGTAGAGTTTTTCTATCTTTGCAGTGGTTAAATGAAGCAAAATGAATAGTAAATGAATGATAAATCCTTGTGCCTGTTGTTTTGCTCTAATTACTATGGAACTTCTGTTAGTTTTTTAATCTCTTTGACTCCATACTAATCCTAGGCTTGCATTCTGTATGTATTTGCTTTCAGGAACAGAAAGTGGCAGAAATGCTGATTGAAAGTTTAGGTCAGGATGAGCAAATGCTATATTCACAGTTGCAGATGGAAGAGACTAAAATGCAAGAGAGCATACAGATGCTACAGAGTAAGATGAATGCTTTGAATTCTGAAAGAGAGGTTCTGAAAACCAAGATAGCATCCTCTCGGGTGAGTGGATTTGGATTTCAAATGTGGAAAGTATAATTATTGCATGTGATTTTGGAATAGTATTAAAATGAGAGAGAGATTGAAGCATCAATTTCCCTCCCTTCCCAGTGGCGGAGGCTCTAAAGTAACATCAAGTAGGAAATGAATGTATAATTTTCCTCCTTTTTGCAATTTCCCTTTTTTTTCATCAACATAAAATGGCATTATCCACTTTACCCTTATTGCAAAGATAAATTTCAACTATATCAACATTTTTCCATGATATGTATTTAGTTAATTATGGGTAGCAAAAATTTTGCCCGGATCTCACAGTTAAAATGACACCTAAACAAACATCATCATTGTCTTTGGGTGTTAATATTTATTCTGAAATGCAGACTTCCATTGATGGCACCCTGGAAGTTCTCATTCTTCCAGGCTATTCTACCCATTCTCTCATTTGCTAAATAAATTAAAATGTTTCAAGGCAACTGAAATAAAAGATTTGTAAAGTATTGTTTCCAAAATGTCTCTGGGTCTACTGTGTAAGTAAAGGCATAGCAGTTATCTTTCATTTTCAAAGCCCAAAATGCAAATTTGTTAGCATTCCATGGGTAGAGCCTACCTTTGTTTCCATGGAGATTTTAAAGGGTGATAAAAAGAATTTGAACCAAATGGAGACCATGCAAATTGTGAAATTCCCAAGCCGGCAGATTGTGGGGATGAAAGAGACAATAGCGGCCAAGAATTTGTGCACTGCATGGGAACAGTTGAGTTGAGATCTTGTCACTTGATAGCTGACCCTCATATTTCCCTAATGCTTGGGAAGATAGGGACAGGCAGTCAAGGATATTTTGGTTATCCCTTATGGCTTCACTAAAATAACTGACCCGATAGCTTTAAAAACAGTCTTCATGGGACTTAAACAACAATTCCATACTTGAATACTACTCCTTAATTTGATTAACTGCCTGCATCAGTAATCTAAAACTCCATTAGCATCCTCCAGATTTTTCATACCCATTATACCCCATTCCTCATCTATGTAATCTACCCAATGATGTTATGGACATTATCCTTTGTTCACCTGTTAAACAATTCAAGACTTAAAATAACAATGCAAAACTTATGGTACATAGTTACTGAAGCAGGATGATAGAAGTAGATTGGAGGAGAAGGTGAAATGGACCAAAAGGAAAACAAATTTAGGGAGAAATAAAACAGTTTCTGGCATAACTTGGTAGAAAATCTTCATATTGACGTTTTTCAATTGAACAACTTTGCTTTTCCACATAAAATTTATTCTCACACCCAGGTTTTGTTATAGTATAACATAGGTCACCTGATGATGTTATACTTTTATGAAACCTGGGTCGTGAAAATAAATTTTATGTGGAAAAGCAAAGTTGTTTAATTGAAAAACATCAAATTTAGGGAGTACCAGGAATGGTGGGTGAGGAGAGGGGTTTGTTGGGAGAAATTCTATGGAGACAGGAAAAATGGATGAAGGGCATATTGATCGGCAGTGTGATGTGTAAGACTGTAATAGAGGGGAGACTGTTAGGCAAACAAGGAAAGGGCAGGAACAGGATAGGGATGTTGGATGGGATGAATGGAGGAAGGAAGTAAACAGAGATGAAGAGGGACCTGATGTAAATTAGGTTGCTCGATTGGGTTTTATTTGGAGTCACAAAATATTTATTTGGTAGTTGTGTCCATCTAAAACCCACCTTAACTAGTAGATTATGTAATAATAAAAATATGACATTCACTACCCCTACCTAAATAGGATACCAATTCTACCACCACCATCCACCCTTCCTTTGTGAGTTGGGATTAAATGGTATGGTGACCTTTGTTTATCTTTGGCCTGCCAAATCCATTGTCCAAGAGGAAAAAGTAGGGAGATAATATAATTTTTGCAACTGAATGGTATGCTACTAGATTAGCTGGCTAAGAGCTCTCTTTCCTTTTCCTTGAGGATGGATTCTTGAATGAAGTTGTGTGAACAGCAGCATTTCTCACCAAAAGCATTCTTACTAGTCCAGCAACTCAAATCTAAGACCACATTTGTTTGTATTATATGCACTGTCTCTGTAATGTATACTCTTGAATTTATAATTCACTAATTCTTAATGGTTAGAAGTGCCAATGGAAATATTTTTGCATAAATGGTGTATTTGCAAGTCAAGGGACTAAATCATGATTTTGAATTTCATTGTTAATAGATTTCAGTACATCTTTGCTAAAAATATGCATACTAACTATGCATAAAAACTCCTATACTTTTAGTTAGGGATTGCTCTGAACCACAAGTTCTGTGATATTCCATATTAAGAATGATTGAAATCTGCATTGAGGTTTTACTTTTCATTGTAAAATAATAATATGGTAAAACACTGTAATGACCTAATACTGTAACAAGATGTTGCAAATAAATTTCCCTTGAAGATGTTTTCCCATTTGTGGGAAAATTTTTTAGGAATTGCTTTGGTTTTCCTTGCGTTTTTGCAATGCATACACTCAACATAGCGTATGCAACAATTCAAATCATGTTACTGTGCACCTAGCCATGCTAGCTTAAGCATGGGATTTTAAATAGGATGCCATTATTTGGTGATTCTCTACTGAGGTGATGAAGAAGAGGCAGTAATTGTTCCTCTTCATTTGATATTTCCCTGCATATTATAGGAGATTAAATTTTGAAGTATGCTCAATGACCTGTCTGAACTCCCAGTCTGAATTATGTCAAAAAAATCAATATCTCCCATAAATTTTTTTTAATAACTTTGAAACGTATAGAGATATAATAGCGAAATTTTGAATGCTTAATGCCCTTAATATGCTCTTGCAAAAAAATCAAAAAGACGAAAATCGCTTATAGCCATGGGAAAAGCAGTATCTGGTACAGCATCTTGCCACTTGTAGCTACCTACTGCTCAATCTTAGTGAGTCAGTATTGCTTGAACATTTTTTGCTACCCACCCACCAAATAGTAGGGGACATAAAATGGAACAGTTCATCTATTTTGGAAATATTTTAGAGAAGGATGGGCAAAGTTGTCGGAAAATAGAAGAATTGCATTATATGTGGGTCATGCAATAAGTCCTTGGAAAATCTAAGAGATGGTGCTCATAGTATTAAAAAAGGTTGCCCTCCCCCACCCCTTCTGCAATTTTGCATGTTATTGCACCCCTGATGTCTGATCCATATTAATTATAACCATTGTACGTTACTTCATGATAAACTGTGTAATTATTGTTTTCATTGCATTTTTACAATGTTGGTAGTCAGGTTATCTTTTCTGTTAGTCCAGAATCAGTACCTAAAATTGTAAATTAATTGATAAAATTAGAAAACATGCTGCTCCTATCTATGGTAATTACACTTGCTTTATTACTCCAAAGTCTAGGCAAGATGCTGTACGAGTAAAACAGCAAATTCAAGAGGCTATGGAAAGAAGAGATTCTCTCATAACATCAAATTTAGGAGTTCTTCATGGTGATGTGAAACAGATATCGCTTGAAGAAGAGAAGGCCCGGTTGCTGGAAAGAGTGAAAAGTGATAATATTGAGACAGTGACTGCTCTCCGACAGGCAGAGGAAGCTGAAGAACAAGCCCAAAGGTTAAGGCAGGACTTGGCTGGCATGCTTCAGGTTTGTGACTACAATGAGCAGTTATTACAAGAACTTACCTGAGTACCATTTCATTCTATACTCTCTAAAGATTGGCTGGAATATCGTAATGGAATAATTTTTTAGGTAGTGGTAAAGCATTTTTGTCAACACAGAGTCAATATTCTTGGCAGGGGATTATTGAGGAGGGTTGGAAGGACTAAATTATAATAAATTGCTACAGAAATACAACAAATATAACTCTCACTCAGTTTAAAAGACAAATAAAAAAATTCCTAACTGAGAAAAATTATTTCAGCATGTCTGAATTTATTAATGATATAATATGAAATGTATGTGAAAAATATTTCCCTCTGTGTATGAATTCTCTAAATTCCTATTTTTTTATGAAGTGTCCTATATTGATGTTGTATACCAATCCTTGGGTAAATTAAATTATTATTATTACCAATGGAAATATATCAATCTGTTTAAAGAAACTTTTGCAAATCCCACAAACTTGTAACTTTAAGCAGATCCCATTCATTCATTTCTATTTTATAGTTATTTTCATTAATTCTCTGCAGGTATAGTGCTCAACTTTCTTTGTTAATATTGATAAGGTGACCTATCTTGTCGGTAATGGTATCTTCAATCTAATTGCTCTGGTAATAGTATCTGTTATCATTTACTTTGGAATGATCATACTTAATTCTTTAAAACAATTCAGTTTATATCAGAAGCCATTTAGGAGTCAGCTTCTGCACTAACTAATGAGGTGTAGCATATAGCTGAAAAGGTCATATTAAGAGGCCTTTGTTTAAATGTGAGTAAAACTAATTGTGCTTATAAAGGAAATGAGGTGCATTAATCACAATAATTATCCATTGTTGGTAATTAAACAATTGTAATTTTCACCTCTTCCCTCCTCCCCTTCCTTCCAAAACAATATATGTATAAAGGACTGTTTTCAGGCAGCCTTTGCAATGGTAACTTATCAATTGTTGTTTCTAATTCATTCAGAAAAATGAAAACTTTGTGGAAAATAATTTAGTCTCTAATTACTGCAGTACACAAAGCTATTTGATGAAAATCAAAATGGTTTGTCCTTTAAGGGTTTCACTGAATCCACTGCACATGAATCAAGTTATGTTAAAGTTAGTCAGACAGAATCTTTTAGTCAGAAAGTAGGTGTGCAAATGGTAAGACATTATCAATGCATTTGTGTGATTCTCTTCCTAGACAGTAAAATAAAATCAGTCATTTTTGGCATAGAATGTGGTTTATTGTTACTGCAACATGTGTCATGATTTATTTTGTTTGGTGATAGGTGGAGGGGGGTGAAACCCACAAAAATCAAATGGAGTATCAGGCCACAAGACGTAAGGAGAAAGAAATAGAGGAGTTTCTAACCAGTGTGGATGAGCAATGTCAGAAGGAAGAGGGGCGTATCACATCAACTGAGAATGCAATTGTAGAGGTTTTGTCAAAACTCTCAAAGCATCTCTCAGATCCTACATCCTTGCAGCCATCGTAAGTGCTTCATGTACCTACTGTGAGAGCTCATATGTGTGAATCTTCAGTACATATTCCATTAAAATCAAGTCTCTGAAGAATATTAAGATCTGATTATGCTTGTGTTACAATGAATCTACATGAAATATTTATGATGGTGATGCTAAGATTTTGATTTTTTTCAACAGGTTAGATGAGATCTGGGCAATGAAAGAAAGTGTAAGTGTGGGTGATCATCAAATTGAAAAGCAAGCTGATTCATCGAGTAAATTCCACAAGCGCAACATGGTGAGCTACCTCTATTAGCTAAGGGTGAATGGCATTACCACCAGAAGCAAGTACTTATATAAATGTTTTTTGATTCACACCTATTCAGGAATTGCATTGGAGGTTTTTATTCAGTATTTTATCCCCTCTTGTAGAACACATCACAAGTTTCTTTAGACCACCCTATTTCTTCCTTATATTTTTCATAAGATTTTTCTTTGATTATCCATGATGTAGAACATTTATTTTATATAAATTTTGAAATAAACTCATCTAATGATAAGAGAGTACTGGAAGCCACATAATTAGTCTTTTGGTTTGTCTCTGTAATCCTCGGTTACCCAAGAATGGCCACCCTTTTGGGTTTGTATTGGATTATCCTTGTTTTGAAATAAATGGGAAAAATCTTGGGTGATATGAGGTTTATGGCCATTTTGCATGAACATTGAGCATGTATGTAATGCATTAATTATTGTGTAATCACATACATTAATACTCTGTGTATAAATGCTGACTCTTTGAAGTGCATGCCAGTGTGTGAATGCATGAACATGCATGAAATTTCTTGCTTGCTTGAAAACATATTAGTATTAATGAAACTTGCTTGTATTTTTCCAATACAGGCAGAACATATTTCTTGTTATCATAGATGGAACAGGCCCATGGAAAGTTTTGTTCTATCTTAAAGTTGTCATTTCAGGAAAATACAGATGGTAGTTATATCTTGTAACACTACCAGAACACTTAATGAGTAAGAATGAATTTTTTTTCTTATTAAGGGTTTAGAAATAGGTCTACTATAGGTTTTGGGATGTAAAATTGAAATCAAGCTATACATTACTAACCAATTTGTGTGCTTGCAATCACACAGTATTTTATCTAAATTGTGTTTTGGCATTTTTTTATTTATACTTGTGAATGGAGGTACAAATATTAGTATTCCTCCTTAATAATAATGCTTTATTGTTCAAAATGGTCGAAAGACGTAAAACTCATCAGTCTTGTGCTATTTACATAGACACAAAGGAAATAATACAGGAATTAGAAAAATGGATACTGATGCAATGAAATAATTAATATTATTATAGATGCTGAGAGTTGAAGATTCACATTTTAAGATCATCCACAAATGAACTCATCCACAGTGTAACACAATTTGCTTTACTCACTTTTGCTTTAAAATTAGTGGAAGAAATAATAGATCTAGTTTATTTTGGAGTTAATTGTTAATTTTGGGAGCGGAATGGACCTCGCATAGAACAGGTTAGGTTTTGATCATTTAGGATACTGTTTCTGCAGTGGTTCATGTAATTATGGAAAGTAGTATTCGTCAGGAACAGAGAAGGATATTTTATACAAAAACGGACCAGTGTAGGATATAAATACGAGGGAGAGGAAGGCTTTTAAGATGCTCAAATAACAGCCTATCTGGAGACCTAAAGATACCCCAAATTTATATAAAATAATAAATGCTCATGTGTTATCATCAACATTGTTGCAGTTATCACTGCCACAAAAAATCTTCTCAATTGTTCTTAGGGATGTCACAAGTATATTGCTACATCCTGTGAATGTGTTGCATATAATATTCTAATTTTAAAATGAATATCATTAACAATATCCTTTATTTGATGAATATAAATAATATCGTGCTCATCCTTTGTCATGATACATAAGCAATGTTGTTTTTGTTATCATAATAATTAAACTTTCTTTGACATTCTCTGCCATGAATTCAGTGAATGCTAAATAAAAAACTAAGCACATAATAATAAAAAAATATGGGCATAATAATATGTGCATATTACATAATTAATGAAGATAAATAAGGTGCCATTCTTGCATTATTATCACACCTTGAACAGTGTTGTTGCTATCACAACTTGATAAGCTAAGTTGGCATGGTTGATTAAATAACAAGTATTGGTTTGTATGAAACAAAGATAAGTTTCCTTACATGCCTGTGGAAGGCATTTTTGAATGACACCTTACTTATGTAATGAGATAAGTAAGGGCATGTGGATGGATGAACATGGACAATGAGATAATAATACGATGAGGAAGTAATGAGTTTTCAAGAAAAAAGGGAAGCATACAAAAAATTCATTCAGAAATAACAAAAATCATGATGATCAAAAGCATCTTACTTGTCAATCCAAGGGGAGAAATTGCAATTTTTTTAATTGAAAAAACTTACACTACGTAGAAAAAAATATGGCTATACCAGCCTTTGATTGTGTCATTATAGTAAAATTTTTCTTTGGTAGCTTTGTGAGTAGAGCATTTAACTATCATTCAGAAAACCCTTGGACTATATTTGGATGAAGCCTCTGGGTACTACCAGTGAAAACCCAGGCTCTGTGGAGATCTAATGATTTTTGCATCTCTCTCACACTGTTAGTCTTCATGTGATGTGATGGTTTGATTGCCATTCTAGTAAACAGCTATTGAGGTCCATTGCTGCTGTTTTAATTACTATATATGTAGACTATTTCCTATGGCTGAAGCTGTGCAATAATTGGCCAAAGGATTGAACAATCTCATTAGTTGATGAAATAATCCCTTCCATCTGCTTGGAGGCATCTAGAACTTCTCTTGGTTGAAGTTATTTGGGTTAAAATTTCAATGACTTTCCTAATCATTCTTGAAAATGTCAAGTTTTTATGGCTATAATTCACATAATCATCACCATGGTTTAATTTGTAGAAGCTCTCCAAACTATCCTGTCCACTGCTGGTGTCTTAATTCCCCCATAGCTCCTTACAGTGATAATTTTCATTGCCTGCTTCCTTCATCGTTGGCCTTCCTCTGTAGATTTTATCCCTTGATATTTCCTTAGGTTATGGTCTTCATTAAGATATCATGCCTCTAGATGTGCCCAATAAATTTCCCTTTTTTTCTCATGCATGTCCTCCATCTGTTTCTGTCTTCACTAACTCTTTGAAATACTTCTTCCATTGTTATTCAGTCCATTTTATTTTCATGATTATTCTGTAGCACCACATTTTCACCAACCTTCTTTTCTCTACTGCTCCTGTTGTTCCAAGTCTCACATCCAATGGGAAGTGTACTCTATATATAAATTTTAACGAATCACTTTGCTATGTCTACGCTAGTACTATTTGTCATTAGCAGTCTCTTCTTCTGGCCGAAAGCCCTCTTTGCCATTCCTCTTTAGCTTACCATATCCTCTTGCTTCTTCCATCACCAGCGATCCTGCTGCCTAAGTAGTAAAACTTTTCCACTAGTTCCAACTTGTCTTTCCCTAGTCTTGCTTAGAGATTGTCTTCCCCACTTGGGTTGCAGGTCATTGCCTTGGTTTTAATATTGTTAATCTTGAAGTTGCACTTCTTTAGCATCTTTATCAGGTCTTCCATCTTCTCTAATTGAATAGCAATGTTGTGAGCAATTCACAGTATAATATCCTTTCTCCGTGTATTCACATGTCATCTCGTATTTTTCCCTGATCTCATTATTTGCCTTCTCAATGTACACATCAACCATCAAGGGCAATAATGAGCAACCTTGCATTATGCCATTCATTACCTTAGCTATTTCCCTGCTTTCACAACATCTAATCATGGCTGCTAGGTTTTAATATAGAGCATGTATAATTCTCCTTTCATTTGAGATCATTCCATTAATTTATTTTAGGACATAGAGAATCTAACTCTAGTCCATTTTGTCAAAAACTTCCTTCAGATCAATGAATTAATTATTGATTATTATTTTAGGTCTGTGAATCTTTCTGTATCCCTTTCTCTACAATGAGTCTGAGAGCATGAATACCTTCTTTTGTTCCTGTGCTTCTTCTAATCTGTATTGGTCCTCACCTAAATACTCTTCCACCCTCCTTTTCATTCTAAGCTGGATTATTGTGGCCATAATACCTGTATTTGATTTATTGGCTGTCAAACTGATAGTTTTCAAGTTTTCAAATTTTTGTCTTTTTATTTTTTGGTGTAAGGATGATTACATTCTTCTTTAAGTCATTCATTGTGTCTCCTCTCATGTAATCAGTTCCAAAGATATAGCATTGATCTCTGATCCCTTGTTTCGCCATAAGTCATTTACTGAAACATCAAATTCTTACATTAGGATATAGTTTCCTTACTCATCGTCAATGATAGTTTCCTCTTCTTCCAGTACAAGGTCTGTCCAATAAATGTTTGTCCTGTAAACCTGTTTGCAGAATTCCAAATATCATTTTGCTTCCCTAGACAATATCATCCTCAAGTTTGTCCTTCCTGACCTCCAATGATTGCTTTTCAGTCTCTTAGTACAATTATATTTTCCTCTCCCTTTACATTTTCCATTACTCTGTCATCATTGTATTATGTTGTTGCTCATGTATAACTATGGTATCTTTGGGCTTCATTGCTATCTTCACCATAATGACCCTTTAATTGTATTGTAAGAAGCTCTTAACCATCATTGTGGCACATCTGCCTTTCCATTCATGGGCAAAAGGGTCCTTCTTCAGGCCATTTCATTCACACATAAGTTGTCTTCACCCAATGCTTTGTATCTCTACCTATTCATTGCCTTTTCATTTTCTTTCACATGCCTGGAGTGACTAGACATATCAAGTTCCAGTCCTGCATTGATTGACGCATTTGACTAATGTACTCATGTATAGTCCCCATGCAGAGAGCTGAATAGGGGAACTAGTTTACCTCAAGAATATTTTACTCAAGAGGATTCTAAAATGTCTGTTATTGATTCAATAAAAGAGGGAGCTGCTGCTCTTCAGAATGGTAACATAGTGATATCGCATTGCCTTCCATATCTTAGTCCAGCAGGCATTCAAGTAATTTTTACCTCACCTTCAGTGAGATGAGTACTGTACTGGCCACTGTGGTCTCCACCTTCACTCATATGAAGGACAGCTGCTGCACCCTTCAAGGGCATTGCAAAGCCTCTCGCCATTTCACAGCACCTCCATATGGATTTTCATAGAATTTTTGGCCATCTTACCCAAGGATGGCCTTCTACATTCTTTTAGTATTGCTAGTCATTGTACAGGAATTCTTATTCATCAAGTATGCTTTCATATTTCACAGCTATTCTTTATATCTAGTGGTTAACCTCACCATTTGCTAATCGATGGATGCATTAGATGGCTTAAAAGTTCAGTCATAACATTATTCACATACATTCCATATTTACTGCACATCATAGTTCCAGACATATATGATTTTTCACTGTTAAAAGTTTCAATTTTTTTATGTTACTATTTGGTGTTCCTTTAGACTGCACCAAACGGTCTTGGTTGATATGATGTCTTCTATGGTGAAGCGTTTTTTTTTAATTGCACTTTTAAAGATCTGACTTATTATAACATTACCGTGTAGAAGTTGGAGTAAGTCCAAGGAATATGCATGTATTCTGCAAATAGTGCAAATTGATTAATATTTTGTAATTCATTGTTGGACTGACTTTCTTGCTGTAGTCTTGTAAATGCTTTGCAATCTTCACCAGAGCACCAGAAAATTATGAAATTTCATTGAATGGAATTCACCAGTCATCACTTTTTTCATAGGATTTATACATAGTACATCAGTAATCTCCTCAGTGTAATGATTCAAATTACATTTTATAGTACCTATCTATAAAAGTTAAGGAGGATTTTATTTTGTAGCATACTGAAAACTACAGCTCTCAATTATTCAATTAATCCAATGTATGGATGATGATACTAATAGATTGATGGATTTTGTTGTGACAATTAGTATTGGAAATCATATTCTGTGCATTAAATCCACACTAAATGAAATGTGGAATATTCATAAAAAGCTCAATAAAAATATTCCATAAAACATTTAATGCAAGTGAATGGTCTTGAGATTATTGTTTTTATACAAAAATAAATGAAGACCCTGTGATATTTAAAGCATTCGAGAAAGTGGCTGTTGACAATGTTTTCTGTACCACTCGAAGGCTGCATTGGAAAGAAAAATTATGGCAGAGATCAAGTCACTTCATTCAAAAATGGCTTCATTGGAGAAGAATTCAAATGAAGTAAAAGATTTGGAAACTATGAAGCTTCAAGGTCAAACACGATTGAAAGAACTGGAAGAGGAACGAGAAGTTATGGGCTTGAAGCTAAAAAACCGTAAAAATATTGAGGACTTGACATCTGATGCTGTAGCAAAGTATGAAATGCTCAAGGTAAATTAATTATACACAAGTGTAGAAGTTACTGCTCAAATATTCTTATTGATTTTGCTATGATACGTGGCTAATCGTTCAATAGGTTATATCTTCACGAACCTCCCATTCCTTAGTAGCATGTGAAAGTCTTATTAGAAGTCTTACATAGTTGCAGTTTACTGATTTAAATATCCCTCTAGTTCACAAAGAATGCTTAACCATAATCCATGCATAAAATCGTTTTGAAAAGCACAGATTATGGTTTTATAAAGAGAATTTAGTGTCATAGAATAATATAATATTGTATTTATTTTCATTCTGGCTGCAAGTAGAAATTCTAACAATATACTCTTTTTTTTTCTTTTTGGCAATCAGCAAAAACTTGAAGATGACAATCATTGGATCTTTTTGAGAAATCTTGAACGTAGGCTTTCACAGGTGAAGCAAGGTAATACAGCCCTCAAAGAATTTATTGATGTAAAGAAGTATGAACAGGACTGTACTTTGCCTAAAGCTCAAGCAATTGAAACACTAACTTCAGTACAGGACTTGCTTAAGAGGAACCTGCGGCCATCTCAGTTAAATCCTGTAGGAAAAATATAGTGTGGTCATCATTGATGATGTGTATTAGAAGTATGATAAATTATCACAAAATATAAATATTGTTTGATGTAGACACATGGAAGTTGAAACTTATGCACATAGTACTTAATTTTGTTTTAATATCTATGCTATTTAAAGCAAGACATATTATCTGTCATGCCCAAGTTATTTTCATCAGTTCAATAATATTTTGTGGAATAATTTTTAAGGATGAGATTTGTATCTAAAGTGCCTCAATACATTCGAGATATTGGTTATGGAATATCTGAACCTTGAAGTAAAATATCAAGGTTGATCTCATAATAATTTTTTATCTGCCTGATTAACTAAGAAATCTATACTTGTGAAAAATAATGATTTTTTTAAATCATAGATGATTAGGTCATTAAAATTGTTTAGGTATTGAATCCATTAAAAAATGAAAGGACCATCATTGTCAAGGCATCCATTGATAGTGCAATGAAACTAATGTATAGCTACCAAATCTGACAAGTTACAAGATTTTTCAAAATTTTAATTTTCCTAATTTTACTCAAATTTTTTCTCAGGCAGAGAATCTTTACATTAATCCTCACTTAGCATTTTTTATTTGTATACTTCCACACTCTGAGGTTAATCTGCCTAGAATATTTAGGCTACCTGGTTTATCTCATTTAATATACACACACACACATATATATATATATATATATATATAAATATTCATTCACATTGAAATAGAGATAAGGAAAATGGTAAAGGAACACATATAAAGGACGAACACAAGAGAGGTGGGGATGGCGGATGTGAGCAGATCACGAATGTAAAAATATTTTCCTGTCCCGGTCGAGGAAAATATTTTTACATTCGTGATCTGCTCACATCCGCCATCCCCACCTCTCTTGTGTTCGTCCTTTATATGTGTTCCTTTACCATTTTCCTTATCTCTATTTCAATGTGAATGAATATTTATATTCGCCATATGGCGGTATTTCGTGTTTGAATGTATATATATATATATATATATATATATATATATATATATATATATATATATATATATATATATATATATATATATATATATATATATACTACACACATAGAAACATAAAAGAAGGACACTTACATTGGATATTTACGTTTCGACGGCACGGCCGTCGTCATCAGAATGCCGTTGTCGGGGAAGAGCGGAGAGGACATGTGCAAGAGAAGGGTGACGGGAGGAGAGGTAAGGGGCCAATGGGAAGCGGACAAGGTGGGGGAGGGGGAAATGGCAGGGGGCGGTAGAGTTGCCGCGGTAGGGGAAGAGCTGGAAGGTCCCGGTCGTGAAGCGGCCGGGCCTTTAGCGGGGGACTTGGTGACCGATTCGCTCAGAAGAGTGAAGCGGTTCTAGGCAGCTTTGGATAAAATCCTTATATATATATACAAATGCATACATATACATACATATACACATATACATATATATATATATATATATATATATATATATATATACACACACTCTTCCACATATATACAAGGAGGAGGAGAATTAAGGGGCCAATAGGAAGCGGACAAGGTGGGGGAGGCGAAATGTAGGCAGCATTGGATAAAATCAGTGGGCTTGGTTCAGCCCGGGGGGTTTAAAGGACTGGAGCACCCAGATATGTGCCATCTCGCGAGTTCTCACCTCTATGTTACTAGCGGAATTGGGAAGGATTTCAATCACTGAAACGGAGAAGCAGTCATCAAAAGACTGGTTGTGGGAAGCAGTGTGAGTAGGGATGGGATAATTAAGGAAGGTGGGAGATTTGGTGGAATAGCGGTGGTTATTCATTCGGAGGGAAAGGGTGGTCGTGCATTCACCCACGTAAAAGGCAGGGCAGAAGTTACAGGAGAGGCGATATATAAGGTTTTTAGAGGTGCAGGTGGCTATGGGTTGGGAGTTGGTAATAAGGGACGTGGAAGGTCTGAGGAGATGGCAGCATTTACAGCGTGGGCGGTTGCATGGTGCGGACAGGGGTGGGGAAGAGACAGGGGTGCTCGTAGGTGGTTTTATAGACTTAAAGATATCACGCAGGTTTGACGGGCGTTTAAATGAAACGGAGGGACAATGTGGGAATAAAGGTGATGTGGATTGACTATTGCTAATAATTGGGAAGAGTTCACGGATTATCTGTTTAATTTTGTGGGTTCCGGGGAAGAAAGTGGTGATAAGGTTAGGGCATTTTGGGCGGTTAGGTTTGGGGAGAGGAGTGTATTGGGTTGAAGGTTTGAGAATTTTCCTGTTGAGCAGTGTTTCAGGGTACCCACATTCTCTGAGAGAAACGTGTAACTGGTCAATGTATTTCCGTTTGGAGGGGGTGTTGTTGCAGAGACGGAGGCCGCGGACTGAGATTGAGAAGGGGATGGAGCGTTTTGTGTGCGATGGGTGACAGCTATTGAAATGGAGATATTGTTGGGTGTTGGTCGGTTTAATGTGAACTGAGGTGTAAAACTTATTGTTCTGGAGATGAATTTCAATGTCTAGAAAGGTGAGATTTGAGTCTGATATAGAGGAAGTGAAAGAAACCGAGGAGGAGGAGTTGAGAGAGGAAATGAAGGATGACAAGTTTTCGCGTCCGTGGGGCCAAAGGAGGAAAATATCATCAATGTAACGGGCCCAGAAGAGTGGTTTAAGGGTTTGTTGCTGGAGAAATTATTAGCAATAGTCAATCCACATCACCTTTATTCCCACATTGTCCCTCCGTTTCATTTAAACGCCCGTCAAACCTGCGTGATATCTTTAAGTCTATAAAACCACCTACGAGCACCCCTGTCTCTTCCCCACCCCTGTCCGCACCATGCAACCGCCCACGCTGTAAATGCTGCCATCTCCTCAGACCTTCCACGTCCCTTATTACCAACTCCCAACCCATAGCCACCTGCACCTCTAAAAACCTTATATATCGCCTCTCCTGTAACTTCTGCCCTGCCTTTTACGTGGGTGAATGCACGACCACCCTTTCCCTCCGAATGAATAACCACCGCTATTCCACCAAATCTCCCACCTTCCTTAATTATCCCATCCCTACTCACACTGCTTCCCACAACCAGTCTTTTGATGACTGCTTCTCCGTTTCAGTGATTGAAATCCTTCCCAATTCCGCTAGTAACATAGAGGTGAGAACTCGCGAGATGGCACATATCTGGGTGCTCCAGTCCTTTAAACCCCCCGGGCTGAACCAAGCCCACTGATTTTATCCAATGCTGCCTACATTTCGCCTCCCCCACCTTGTCCGCTTCCTATTGGCCCCTTAATTCTCCTCCTCCTTGTATATATGTGGAAGAGTGTGTGTATATATATATATATATATATATATATATATATATATATATGTATATGTGTATATGTATGTATATGTATGCATTTGTATATATATATAAGGATTTTATCCAAAGCTGCCTAGAACCGCTTCACTCTTCTGAGCGAATCGGTCACCAAGTCCCCCGCTAAAGGCCTGGCCGCCTCACGACCGGGACCTTCCAGCTCTTCCCCTACCGCGGCAACTCTACCGCCCCCTGCCATTTCCCCCTCCCCCACCTTGTCCGCTTCCCATTGGCCCCTTACCTCTCCTCCCGTCACCCTTCTCTTGCACATGTCCTCTCCGCTCTTCCCCGACAACGGCATTCTGATGACGACGGCCGTGCCGTCGAAACGTAAATATCCAATGTAAGTGTCCTTCTTTTATGTTTCTATGTGTGTAGTGTTTTTTGTGTTAGTGTTTGTGTGTTTGTGCGTCGCCGGAGAGCGTCTTTTCCAAGTTTATATATATATATATATATATATATATATATATATATATATATATATATATATATATATATATATATATATATATATATTTGTCAATTGTATGTAATTTTTAATTGAGTCAGTGAGTTGACTGATAGTTCAAAACCTTACTTCATTTTGTATTTCCAGCATTCTGAATCACAAATGACTTTACAGAGTGCTTAAATCCAAATCATTAATCTTAATTTTGCTGGTGATTATCATTTCTTTAAACCATTGAAAACATAGATGTTTCAAACTATGGTATTGTTCTTAGTATCAGGTTGCTCAGAAAGTAATGCCTTCTATTTCTTTTGCTAGAAAGCTGTAATAAAACCAGAACGTGGTAGTCCAGTGAGTAGAGCACTGGGCTACAGACCGCAGGGCCCAGGTTTTTATTTCTGGGAACCCCCCTGCACTAATATTTCTAATGTAATCTTGATTAGTTTAGTATATAATGGTAATATAATGTTGCTTGAATTACAATACCTGCATAATACATCAAAATATAGTCAACCAAATATCTATATATGATAGATAAGATGGCCAAGATAAAATATGAAGATCAATTTGGATCTTATGGGACTCTTAAATATGAAAGTAAAGTCCTAAAAATTACTATGCTTGTTAGCATGCTGTCTTGAGTTAAATATTAAGTATTTAAATATTCTGTCAATACTTTTGAATGCTTAGTTGAAAGTATCTATGTTAAAAATCTCATCTTTGGTTATTGTCTAGGCATTATTACATGCATGGATTAATATTGATCAATTCACACCAATGTTAATAGTCACATACTAATTGAACTCAGAAAGTAATATTATTCTTTAAACTTGCTCTTAAATCATTCTCTGCAAAATTTTTAAGGGAGGAGAAAGCATGGGCATACTAACATACAAATCTTAATCTTAATTCATCTTTTCCCTCCAATTCTTGTGTCTCTTACCATCTTCTCTTCTCATGACCAAACCTGGTTTCCAAAGAGATTTATGCTAACTAGTCTTGTTTCCTCCTCTCTAGCCCCATTTAATTTATATGAAATTTTAATCTTGTTCGTATGTTTCACCCCTTAATGTTTACTAGAGTATATTATTATCCACAAAAACATAAATGCATTCATATGCGGGTATGCAGCCAGACAGTGGCTAGATGTTCAGTTATCATGACATGTAACAGCATTGTATAGT
Source organism: Hetaerina titia (assembly GCA_037158775.1). Taxonomy (NCBI): domain Eukaryota; kingdom Metazoa; phylum Arthropoda; class Insecta; order Odonata; family Calopterygidae; genus Hetaerina; species Hetaerina titia. The sequence goes on along the minus strand of CM073769.1, from coordinate 104,439,136 downwards.
ATGGAAGCCCTTTCACTTAGAGATTGTATTTTATAATCAATTCCCCGAACAAAAAAAATTCCGACTATGTGTACATTTAAAGCTAAAAATCATTCTTAAAGGCAAAAAATTACTACAGTAGAGAAATATTTTCTAATTAAAACGAAAAGCTTTAAAATGACCATTATTCATAGGTCATTATGTGCCTTCTGTCATCATATCCTTCAAATATTTTTTTTAATTTGAGAAAAATAACAGGACTATTAAAGATCTTATCATTATTATGATTCTGAATTGCAGGAACCATTGTTTTCTTTATGCATTGAATTTGTATCCACGCGAATTGGTATTTTATGACTAAGTCATGGTGTAATCTTATCTTCATGTTAGACATGGAATGAATAAATATTATTATTATTTTACTATATGTGACCACTTGCTGTCTTAATTATGTACCACTTGAATTATCTTATGATCTTGTAAAGTCAGAATCCCAAAGAAAATGACACTATCATTAAAATACGGTGATGTCTGCAACAATAATTGTAAGGTATGTCTCATCACAGAACATAGCATGCATATACCTAAGTCAGTGCCACATTGGATGTGAAAATTGATTGCGATAAATATCATTTTACATGGTTGAGGTTTTATCATACTGTGATTGTTATTTTCAGTTAAATTTTTGCAACTGTTCCACCCATTTCAAAGATAATCTACAGATAAAATGTATTTCTTGGATACTCCTAGTAACGATGTACTCTGATCAAGTGATCATCCTCTTGTTTGGTCTACATTTTTTCCTTCTCCAGGTCTTTGCATATCCCTTACTGCTGTTCAAAAGTCTACTTTATTCCTTCCTGCTCTCCATTTACCTCTCTACGGCTTGACTTATCCATTCTTCTTCATACTGGCTTATCAACAACCACCGAAATTCACTTATCCTTTTGCCTCAAAGACCAGACTTAAGGTTCATACAGTGAGTGGTATGATGTATATTCTAATATTCAGTGATCTTTCCTTTAGTCTACCCTTTTTATTATATAACCTTCTTGCTGCAGAATGTTTTTTATCACTGCAATTCTTGTAATGTCTTTACTATTATGCCCATTTTCCTCCATAGTACTGCCTAAATAAATAAACTGTTGTTTTGGTAGAACTTTTCAATTTTGCTATCTATTATTCCTGGCTCCAAACTATTCTAGTCAACAGGGCATTCCTTTTATATTTTTCAGCTGATTGGCCCAATCTTTCCACCCCTCCCTTTGCCATTTTTAGTAAGGGTTTACTGGGGTTTACGTGAACTACTACTTATGGGACAAAATGCAGTGACATAAGTAATCATTTGAAGACACTTTCAAATAAAGCATTTGATCAACATAGGACTGATAATGCTCAGATTTAAGTCAAAAAGTTTGATGTTTCATATTGTGGTTACACAAATTTAACTTAATCATAAATTGAGAAAATGTAATGTTCCATCACCAATATTAAATTTATTATAGACTATTAATTCAGAATGAAGGGGTACCCTAAAATACTCAGAATAGTGCTATGGTTGGTATCGCTTATATAGCATTTCCATATAAGAAATGCTGTATAAGCTACATATAGAAATAGAAAATGGCCAGATGCTGAATCTCCACATCAGCTAAGGTTAATTTAATTTGTTAAGGTAGCTAATGATCGGAATAAATGATTTTCTAAGATGGAAAACAAAAGTAGGAAGTCATATTTGTACATACATTGTCAGAAATATCATGCTTATCTCTGCATATATTTTTCTTGTCATTGTTCGTGTCTGTATGCACATGTATTGCTTTGCCGCATAATATTACTGATTCACCTTTGTTGCTGACCATGCAACCTATTGATTGAAGTGGCTGTTTCATATTCCTAAATATTGGCACAATAATAAACAAGTTTCAATTAAAGTTAAAACAAAAAGTAAAATGTTTACTTTTTACTTTACTTAATCATGTTGTATATTCAGAATTCATGTAGACTCAGAAGGATCTCCATTGCTTAGGGCAGGCAACTGAACAAGGGTAAAAAACAAGAGCTGGTAAGAACATTCTTTTTTCTACATTTAAATTAAAGTATTATCAAGTATTTTCCTGAGTTTTATAGCCTTTCTCAGGCAGTAAATTTTTTAAAGGAACATGGCTAATTAGGTAGATCTTTAAATGAGTTTTCTTTTGTTTCTATCAATTTTGTAGATGAATCACTCCAGCCATATAAATTTGCAATAAATTAAAATCATAAACAAAAATATGATAGCATATATGTATGGTAGCCATGTGTCTCTTAACCTCAAGTGATGCTTGTTTAGTGTTACCAGATCTTTTTCTCTCAAGTTAAGTTAAAGATAACAGAAGTTTAGGACAGGAGGGCATTATGGACCCAAAAAAGAGGACACTTCATGTCCATACATACATACATAAGTTTGTCAATGCTCAGAAAATTCTTGATACTAATAAAATGCTATCCAGGTGCTCTTAAAAAGAGGACGCACATGCAGGTAGACTAGATGTCTGGTGACCCTATGCTTTGCAAGACACCCTTGTCATCCCCTTGAAGCGGACCTACCTCAGGGTATTTGTCTCAATAATACTTGGGTAAAGTTACACAAATTTTCCCTTAATTAAAAGAGCAATTTTTAATAAAACATTTTGTTTATTTATCAATTAAATACATGGAATAGAGTTTTTCCATTTCCGGGTCATCAAACTTAGGCAGAAATCTAACTTTAACTATTTCTTCAAAACCCTCACTTGTGGTAGGCTCTTCAAATTTTGAGCTGAAATTAGAAGAAATATATATTTTACAAGTTTCTATCAATGACTATGAATAAAGATATACTATAATATTACATACATTGAATGATGCCATAGCACCATAAGAATTAATCAAACATCAAAAATACACTGATCTTCTAATAACCACAGAAGCATTCAATAGTAAAATATACACACTTACTAGTATGAATTGATTATCATATCGTTGACTTTCACATGTGAAGTGTCAGTTATTTCTCGGAACTGCAAATGAAGATATTTCAAAGTAATTGATGGATGATACACAAAACCTTTCACAACACAACCATAACAATCTACATCTACCTTAAAGTTCTATAACTACACCAGCACAAGAGAAACTTGACAACTTTAATGGGCTGAGCTATAGAAAGTCTTTCTATGTGATAAATATGCATAATTACAAGTGGATATAACAGATACATACCAGCTTATCTTCACCCATAAGGCAATCATGCTGTATTTAAGTTATTAAAAATAATTAAAGACACAAATCAGTTAATCAGATATATTAAAAATTTTATTTTTAAGTTATCTCCCATCCGATTCCCGATAAAAGCAACCCCCTACCTGCTCCCTCCTGCCACACACCTTTTTTGGTGGTTCGCAGGGTATTTATGTAGATGTAAATGAGAAGAAATAAAAGCTGATATTTTCATGTTACAGAGTTGCATTAAAAATACTTTCACAAGACAAAAACATAATCTAAAAGGGCCATGAGTAACCTTCTTCAGATTTACACACCTTGTTATTATGCTTTGCTTGCTCCTTGGTGGTCGTCATTAGAAAACACCGGACTGGGACCCCAGCTGATCTTGCAAGGGATATAACTCTTGATCTTGAGGCTTTCTCAGGATGGGTACAGTCAAACACCACTGGCAATCCTGATGATAATTTCCCTCTAGCAACAGCTTCACATTTCTCTCTGGTTCCAAGTTCATCTCTGCAAACACGTGCATATCCTTTCAAATAATTTTTGGAGGCATAGCTCTTCCCAGATCCAGGTCCGCCAACCATAACTACCACCTACAACATCAAGGATTTAAGGATGATAAATTACAGTAGGGTCTTAATTTGCAATCCTGATATTTTCTGTGGCCTTTCTATTCTGAGATTCAATTGCAATCCTGGATAGAAAATCTGGTGTCTCAGAATTCAGTTTCAAGTTAAATTTTTGTTGGGCAAGAAATTTCTTCAAAATGCCATATGATATTTGGCCCTGTTGCGGATGATGCATGTTCAACTACAACTACAGGAGTTCAACATTCTATTAATAAATATCACTCAACTTTTCTGATAAGTATATGAAATTACTACAAATGAGACTGGCAGAGAGTTTTTCACAACTAGTATATCATTAGCTCTAAATCTGAATTTATGAGGATTTTTTGAGTAGAAAAAAGTTAAATTCCTTCAATTTTGACCTCAACAAGGCTTCATTAAAACAATATTCAGGGAAATAACATCATAGGTATTTTTCTCAAAGATACAAGTGGTATGAGTCAATTTTAAGTGTTAGTAATTTGACTGGCAGGCCCAAAACACATTCAGGGTTGGTTTCTACAACACTCCCTGTTTTGCTTCCACAGTAGCACATCTGAAAGTTTACAAAATATCATAGATTGATTTCAGAAATCATAAAACAAGCTACAGACATGGAATAATTCAGTATTAGCAAAACAATAAATTGAACTTCAAAAAATATATAAATTTTTCCTCTAATAACAACAGCAGTGTTCAGCGGTAAAACTTATTAACACATAAAAAAGCTAAAAGAGACTAATTAGTATAAATTGATTATCACGTTAATTGTCAATTATATGCCTGAATGGGACAACATCAATTAAACCAACTCTAACCATCTTCAAAATTAAAAATAGTATCCCTTCACTCACTGAAGTAGGAATTTCAGTGAGTAATATTTCATGCAGTTAAATCTGATAAATAGGATGAAGCTCATTATTAATAGTAAAGAGCACCCTGAGATTTTCATACTTGATCTCAACATTTGAAAAAAATTACCAGGGTTTATTGATTATGAACATTCTGTTCCAGGACTAGATTTCTTGGTGGGTGTATAATAATAAAAATAAATTAACCATTTAACTTGTCAATGAAATCACCCCAAATTTAAGTCAACGAAGGCATGTCCTTAGATGTAACAGAACCTCAAAATGTAACTAATGTGTCCTCATACAGGTTCAGAAAGGGGTGATACATTCAACAACTGTGAGACAACGATCAAATTAAACCATCTACTATTGCAGACATTTGAACATTCCATGTTTCCTATTGTTCTGTATCGTAACTATTGAATATATATTTTGGAATATGACATACCATATACATTATTTATATAAATTCCATTTCTTTCATTTAGACTATGAAATGTGTATATTTCAAGTTAATTCCAAAGTTCATCTATTCAATATAGCGATGTAGGTTTTGATGGAGTTCAAGGTTTTTTATAAAATTGGAGATTGAACGTGATGCCATTGTATATAAATGGTCAAAAAATGAAACAGTGTGGATCACCAGAAATCATATCATGCATATTACATATTTAATTTTAAAGTAGTATATTACAATGGAAAACTGACCTCCTTTCTGTTGGAAGCCAAAGCAGGTGATTTACACAGGCGGGCTTCTTCGACAAGTGCAGCAGGATTAAATGAAGGCAGGCAGAAAGGCTCAGGAGATCTATTTAAAAAGTGCTCTTCTGGAGTGAAGAACTTCAACCTAAGATTGAGGGCAAATAATCGATCAGAGCAGGAGAAGTCCTTTTTAGCCTTTTTTGATCCACGGGCTGGTTTGGAATCACTATTATTTTCTCTTCCTCGTCCAGCAGCATCGCCAATATACATGTGATCAGTTGGGTTTTCACTCAAAGGTACTCCATCATTCTCCTAGGAAGTGGTAACAAAATTAGAAGTTGCTAAAAAAGTAGCTGATAAATATATTGATAAAAAGTTATACTCGATGAACAAGCAATGTGGCCAGAATAAAAATAAATAAGCATGCCTAATCATTAATCATGTAATAATTTTCAATTGTCTTTATTGTATTGAGTATTGTATCCAGAAAAAATATATGAATTGAATACCAAAAAAACAACAAAATCTTGAAAGAAAAATAACTGATGAACAATGAATAGGACCATTGCAAAAGTGAAACATATAAACAAACTTCTTTCATGGTAAAATAAGAATATGGAAAAGTCTAAAATAAAGTCTAGGATTTAAAGGACAGTTTAATCACCAAATCTAACACATGGTTTTAATAGGAATTCTTCAAAATGTTTTTATATGAAAGGATTAAAAAAAAAATTTTATAGATTCAATTTTCGCACTACATAAATATTCGATGAACAAATGAAATTTGACCAGAGTTATTTCCTTCCTCAATCCAGTGCCCCAGTTATATTCCTAACACCACTAATGGTTAACATTCTAAGATTTACTTGTTGAATTTTTCTTTGTTCTCATTCTTCATTTCTTTTTCTCAAGTCCCTATCCATAATTCCCTTAATTTTCACTATTTAATGTGATATGACTTCTATCTGTTGTACAAACCTTTTGGCTTAAGCAAATGAAAAATACTAATACACTAAATTCAGGGTAAGATGGTAGCTGGTGCATTAGTTGCATCATTTATGCATTTGCTCAATAACCACTAAAAACAGTCACATTTCACAAAAAACACACAATTATCCTCATACTCATAATAAAACAGGAACCTCATCTCAAAAAAGATTCATCAACAACTAAGAGTCAACTGCCAATTTAAAGGGAGCTTTTTTTCTTCAATTATGACTTTATCAAGCTTTTGTCCTTCAGGCTATTATTTCTTATTGAATTTGCTTAGAAAGGTTTTCATTAAAATTTTTATTTTACTTAAAGCCTTTGAAGGGAAATCTTCACTGACACCTTCAACCACATACATATTTGATCTTAATCATTAACCAGCATACACTGCTTAAAATATTTCCTTTACTAATGCTCTAAATACCCAGGTCCCATTGACTTACACAAGTAGATATGCTACATGCTTATATTTTAATGATACTATTTCCTCACTTCCAGGAATCTGTTGTTAGCAGACAGTACACTTCACCTTGAAGAATATTTCCTTTTACACACTTTGTTTCTCACGAAATAGATTCCTTTTTGGTTCTTCCATTGGTAAGGATTCCACCACTTACTCATCTCAACCCCAATAAGCCATTTCTAAAATTTGGTGTTCTGTGGATGATTTCTGGAGGTAATTCCAGCAAAGAAAATATTGTTTTGATGTTGGATACTTTGGATGTCACTATGGCCATATTTTCCAGAAAGAAAAAGGCTAAGCTGAACATTAAAATAGGAAGGGGAAAAAAAATAGAGCAGGTAGAACAGTTTATGTATCTCGGAGGTGTTTTGGACCAACACGGTCAAAATAGTAGGAGAAGAATTGCACGGGACGTAAGGAGAAGAATTGCACTAGGCAAAGAGGCTTTCACAAGGAGGAGGAAGTTGATGACAGGGACATTGAGTAAGGATGATAAGAAAAGACTAGGAAGTACTGGGGATGGTAGACAAGGAGAGGTATTTGCTGGGAGAAATCCTATGGAGGCAGGAAAAATGGATGAATGGCATTAAGTATTAATTGGCAGTGGGATGTTGAAGACTGTAATAGAGGGGAGAATGTTAGGCAATTGAGGAAAGGCCAGAAACAGAATAGGGATGTTGGACGGGATGAAGGGAGGAAGGAAGTACATGGAGATAAAGAGTGACCTGATGTAGGGTAGGTTGCTGGATTGTGTTTTGTTAGGAGTCACAAAATATTTATTTTGTAGTTGGGTCCATCCAAAAACCTTCCTTAACTGTTAGATTACCTTACAATAAATATGGTCATATTTAAGTTCTCCAAAAATAATTGAAACAGCAATTTGGTTTTCACAGGAGGAAAGTTAACAATTTTGATCAAAATGTGGGAGGGGGGGTAATCATTTGAAATCCAAATTGGCATAGTATTACCTAGATTTCTTACACCATAATTTCAAGGACTGAATTCAGCAAATTTTTATCGTATATATGTAATAATCATATACTTTCTATCCCAAATCTTATGTACCCTTATAGAAGATGGATGAATGTGCTCTGAAGCTATGTCAATGTATGAGAACACTGCTCAGGTCTATTATCTCATCTATTTTGACTTACCATATCTTTCAACACATCCCACATTCCTGGGGCTGGCTTCCGATATAACCCACTGGATGCTATGCATGCAAACAACTGAATGGGCACACCAAGTCGCTGTACAATACATTCCACTTTCCTTTTAAAGTCTTCAATCCGCATTTTACCGCTTTCAATGCCAGCCTAAAATAAAAAAAGGTTACAGGACTGATTAAAAAATTCTGTTTATTTCATAAAACTTTACCATGATACAACTGGTTTCATCAAATAGGTGAATGCTAAAGTTTATTAGAGACACCCATAACTCAAGTCCTTAGCATGGGTTCTAAATGCACATGGTTTATGATTTTTTTCTGAGTTAGTTAAATCACTAAAATTTATTATCTTGAAAAGTTCAATGCTGTCTCAATCAAAAGCTACAGATGTCTTTGTTAGTCTGCACTGAAAATCTACATGGCGGAAACCTAAATCATGAATCCTCTCCATTCTATCCGGATCTCGGTTTGGGCTGACGGGAGTGGGGTTTAGGGGGGTTGGTTGATTTGATATAAGAAAGGGGTGCAAATCAAGAGCTTTTTGGGCAATGGGCTTCACAATTTAGTTAAGTCAATTTTTTATCATTCTATGCAGAGCAGCATACTTGGGAATCATCTGCCCTCATTTCTGCCAGTATTGGATGAAATAACCCCCCTATTTTGCAATGGTGGTTATCATTTATTTGCCATGGCATACTCCGGTGTGCACATATACTTTCCCCTTTTTAACCTGTAACAATGGGTGTGAATGTCATTACATCGCTGCTCTTTGCCTATGCATGGCACTATCATAACTAGAAAACTACTGAGCAAATAATAGTGATTGGTTATAGGAATTTTATGGATTCCTAATTCCATATCTTGTGACTTTAACTTAAGTTATGTAGGTACATAAAATCTCATGGCACTGCCTTCCGCATGTTCATCCAGGAAGTCCAGAGGGTAATGCATTCACTGCTTTCTCCAAAGATTGAAGGGATGAAACCCACCTGGAGTATGTTTTCTATGTTGTTCTTTAACAGAATTTGTGTTATCATGATGTAACGTGACCTCAACTAAGGTGGCACCTAAAAAATCAATGATAGGGTGAAACTCTAAACAATCTCTCCCAATGAGGTAAATTGTAATGGTAGATGTAGCGAATTGAAATTTCCATATTGTGTAGCAATTTGAAATTTCTGTTGAACATATTGAATGCATCCATTCAAAGACAATTCTGACCAATAACCACTGCTTTGATAATAATTTCCCTACATTTAGTGACTGAAGATTTTCCTGACTTCTTGAAATTGGTGTATCTTACAAGGAAAAAAACCCTTGATTTTATCATTTATTCATGATATTATATTTTTTGGCAAGAGTCTCCTATAAACCCCAGCACCCCTTAGAACTTAGCCTTCAGAGATAATGAATCAATATAATTCTTGACGCTAATGTATGACTGAACATAGAAGGGATTATATGCACAGACTGCTTTACAGCTTTAGCCATTCCATAAAACATCCATAAAATTTGCATATTTTAATTGAGTATACACTATTGCCATTCTTTCATGCCTTGCACTTACCAATATGCCCTTACTACAACCAAATAAAAGCCAAAGTTATCAACTCAAATGCTGGTTTGATAGTTGACGGCAAAGCTTAACTGAAGCTAAACATAACAGCATAATACATTCAAACATTAAGGCAGGGACCAGTTCTTTATCATGTCACCTATGATTTCCCAGAACGAACTGGCTCCCAAAAAATCACACAGCTTTGAGGAAGTGCCTAGAGGTATCACACAGAATCAATCTCTAGCCTTCCACTAAATAGCCCATTATTTTCCCACTGCACACTACACTTCTGCACATACAAAATTAATTTTCAAAACTTTGATTTTTATGCATAGATTGTTACAATAAAATTACATTAATACCCTTTCCAAAAAGCTGATTGGTTTGGTTTTCAAAGTATTGAAAAAAAACTAAACCTCAAACATTTTTCAGTGGACCTTATGATAGCAATTTCATATAGACTCCATTGAATGCATATATATATACACACACACACACACACATATGGAAGATGCTGAATGTGAACCTTCTTAAAGACGAAATGGTGCATTAAAAGATGCATTGCACATTATTTGAATAGTCCTATTTTGTACTGGCTTTTGGTGAGGAACGCCAAAAAATGACTGTACGAGTACATTACATGTGCATAGAAATAACCATAATAAATAGCTGATAGGAAATCATTACCAATGGCGTGCCTGATCACTCTGATGAGAAAACAAATGGAGCTTAATTTTTAACGTAACCTTTTAATATGATCATTCCAAGATTACTATCTATTTCAATGCTCAGGAAGCAAGGACTGGTATTTTGTGGAATCAATTTCCCATCAATATTGATAGTGGTGTTAGCTTTTGCCTTATTTCTATTAGTGAATTATACCAAGCTTGACTTATCCACATTGAGGGAGAGGGGGTTTTGCTTATACCACTTATCTAGCAGAAGTGTAACATGGATTGACTTGGACAGCAGGTCATTGATAGAAGAGGCTGACACTGAAACATTGGTGTCATCAGCATAGAGCACTGGGAGTATGCCAGGCAAGGGATTTAATCTACCTGGGAGGCCAATAATGTATAAATGGAAAATAACTAGTTCGAGGACAGAGCCCTGTGGGACACTGAATCTGATTTTGAAGTTCTGAAGTTTAGGAGGTGATACTTATCTCATCCTTATTGTCTGTCACTTATATACGACTTGATCCAATCAAAGAATACACCTTTTATGCCGAAGTTAGTGTGTTTTGACAATAGTAGTCAATGGGTAACATGATCAAAAGCCTTGAAAGAAGTCAAAGAAAAGTGCTGCAGATTTGGATCTGTTGTCCAGATCATACAATATTCGACTGACTTGATATGAGGCAGTGGAAGTAGAGCTTTATTTCCTAAAGCCATGCTGAGAGGCGGATAGTAGATTGTGGGTTTCCAAGTAGGACATTATACAAGTAGGCCGATTGTAAAAAACTCTTACAAAAATTTTACCAAATTGATTAAATAAGGAGATTGGCCTACATGAACTTATTACCCTAACCATTGTGTAGAGGTTAGGGTAATAACCCTTAACTACTTTGAGTGGAGCAGGGTACTCATCAGATTGAAGAGATTCATTTACCAAGAAAATTAAAGGCTGTTTAATTGCTAGGAAAGATTTTTTTATAATTAAGATTGGAATACTGTCTTTGCCTGAGGTGAACTTGTGGTTATTTTAAGATTTCATGGAAGTTCATTTCAACTATCATCCACGCCGGCAAACTCTGCCATCAAATGAAAATCAACACACAGTATATGAATAATAATGTTAATACACAGCCTTTACTGATAACAAAAAGGCGAATGATATTCCAAAACGACAAACAGGTACTTATTTGATGTTTAGGATTAGCATATGCCGTGACATGCACTATTTATACAAAATGGAATTGAAAAACTTTAAAAAATCTGACAAATATGCAATAATAACATACCTGATTGGTAAATACAACTATTTTGTATCCGCTACACCACAACTTTTTAAGCTTTCCGGGGACCTCAGTAAAAAGTATTTTCCAATCATCACAGTCTTTGGGGAAAACACGACCAGATTTAGTTGTAATAAGGGTACCATCCATGTCATAGGCAGCAACCTGACAAATTATATACACACATATCTAGATGACAATGCACAAAAATTGTTTTAATTTGCGATATTATTATTGACATCCATTAAGTTAATGTTTTTAAAAATAATGAATTACTAATCAAGTAACTACTATAAGTAGCTACCCAACAACGGCTTGTTAAGCACCGTCTTTATGAAGTCAAAATAATTCTCATCATGAATATACAAAATATTACCTATAAATGAAGTTCTGACAGTTACCTTCTCTCGTCCTTCCACTCCAGATGACGTAAAAATAAGCATTTTCCCATTAAACACCTTTCTCCAAACATTCTGCAATGACGGCTTTCTATCAATTGTGGTTGTTTTAACGGTAGCACTACAAGGTGAAGACTCTTTGATTTCTTGTACTTTGTGTCTTTTTACTCCACCAATTAAAGACACAGAAGAGTCCGGAGAAGGAGCTCTTTTTTTGGTCGTCATCTTACCTAATGTTGATAGTAATTCAACACATATAGAATTTTCATAAAATTATATCATGAAAGGACAAAATTTCATAATTGTTTAGGTAGCCAGACTATGGAGGTATCACAACTTGTACTCACTGCTTGTCGGCTTATAATTAGAAGGATCGTCGATGGCCTCAAAATAAATTCTATGAACGTATTTTCCAAGAATAATTTCCACTGCGTCGCCATCCTTCAGAGTTTTGGAAGATGCCTCTCCTATTCCGATCAAGGGTTGGCCATTTACCCCCGAGGGGTTTGGTCCATTACGTTGAACTTCAACTTCATCTTTTGTATAGTCGGCTTTCAGGGATACTAGCTCACAACAAGGTTAAAATATGACGTAAGTTAGAACCACCTCTGGGGTTATGCCGCAATATAAACATTAGATCTAAAAACGTCTTATGCCATGAGAGCATCTTGTAAATGTAAAACGCATTTATGTAACTTACGTTGGATCCTCGAGCATTTTTTGTCAGTAATTTTTGTATCAGGTCCTCTCCCAATGGTAATACGCTGTAGATGGGGCAGAAAAATAGGATCATGCAAGCCATTTTCACATTTCAAATAACATTTTTTAAGGGATTCCATAATACAGCGCCTAAGATGTTGCATTTCGTTGCGATTTTGTTCAGTGTTTACATTTTAATGGCGACAAATTTGGATGACTGGATCACATATTCGTTTGCTATTCAAAGTGAAACTGTCACAATGTGTGGACTTTGGCATTCTTGCAGTTCAGTGTAATATTTTGTGTTCTGTAATTGTTTATTTTAAATGGTATTTTGCCCATCTGCATTGGTAAGTAACGTTTAATATTCTATATTATATAATGTACGATCATCTCAATAAGTTCAAATTCAAGCTAGAATATTCTTCCACTAGGAGATCGACGATCATGTTTTCAGTTTTATTTTGTCAAGGTTAATATAATTTGCAGTATATTCCAGTTATACATCTTCGTACTTGATGGAAAATGTAAGGGAAGCACGAAATATGACTCTAAACCCGATTCTACTGGAAAGCTCACTTCTGCGTTCTTCTTCCCTTTCGATTAGTTTTGTCGTTCCCATGAGATGCGTGTAACTTACCTATGGCACTCTACACTGGCTCTTTTTAATCTAACTTATTTGTGGATTGTTCTCATTGGATTTTTGTGGGGCAGCTTAACTTGGCCTACCTAGAAGGTTTGTGGATTTCAATAGCGTGTTCCCAACTATCCTTCCATTTATTAGAAGCCACGGACTTTTCGTTTTAACACATGTAGGAATACTTTTTTATCTCCTTATTTTTAAAATTCTTAATTATATAAATTTGAATTGCAGTACTAAACAACTTTGCCCGTTCAATGAAATTCATACAACTATGAACAAAAACATTATATGAAATTATCTCTGGAACATTTGGAATTTTTTTTCGGTACCTTATAATGATCAAGCACTTCCCTCTGATTTTATTCGTCCGAAATTGTACCTATGAAAATGACTTTCCCATTGTGTCAGTTTTAAATGAACTTGATTTTAGATATATGAGTGCCTACTTGTGAACAGTTATATTTCTAGAGTGTGCTATTGACCAAGGATGCCCACCGCGATTCATTCTGGTGTGTCATATTTTTATTCTTAACCCCTAATGCAGAAGGCTGCGATAAACACTCCAAATATGTGTCACTTTATGTTGAATTGAAGACAACTTATATGGTGCTCTCTAGGCATATAACTGATTGCAGCTGAAACAGTAAAGTTCCAGTAATGGATCACAATGTGAGCATTTCTCCAAGGCTGGATAAGGGTTCTACGGTGTTTGAGTACCATTCAGCTTCCAGGCTAAGTTTGCTTGGACCCAGTAATAATGCCATCACCATGGGTGCGAGGAAACCTCTGCCGCTACTGATGAAATTAGGTGCGTTTTATGTGGAGGTTACACTTTTTGTTGTGCTTCTGGCTAAATATTTTATTTCCCCAATGTTTAAGTGTACCATATGTTAAAATAATTATATGGAATCGCTTTTTCGAACTAGAATAGTTCTATGCATATTATTCAGTATAAGCAATCGTGATAATACATTCATATTCTGTACGTGTATAAAAATATTTTTTTTAAGTAATGCTGAGGCTTGAACCCGTGGGCAAAGCGGAATATACTCGAGCATCCGTATTTGTTTCAAGGCCATTAAATTTACGTTTTGTGGTGGTAACGTTATTTCTCTTGAAGCAAAGATCCCCTCATGAAAATGCATTAGTTCATATTCTCATTCATATATCAATCAATGATATTGTGTCGTATGTTTATGGCCTTATCATTGAGGCCATTTCTATTAATGAAATATGTGTTTGTCTAAACCGTGGTACTGTCGGGAATTCGCATAATTTTTAAAATTCAGGGCGTTTATGGATATCTTCAAGAGAAGCTTATTTTTAAAATTCTATGTTTGTAAAATAGCACTTTCGTTACTTGAAGAAAAATATCTGCCATGATTGATCCGGACAATCCATTGCGTCGGTCATATCGCGTCTCCTATTGTTTTTATTGAGATGCATGACTGGACTGGAGCACCGACTCTAAGCATTAAAAGTGTCTCATATCATATTAAATAAGTTCATCTCATCTTCTATAAACTTCAGCACACCGACTCATTATGGGTACAAAGAGACTAATTTGTTTCATATATTTGCTTAAGCTGAAATACCCAAGAATATGCATTCAAGGTTTACTCGCCAATTATGTTAGATTATCAAAGTTATATAAAAGCCGTGGCTGATTTAGATCAGTTTCTGAGTCACACGATCAGCAGAACTTAACCTAATTAATCATCCCGTTTAATCTCATTAGATGCACAATTGCCATAATCTTGGCGGGAATTAGTGAATTCCCGCCTCCCTGATCACTTCCCTGCACGCAGCCGCTGCGATCAGCTGAGCGACAGCTGGGGGGATGTAGGGGGACTCGAGGGACTGCTGCCGACCACCCCTACCGCTACCGAAAACTTTTCTACCAATCAGAGATTACGACGCCCTGGTTAAGTCAGCGCCCTCCTCGGGCAGTTATTTTTTCGTATACCTTTCAAGGCAGGATTTCGTAGCGGGAAGTAGTGGGCAAATTTTGCGAATTTCAGCAGCTAAGTCTCTTGGAATATTGACCAGGAATTTTTGTTGCTACGTTGATGCTCGTCGATAGTAACACGTTTATTGTACGTCCGTACGTGTATAATTGTCGATTTATTTTGGTTTTGGCGGTGATGTAGTTTCCCGCCGTAGCATGCAACGCTTGAACAATTCAGGAGATTGCTATTGGTTTCTGTTGCTGAAATTGGTATCCGAGGAGAATATGATTCGAAAAAAGTGAAGTAAGTTGTACATTAGTGTTGTTTTGATAGCAACTAATAGAATAAGAACCTAAGGTATACTTAATCTAGTCCACGTCCCCGGGAAACCAAGCGTGCGAGTATTCTTTTGTTTATTGCTCAACACGAGTAGAAAATTCCTGTTAATTGTGTTATTTCATTCCTAATGGTAGTGTATATGTTTTTTTCGATATCTTCTTAATAATTCTAGTACGATAAAACTCTGAAGCTCACTTTCGCGCGCATTCTTATGCATATTGCGGTGGCCATAGTTTCGAAGTTGTTTTGGCTTCGATAAGTTTTTGTGATTACCTCTCGGTGAATCATTCAGTCATCTATTACTTCCCGAAGAAGTGGGTTATTTGCTGAAGATTATTTTTCCGTCCAATATTATCTAAGAATACTTAATCAAACAGTAGCCTCGATTCGCGGTTGGGCGGTCATGGCGCCGACTTAGATGGTCCGGTAATTACTAATTATTTAGCTAACCTGTCTATTTTTATTAACTTCTTTGGCTGAGGAAGTAATGTTTTGATTTCTCATTATATCTGCATCATAATGGAGGTGCAGGGTTCCTTTGTCTCTTCTTCTCGCGTGCGATAATTATACCGCCAAAGAACTTGACCAACTGTTACACGTCATTTGCGAATATCAATTGCTTGAACTTCATGAAATCCAAATTACTTGATACGCTACGAAATATAGATGTATGCAAGAAGTAGATGTTCTTGGTTTCTTAATTGTTAACTAAATCATGCCATTGTGTCTATAAAATTACACCATTTTCAACTTCGTTTTTTGTAGCTGTATCCAGCCCGAGTTGGAAACAGGACCTTTTTAAGATACTTGAAAAATGCGGGAAAGGTATCGTACTATTAAATTATATTCTAATATTACTTATGCGTAGTCTAAACCGGCTACCATTAATGTATTTCATTCCTTAGGTCTTCAAATACATCAGGAATGGGGTCCCGCAAAAGGAAGTTCAGAGAAGACGACCAGGTAAACTATTCATAATTCACAGTATTTGTGTAACTTTTTTTAGTCATCATCAATTGCCCCCATTTATTGAGTTTATTTTTCAATGATGCCTCAATTTATTGCAGCTGGATGAAGATGAAGCAGTATTGCAAGAATCCAAAAGACAAGCGGTCCAAGTGGAGGTAATATTAAATTTTCAATGAAGTTCGATTCTACCGTCAATTATTTTAAATTTACTATGCAATAATGAAATAAAAATAAATGTTTTTACTACAAGTTTTGTTACATTTCTTCATTTTAGGTTGCCTGGTCATCATCTCCTGATCGATGGGCACAACGTGTAGCCGAGGAGGTGCTTTCAAGCAGCACCACCGACGCAAATTCGGATCTTGAGCCGGTGTTATTGGATGGTCTGTCTATTGGGAAAGATGACCGAGTAGTTGATGACATTATATTGACTTCTGAAGATTCGGACGCATTGGAAGAAGCAAACAAAGAAAATGCAGATGGAGGGCAGCCATCGCTCTCTCCCAATGGAGAACACAGTTGTAAATCATCCCAGTAAGTTGTGCTTTTAAGTAAAGTATAAGGGAATTAATTGATTATTGGCCGTTTTACACATTTTCGTGTGCTTTATGTAATATATAATTCCTCGGTGTTTGGAGTGACGTTATTTTAATGTGCACTTATTTACTAATGATATCTTAGCATTCGGAATTTTATTGAATCTCTTATGAAAACCTGGTTCATGCTTGGGCCCCTTGGGTATTTTTGCTTGACGTGCCTCTTTCGTAAAAGATGATTACTTAGTGACTAAAATACTTGTATGAATATCCTCTCGCTTGTCTGGTCGAACTCATGCAATTTTTGGTGTTTTCATATTCAAGGTTAGGAATCTCACAGCTCTAAGCATTAATACGCGACTCGGCATTTGTGAATAGATTCCTTTTCTTTTCCCATCCATAGTGCACATTACCCTAATTTCAGTGTTTAATGGTCATGTTTGAGTAACTACTACTGCTTCATAATAAAAGCTGTTGTTTCTATAACCTTGTAGTACCTTAAATGCCCTTACTTCGTATTATCGAATTTCCTATACTTAAATTTCCAGTTTTTCGTGTTAACCAGAAATTTAATTTAGTTTCACATTGCCTAACTAATTGCTTGGGAAAGATGGTGGAAGTAGTCTGTTGTTGGTTATGTAATGGGAGATTAGGTTATGAAGTGGAAGTGGAATTAAAGACCTAGTAATGATAATGATTAATAGGAAATATCTGAAATTGACTGCAAAGTTAATAAGAAGATATTGCATTGAATGCCACTCGTACTGTTCAGTTTAATAGCATTTACCTAATTGTTTTATTTATTTTCTGATCGATGGTTTATTTGTAACTTTTCAATGTTTTTCCATTTCTTGGGCATATATGCAAGGGAGCATAATTGGTTTGATGATTTTCCTCACTGAATACTTTTGATACACTATGGACGATATATGCACTCAGATACAGTGGAACAGATAGTTTTTTTTAACATATTATGTTTCTTTTATAATATTTAATGATAAAAATTGTTTCATTTGAATTTGGTTTGACTTATATTTTCAATTTTTCATACAAAGGTCGGACAAGGAAATACCATCTGCTCTGTCTCCTTGGCTGCTTACCCCACCTTCTCTTAGCACTCAAACTCAACAATTGGAATCATTGTCTTCAGAGACTGTCTATGGATCTCCTCCAAAAATGCCATTACCTTCGGGTTTGGATTGGGCTGACTCAACTGAAGTGTGGGATATATTGGTCAAAAAGGATAGGCACTGGGGTACATTAAGAAACCCTGACTATTTCTCGACCCACCCATCTCTGGAACCAAGGATGAGATCTATATTACTGGACTGGCTCATGGAAGTATGTACCATTTAGTTGCTGACTTCCTTTAATTTCATGAATTAATTTTGTTTGAGTTAGTCAAGATGCATGGTGAAATTTTACAATATTTTTTGTTTTGTGCAATTTTGTCTCTCTATAAAAGTTGAACTCTGCGTTCATCAGGGTCAGTTTAGGGATACCATAATTCCTCTTAGTTGATGTTAGTAATGTGCACTGGTATGAATTATGTTACATTAATTCCAAGTTCATTAATTGGTTCCAAGGGACTCGCAATTCAAGCACTTACACCAATGCCAATGGGTTGATTAAACTTCATAAAGAATGCAGTTTCCATTCTGATTTTTATATAATTTCAATATCTCTAGTTTTTTATTCCCTTTCACTTTGTCTTTTCCTAGTTACCAGGTTAGGTGTTGCTAATTATGTTTTGGCCTTGACTTCCAAAGCACTGGTTTTTCTGCCTTGGAGGCTGTGTTACAAAGTTGTAGGTAGAGAGACATTCCTGCAACCTTTGAAGTCAACTGTGACTTTCTGAAAACTGATGTTTTGCAAAGCAATAATCTAGTTTCCTCTCTAGTGTGAATTTTTGACCTTTGGTAACTTAGAAAAAGTTAGACCTGTACTTTGGAAAAAGCTCCTGAAGCCATCCAATGGCGCAGTAAGAATATTAAATTAATGTTGCACTTCTTTTGCCTTCAGAAATCTCGAATAAAAATAATAAATCATGATGTCGTGAAAGCTTTCAAACATTAAGCCAGTATCATAAATTTTCAGGCATTAGCAATGTGAATCACATGTTCATTTAGAGCAGGGATTTTTGCTCCAAGCTATTTATTTTTTAGTTTTTGCTGTTGCTTTCAGGCTATTTTAAAAATGAAATCCTATTGTCCTTCCGCATCAGCTGGTGCATTCACTACTTATGGATAACGCTGTTTCTTTTGTCTACTTGTCCACTGCAATATACTGGAATTTATATTTATCTAGGTTTGTGAGGTGTACAAGCTTCATCGGGAAACATATTACTTGGCACAAGATTTCATTGATCGGTTTCTTTCCGATCAGCAGAATGTTCCAAAGCAGCAGCTACAACTCATTGGTATGCTTCTAAATTATTTTATAAGTTTTGTTGTGTGCAATTGGTTTTTCTTTGCTATGTATGTTGTATTGAAAATTTTCCAACAATTCCAATGGACTTTTGTTTTGACAGGTGCTCTTATCAGCAGTAAATAACAGGCAAGGTTTAATGGTTTTCTATGTTTTGACAGTGCCCTGCTGATTAAAATGATTCTTTTTAATCTTCAAATCACTTAATATAGCTCATGGGGTTACATAACTAAGGTTCTCAGTTTCTCAGATTGGCATCTTTTTCTACCTTAAGTTATGTGAATAGATTGATCCTAAATTTTTTGTCAGATCAAAGGAAGATAGTTTGGAGCTTTGTTAAGGGTGATCAGCGAATCTTGCATGCTTTAAAACTTCAATGAGTATTGGAGAATCTTTGAAAATTATATGTTGAATCGAAGGTACATGCTTTAGGTCATGGAAACTTAATATTCTTACTTGTGGGTGGTGTGTGAACTTAATATTCTTACCCGATATGTGGGTGGTGTGTGGTATATTGATTTTTGCTGCTTTTCTTCTGAAACTTTTGGGATATGGTCAGTTATGGTCATAATTATTCTACCCATCCATGTAGAATATACTGTGACTTGTGGCTTTATACAAAGTTAATGCAATGAAAACAGTGTATAAATTTTTTTTTAGATCTTAAGGTGTAATTTTGACCCACCAAAAAATTATTGCTCCCACTTTCGGGGAAAGACTAGAATTAGAAATGTTATTCCAAGGTATCTTGTATCCATTTGCCATCGGTCTCAAAGTTACTGGCGATAATGTTTCCATGGTGTCTATACTAGGTGTTAATTTGTTTCTCTCTTGTTTGGTTTTAGGTATCACCTGCCTTTTTATTGCTGCAAAAGTGGAAGAGATTTACCCACCAAAGATAAGTGAATTTGCTTATGTCACAGATGGTGCTTGTGATGAAAATGAAATTTTAGAAAAGGAACTGATAATACTTAAGGTTAGTCTTGGATTCGGTTCGTGTTTCCTTCTTTGGAATGTCTGTAAAATCAAATAATTGAGAAACTTTCAAAAGCATAATGGCATAGTTCTCTGAGCTCGGGTGTGCTAACTACTGAACATAACATTGAAGGCAATTAAAAGTTACTCCAAGACAATGCTCATAGCAACCTCATTGCCACTCCTGTGAATTCTTAACCAATCTTGGTCTAGCAGTTCGTACGTGTATCTGATTGTCTTTAACATTTATGCTGTAGTCTGAGAGGCAAGAGATTTTTCTGAATTTTTAATTAAGTTCATGAAAGAGATAAATGAGCTAATTATTTCAATTCTTCTGTTGCATGCCAGTGAGTTTTTTTACAACTCCATGATGATAAAAAGCTTTTCACAACAAGACTTTTCAATGTGTGAATGAGTATAAATATTTACTTCAGCATAATTTTAAAATTTTTAATGAATTTATGTAATGAAAATAATGACATTGGTAAAAAAGTAAATTTTTTATTATTGCAATTTTTGCAGAATTATGGCATAATTATTGATAATTGTGATTAATTGCTTCTAGTTCCCAATTACTTCCTCACTAAACAAATGAACTCTGTGACTGTAAATTCTCAAAAAGATTTTTCTCTACCTTAAGGTGTTCAGAAAGAGAAATGATTTCAGTAGGCATGCAAGATTGTCAGAAAAATTGATTGACAAAATGGTCATTTGCATGAAGAAATGAGATGTAGAGTATAATTTATTCTAGGTGAACTTAACTCAATGTGAGCAATTACAATATGATACATGCTCTCATTAATTATTGTTTGCTCAGGATTCTCTATATATTTTTGTAGTTTCATGCTGGCCATATAGTTTTTTTTAATCTCGTGATGTTATGCATTAAGTTAGCATAAATATTATCTGGGAACAGGCATGCCATTTGACAAGCCACTGATTTCTTGTTCAAGAAAGTTTTTATCTGATATATAATTTTTTAGGCATGAGGGGAAAGTAACACTTTTATTACATTGTAATTTCAAGCAAATGAATTCTTCAAAGCAATGAATATTATGTTTTCTTTTTAGGCTCTGAAGTGGGACTTGTCTTCTGTGACCATAAATTCTTGGCTCACAATATTCTTACAACTCTATGGCCAAGATGGGACTGAAACAAAAGATGATGATGATGACGAATTGGCAGAGCGGGAGAGGGAAATGGTAGCTGAATGCTCATCAATGGGGAAGCAAAGGGGAGAAATGACTCAAATGAGACATTCCCGTCGAAGACGGGGTAGGAGGAGAAGTTTCCTACCGAATACTCCTTCAAACATACTGAAGCCTCCCTCTGGCTCAACTTTTGTGTTTCCACAATTTCCTGGCATTGCCCTGGTCCGTGCTGCATTTCTATCAGATTTTGCCACTCTGGATGCTGGTGCACTTAAGTTTCCGTACTCAGTCATTGCAACGTCAACTATATACCACACTTTGTCAAAGGAGATTGCACTGTCTGTCTCAGGTGAGTTATGTTTATTCTCTTTTTTAATAACATATCGGTCAAGGAGAGAATGATTGAGTTAATTAGATATCATGTAGTTTCTTTCATTTGTTTTCGAAATTAACTGTTTATTTGTTTTGTAACAGCATAATGTATTCTCTATAAATGCTCGTAAGCAGGCCTTTCTCATGAAGGTCATGATCTAAATTTCAGCATTAGGTTTGAATTATCTGAGAAGATATTACTCTTTTATATTTAATGCCAAAGCCTCAATTCTGTAGATTAATAACGTAATTAGTGATATTATTTTTATGGGTATGGCAATAATGTGAAACAATTAAGAACTGGGTAATTAAAACTACTAATTATATGCTACATGGCAACCCTAGATGGGGAAAATTTATTGCATGGAGGTTTTCCATATGATAACTATGGCCCTGGGTAAAAAGTATTGTCTTTATGTGGTGCATGAAGTACTCAATTCAGCAGGGTCTGGTTTAACACATTGTTTAAAATATCAGCTACTTTCCCACTACTATGTCCCAATTACTTGATTTTGCCAGGACCTTTGTCTTCATTCAGACATGTTCTTAATAATTTTCTGTGAATGTGTTACTAAATATAAGATAACCATTTGTTTTCATTGTGCTTAGGGGCATGTCCACTTACATTCCAGGGTTTCTGTTTAATCTGGGCATTTTCTACATGATTATTTCATGGGATACATGTCCCGTGCTCTATGGTTTGCAAAGGGGAATTGAACCAATATCAGAATGGCAATTTGAACCAATCAATGCATTATGAAGTAGAATGTTCCTGTAATGACTTGTGAGAGTGGAGTGTACTTTTTGTAGAGGAATAATTGTTGTGCAATTGAGCGAGGATTATCTGGGTGTCAGAAGTAGGTCTGTTACACATGATGCAAGCAGCGTTTTAATTTCATCTTTTTCAATTTACAACAGCTTACATAGTGGACTTGTGAAAATCCTGAAAAATCTGAATAAGTATATTCGTCCTAAGTGACCCTATAAATGGTGAACTGCGCTGGCCTCCTATTTTTACCATTTTCTCTGTTTCACTACAGGAAAAATTTCCTTTCACTAACTATGGAGGTCGTTTTGCTATGTTTTTTGTAAATTGGACTTGGTTCTATGCATTTGGCTGAAAATTACTTGTTGCAAATGGTGTGTGTGCATAAGTTGTACACAGGCTTAGAATAAGGTAATGAGTTGCCGATATTCTTATTGGATCCAGTATTATTGTGGTTTTCCTCTCCTGTTGTTTAATCCATTGATAATAAAGTTACATAGCTAGCATATTGCAGCTTGTGCATGCTTAAACTTTGCAACAAGTGTTTTCCGTTGCTAATATTTGAAATCATATCCAGTCATTTTGTTTTAGGTGCTTACTTTGAAGAAGTCATACCACCTTCCCTCCTGAAGTTTTTACCTGCCTTTTAAATATACTAGAAGTTTATAAAATGATTTTTTATGATATGCGAGAGAAAGGAAGGCCATTATAGATCAAGATTAGCACTGCGGACCCTATCTTGGCTAGGTCTCTCTGGGTAATGATAACTCTTCAACAATTTATTTTGTTCTTCAGGTTTTCGATTTGCTGACATAAAACAGTGTGTTGACTGGATGTCAGCTTTTGTCATAGAGCTGAAAGAGTCTGGAGCTATGGCACAGTTGCCGGCACAATTGGAATCTGTGTGGACTCGACTAGGCCTGGGCTCCTCTGGTGATGGGGGAACACGAGGATCTGCTCTCCTGAAAACAATACCTCGACTGGTTGTGGACGATTCACATAACATACAAACACATCTAGTGGATCTGGATCTCTTGGTAAGAAAGTTCACTTGATTGTGACATAATCTATTAGGCATATATAAGTTGTGGAAAATGTTTATCATTTGTGGTCTAGTGAATACTGATTGCTTTTGGGAGATAAATGTCTAGCCTTTATCGCTGTAATGTTTTAAAGAGTATATGGTCATTATTACCTAGCAGACACATTACAATTTACAATCATTTTACGTGCTAAAGGTTGCAAGATTACTACTAAAGATTTTTATTATGATAATATAACTTGAATACTTGATTCTTCTTTAATCCTAAAATGTTGCAAAACTTGGAAAAAGGGTTTCTCTTTCACCTCTTGTGTATACTCTACTACATGGCCATATATACCCTCATTTTTTAATAATAATTTTCATTCCAAATCATTTTTGTTTGGTTTGGTTATTAATAAGTTAAACATTAACAAGTTTTGTTCGACCTTTTTAGTTATCATTGACTCTTAAGTTCATGTTTATGTTAAATTTACTTTATTAGAAAAAAATTTATGTAATGCATAATATTATAACATGTTGAAAGTTAGCTCACTTAATGAAACTGGATTTTCAACTGAATAGTAGAAGACAGGCAAGGCAACAGGACAAAGGATGTGAAGACTTCAACTTGAACTAGGCTTTTGTCCTTGCATTGAGAAACATTACATCGTTAAGCATTTATTATGTTAGTTTTTCTTTGAGAAATTGGCAGATGTTTTGATAATTTCCAGTGAGTAAATCTTTTTTTGTTGCATTAACATGAGAATGGACTCTTGATTCTCAAGTTAATGTAACAAGCAACAAATCTGATTGAGTTTAATAGAGTTAATATGTACAGATAACTCCTCAAGTGTGTCTTCCCATTTCTATTATTCCACAGACATGAAAGCGGACAATGGTAACAAAATAACAGCAAATGTTGAAATAGAAGGTTCTAATTACTAATTAAAGATATGAAATATTATGAATAGTTTCAGGCTTAACTTTGTGGAACTATCCATAATGAATAATGTTAACTCCACATGAGAAATAAGCTTATTTTTTTACATCGAGCTACAAAGTTTGGTTTTAACATTAATCAACAATATTGCTTGGATAGTGAAGATGTATGATGATAAATAAATAAGAAAAATGCTGACAGGAAGTGAATTAAGGAGAGATACAAAAGAAAAGTGATAATCTAGGAATAGATGTACATAGGAAGGAGTGTTAATGGGTTGGTATAATATTATATGATTGAATTATTGATTAATGAAGTTTCGACCTGTCAATAGGGAGATTACATATGGAGAGTTAAAACAATGCATCATTGGGCATATCATTGAATTGTTTGGGGTTCGTTTGTTCCCATTTTATCAAAAAAAGTTACCATTTTATAGTTTTGAGATGGGATGGAGCTGATGTTGAGCAAATAGAAGAAAAATATCAAATATTATGAAGAACAATAGTCAATGTGTGTGATTATTAGTGCACAGGGATATTTAATTTCTATTAAGTGGTATAGAAGACCTAGGAGGGTCGTGGTTTTATTTTTAACTTAATGGATATGGTCAGAGATTTTATTTCACTATCTGTTATTACTCCAAGATCCTCGACTGAACACTCTTAAATCGGTGGTATGAAATTAATGTGCATTTAAGTTAAAAAGGGGATTTTTTTAGAGGTGTCTACATAGCACTACATATAGTGTTGAGGTTAAGTTTCCAGAAATCGGAACCTATCATTTAAATTGGACAATATTGGGTTAATTTCATGTGGTTACCACCTTGAAATATTTTTCCACTTTTAGGTCATACTGTCAAGTGTGCAGTGCATGCATAAGCAGAACAAACCCATGGAAGATTTATAGTATTCATTGAACTAAGAATGACATTTCTCAGCAATTAAATATTTATGTATCTAGAGGTTCAAGTAAATAAAGGGCAGAAGGGTATTTTGAGGCTTCTCATATTTTGCCATTCTTTCTTTTGTTTTCTTACCCTCCTAGGAGGTATGATAGACCTTACTTGAGAAATGAAAAAGTGGTAACTTTGTGATTCCACAGAAAATTTATTTCAATACGACCCGGGTTTCTTGACGTGCAACTTCATCTTCAGGTAACAACTCTTACAGTCATCCATCTACATATACTGCCCTCAGGTAGGGGGAGAAGGGGGTAAGGCCCAGGAGGGTGGGTGGGAAGTGAGGAATGGTTTAAGGAGGGAAGGGTAGAAAGTAGGGGTAGGCCCCCTATGGGGAGCACTCCTAACAGCAAGGGAAAGTGGGTGGGTTTTAAGCTGTTCGTAGACATTAATACAAAGTCCTTTTCATATCTCTGATGTCAAAGGAGAGTTTAGGGGAAGAAGATGGGTTTTTCCATCATTAGCATGGGTGGTAAGTTATGAGGGGGGAGTATGAAATGTACAAAAGGTCATTGACAGTATTCTCTTTGAAGTGTACACTTTTTAAAATTCAAGCTGCTCTAAACCATCTAATCTATGTAGTTTCTTTTCTGCATGTAAAATTTCAAATTCAAAGTCACTATTGTGGTTGTTTTCCAATAGTGACTTTGACACTTGAGATTTCCTAATGTTTCACGTAATTGGAATTGGCTTAAAAGGTACAGGTGTGATAAATTCCTGGACCTTCTGCATTTAGGCTTGACATTTTTGAACATTCATGCATACTGACACTTTAATGCATGCTTAGAAATGGTCTGTGTCAGATGAAACATAAGGATCCTACCCAGCATGCCTGTGCTACTTGAGGCTGCTGACGTCATTGTGCAGTTTCAAATATTTACAATCAATTGAAGCTCTTATGCAATGTTATTTTTGTCATTTGTGTCTCTTATGGTAATTTTTCCTCTTCAGGAAAAGGCCCAGGAAAGACTGTCGAGGATGAGTTCTGCAAAAGTTGCAACTCCTCCATTAGTTTTAACTCTCTCAACATCTTCGTCTCCGACGTCAAGCAGAGACACTGATGAATCATCACCTGCCAAATCATTGGCCCTGCTCACCCCACCTGCAAGCAGTGTTAAGTCATTTGCAGGGTCATCGTCAATAGGAAATGTCAACATCACTCAAGCACTGCCTCCACTTCATATCATTCTGCAGACTTTTGTGTGGGTTGATACTCCTCGTGGTGGTTAAGAACTTCGACGCACTGTACAAAAGTGTGGGGCCTCATTGTTTGTTAGGTGACTGCACAATGCCACATAAATGGACTGTGATTTGCACCCTGCGCTCTTGTTTGATAATTGAGCATTTTGAGTGGTGCAATAGAGTGAAGTGGACACATCTTGTATCAAGTTTGTATGTTCAGTGGTGTGAATTATGGGTGAGGTGATATTTTGGTATAATTCTTTATGCATGTGAATCAAGTTTGTGTATGAATGAAATGATGACTGAGGAATTAACGTGCCAGTGTTTGGCTAATTGTTAAGTCTGAGGGTGTTAAAGTTCAAAATTTTAACTCCATCCTCCACAAGTTGAGTGATTGTATGTAAAAGAAAGCTATTCTTCTAAATTATTCATCATCTGGATAATAGGTAGATAGTTGGTTATGAGGGCCGTGACTCATGTCCTACTGGGAATCAAAAAAATATTGTTACTACTCTGGTCACTGAAGGAGTATAGAAATTTCCACCGATGTTTCTGCTAGTAAGGTGTTTGCATTTATCTGAATACTTCATCCTCAGATTACATAATTAGATTTTGGGGGAAGCAATTTTAAATCTAATTTCTGCTGTGGGTTTGTAGAATATATTCAATTCTGTGTTTTAAATCTATCTTGTGGAGTTCTAATTATTTTACAGTAATTCATCAGTTCTTTGCTAATATTATGATTTGTTTACTGTACATCTTATGCACATGTTAGCAACAGATAATGTCTGTAATACAATAGGGGATACCATAATATTGCAACTCTTCACAAAAGTTAGTCTTTTCTCAAATTTAATCTGATTCATGGGAGTATTTCCTTCTTCAAAAAAATAAGGTATCATAGATCTGATATTACATAATTTGAATTTTCTTTTAGATTTTTAATGATTATTTGCTGGATATTTTTAGAATCATAACAGTAGTATCATTTTATTATTCAGCGTTAACTATTTAGCCTTTTTTGACTTGTAATCTAACAATGTTTGTTGCTGGATATGATAGCTTAGTATTTTGCATGGAATCATAAGAATTCCTTTAATATTATACTTAATGCTAATATGGACTGTTAATTG
This sequence comes from Hetaerina titia, assembly GCA_037158775.1. Taxonomy (NCBI): domain Eukaryota; kingdom Metazoa; phylum Arthropoda; class Insecta; order Odonata; family Calopterygidae; genus Hetaerina; species Hetaerina titia. Next base: position 104,411,147 of record CM073769.1, on the reverse strand, counting down.
GGATAATGGTCAATTTGTGGTGTCTGACCATGAACATATTGACAATGTTGTTGCCTTTCAAAAACCCTAAGTGACTGACAATAACCCTCTGTGGTGTTTCCCAACTTGTTGTGTGATATATGGACAGTACATAGGAGGCCCTTCCTAAATTAATTATTTTATAGTATTTTTATAAGTAAGAAGCACAATGCATTTTAAGACTTCTATCAGGTTTTCTTGTTGTCCGGCTTATTTATATACTTGCATTTTCCAAAGTGCCTTGAGTAACTTATAATGAAGGTGATGGTGTTCTGTAGCTTATGAGTGGAATTCTGAATATTTATTTCCCTCTGCTTATACAGTTTTGTCCAACATTCCTATGTAGATCACTGTTGCTTGTTAAGCTAGTGATTACTTTCTGGAATGATTATTTATTTACAAATTGCTCAGTTGTTGAAAATTTACTTTGGCATGACACAATATCCATCAGCCTGTAATGTACCCACATAAAACTGATATTTAAACTTTAAAATGAACAAGTGATATGTAGTGTATCATGAAGAGTTAAATTGTTACCTGAAAGCATTGTCATGATATCCCATATGTTGTATGCTGCATATCATTATTCCAGGTTATTTAATTTAGTGACTTTAACTCAGGAGGGAAAATTAACTTATGTATTACTGATGATCTAGTCTGTCTACTTTTTTTTTTTTAGTTGTTATGGTGTTACAAAATATTTTAATTGTTGTCAGTTTATCACGTACATTGAATGTGTTCGGTAGTTTTACCAAATGTTTTCATCTGCACTTCCCTTGTAGAATTTTCTCAATTGCAGTCACAGTAACTGTTTCAAGTCCAACCACTGTATGAAATTGACTCATAGTATAAGCACTGCTCCAAATCTCTGTGATGTAATTCATGTGTGATCTCTAGTAATTGGATTGGACAATTTTAGACTTTGGTGCATCATTCTATTAGAAGTTGGATAAAAAAATGTTATTACAACTTTGATTTGTGCTATTATCTGTTTTTCTATGTTATTTTCTAATATTGAAATGCCAACGTTAATTTTAGGACATGGGATTTGTGTGTGGTAGTTGGACTTTTTTTTCTTCTTTAAAAGTGACGCAATTTAAACTGTAAATTTTATTGCATACTTTTATAGTGCTCTTGTACTTTTAGATTTTGATGTTTTTTGCCTTTTAAATATAAGTGATATTTTGAGGCACAAGATGCATTGTATGCTGCTTTAAAATATGTTAACTAATAAATTTTCCTCATGGGGCCTTAACTTGTCATGAAACTGTAGTATTATGAAAGCCAGAATAAAATAAGTATGACATGTTGGATTTTGGAATAAAATATCAAAAACGTTTGAGATGATTTTCAAGTATTTGCTACTCTCACTTTATGAGAATTTATATATTAGTATCAATGTGATGACTTGAAGATTGATTTAAATTATGCCAATTTGCCAGAAAAATACATTAAGTTCATTTAATTTTCTGGCATCAGGCATAGAAAATGGTTGCCTTTCTTACAAACTCCCTAAAATCACTGTCTTTGGTCAGTAGTGAGCCAGTGAATTAATGCCAAAAATTCTAATAAAGTCTTACATTGCTCAGTTAAATCTCACTTGTAAGAGAGTTCTGATACATTCTTAAACTTTGTCTTGAATGAGCAACGGTGCTGGCAGGCATTTTGGACCACTTCTTGCTGAGAAGATACAGGAGCAGAAGGTAGATTTAGTAAATGCTGACGAGTAACTTCATGGCCTCTTAAATGGCCAAAGCTTTGAGTTAACATGATAAAAACTGGATATCTACAAAAAATTTAGTTTGAATGTAACCAAAGCAAGAAAATTAGGAATGCCTAATCTCAGGTTTTTCTTGTGATTTTACGATGTGAAAGATTTATGAAGGGCAATGGTCTGTGTATTTGCAACCAGCACCAAAGCAACTTGATTTCTGGTGTTTGCGATTGAAAAAGTCCTGGAAAGTGGTCTCCCACAAAGTGCTGGTGTTTTGCAGACAATGTACAGAAAATGAAAACTATGGATTGTCTCCCAATTGGGATGTGGAGGGCTGCCAGGAGAGGACCTATCGGTGAATGGAGTCATAGCTGTGGGAAGCTGATCGTCCAGAACTTGTCACCCCGGCTGATTTTTCACATGCCTGTCATGAGCATATATTTACAGTTTTATGTACTCTGCTTCACACTTGTTCACATCTCATGCTTGCCCATAAATATGGCTTTGCTCCTTACTCAGGGTTTTGGGTCTTACAAGGGAAAACTATCTCTAGAATACATAGGCAAAAGAAATTTTAGGTAGTGGTATGAATATGAAACAGAAGGGAAAAAATAGCATAGATGGATAAAGGAAGAACCTAAAATGAGTTAGGGTTTGAAATGTCAGTTAAGTATTTACTCAATGTTAACCTTCTATCGTGAATTCCTCAGACAGGGTCTTCCAATATTGAAACCTTGATACAAGTAGCCCATCTCATCCCATTAATATGGCAACAAGAAGATATTGACTCTCCCACATCACTATGATAAATGTTGCAGAGAAAAATTTGTGTATAACCGGTGCTAAATAACAGTAGGTTCTCCATAAAAAACATGAGATTCAGTAATAACCATAAATACATGATGCAAATCACTTTATTGATTGACTAAGTATTACCTACTATTCAACAAAAATAGAACCTCGATTTTTCAAGTACCATATTCCCCGGCCTATAAGATGTACCGTGCATTTTTCAGGTGACAGTTTCTAAAAAACCTGAATCTGACATAAAATATCAAATTATTTGACACTACCACATAATAAGAAGAAAGTTCAGTTGTTTAATTAAAAAATTAGCTGCTATATGAACAACATTAATCACGGAAACCTGAAAATTTGACATCACTGGGACTGCTGTTCATCTGCCTTGTTTCCATGGGATTTCTTATTTTTAACAAAATAATAAAACCCTGTTCCTTCCTAAGACAAAACCGATATTACCGAATTCAGTTATCAAAACAACCATTTTCTAGGCCTGGTGTAGGAAAAATGTCTCAGTATTTCCCCAGTAAGGCAGATTTTGAAGTAAAAAAAATGCAAGTTGTCTGGGCTGGGAAATACAGTAAATGTGTAAGCAAGATATTTTTAATTTCTTAGATGTTAACACCCAATAAAAATTGCAAAATCAACATTGGCCGTTCCCGATTAACAGGAAAATTCTCAAACAAGAGGTAGCTTTAGTCAAATGTCACATTTAATGTTATCTGAATCTATGATTAAAACTTTAAACAGTAATCAACGCAAAGTTCTGTTTAGTAGGTGATTATAATGCTCACCCGATGGCATGTATTCACACATCAGGGTAGGGGGGCCAGTTCCTTTCCTTGTGCTGGTTATGGTTTCCCAGGAAGATCTGGTACCCCAAAAATCACGTAGCTTGGGCGGAGCTGCAGGTTCCCAGAGTACCTTGCTGGGACCTGCTGGTCAGTAGTCCCAACATTTACCCCATGCACCACCACAACCCACTATTTATGATGAGCAATTTTAGGTCAATTGTGCAAAATTTTGTTGACTAATCAGATTGAAATTATATGACCTACCTTGCAAAAGAAACCTGGAAAAACTAATATAATAAATTCTACAATTCAGTCTTTCAACTCACTTTATTGTGCCATTGCTCCATTGCAGCAGCATACATGCATCATTTATAAGCATACATTGCATAAGCCTTTACATTTTAAAAATTTTCCATTTTTCAAAGATTCACCAATTAATTCAAAAAAATATAAATAGCAGGGCAATCATAAAAAGGTAATATATCATGTTTTTGTTTCAAGTATTACAAAACCATAAACTAGGTGACGCAAAATATCAGTCTTACAACAAGCAGCAGGTTTCCCCACATCATAAAAACATACAACACTCCTTTTGTGCTCAGCTTAGTTTTTTTTTACTTACAATCAACGAGATATATATTTATATATATTTTAATGCTATGCCAACCTGGAAGCAGAAAAATTGCACCATTCGTCTTAAGCTGGCTCTTTACCATAACATTTAATGCATCAGAATCTGTCCAAATTTCTTTTATGCCTCCAAAACCAAAAAGTTCAAACCAACAATCTGGATTTGCAATAAGCTGCTGCCAGATCCAACCCAACATTCGTTAAATATAAATATACTTCAGTAAAGGGTAAATCCAAAACTCTATAAACTATGAAGAGCTTCCTTTTTTTGTATCATAGAAATATTTTTAAAAGCACAGTGCTTACAGCAGAACAGTTTCATAGATTTTTCTTACCTTAGGAACAATCCCTTTAAGGAATATGAAATTACAAATATAGAAAGCTGGATGAAAATAAAGGGCAGTGTCTGGACCAGATTAATTCTTAATGACAGAGCCCCCAATGTGGGATTTGATATTTCTTTTGAATAAATGCTTGTAAATAGAACTATCAAATATTTCACATAACCTACAGAAACTAACATTTTGTAACTACATTGCAAAATTACAGCCTATTTGATACAAAATCAGATACCTGAAAAGTGAAAGAGTTTGAGGTAATTATCTTTGATAGTTAAAAAGTTTTCTCCAAAATTTAAACATTAAAAGAATACCATTTTGTAGAAACTGTTGCAGCTGAAAGCTTTAAATGATTATATAGATTTGAAATATGCTTGTTTACTGAACATATCTCTCTCTCTCTCTTTCACCCCACAGCTTTCCCCACACATTAGAATGATTCCATCAGATGAAATGCACAACAAAAATATGACATGATATACATGTGTACAACCTCAAATTTTCCTGGATATGAACCCTGATTTTTTGGCATATTAAACCTTCCATTTTTTTTTAGTTAATCCATACAGCTCGTAACTCAAATGCAGCAGAAATGCAAAAACACACTGACTTGTACGCACACACACACGCAACCTTCCAAGTACGCACACACACACACCCACGGACGCACACAGATCACCCTGCACCTCATTGCTCCTCCATCTCGAACTGTCTCAGACGAAAAAAAATAGTATATAATGCTAATATCTTACACAAAAATATAACACAGCACAAATTTCAAAGGTGAATGAGGGTGTGAACATGTGCAGTTCTTTGGTTGGTCCCTGATTGTTCATGTTCAGCTGGCATTCTCCTTGGCATCTGAAAAAAAAATTGTCTCGTGAGTTGCAGATTTTTTCATGAAAATTTGCACATATTTGCACACATTTGCGAATTTGACAATATTACATCCTCATTAACTTGCCTATTTTAAATAAATTAGGCATTTTAATGTCATCATGAAGTGTGATTTCAAGTGGAAATTAAATTTTCAAAACAAACTGTCATACTTATCACTAAATGTGTAGAACACAATTCAAAATTACATCTAAAATTAAATCTAATCAGGGAATCTCAATGCGAGCTTCAAAAGGTAAAATCTTCAAGCATTAAAACTACAAAATTTTACACATGAAAATTGTTTTTAGGTACTGGCTATACCTTACAACCAGCCAGTGAAAGTTTATGTCATGTATGAGACTTAAGAAGCAATTCGTATCATCTTAGTTATAAGTCAATGTGATGCTATTGTGATGTTGCTTATGTATGGACAATGCTCATATGTAATGGGTAGAATATTAGTACTGCTTGGGATTGAGTGAGAATCTAGTGTAAATTTTTAAGTTTGTTGTTAAAATTGTATTCGTAGTTTTACATCAGCGAGCAACCTTGATATTAGTAGCCCACTAAATCCTTAAAGAAAGGAAAATATAGAAAGCAGCACTGAGCAATCACAAGATTGTAATTTCCCAATGTGAAATTTTTTCCAGATGCTGTGGATTGTCCTCCACAGAATTTACATGAAAATCACTCCTTTGCAACAAAAACTGACCCGGTCATTCAATATAATTACTGAAATATATATATCAGAAGTATCCTAATGTTTTAAAACTTTTGAATTACAATTCAGGCCATTTTGCAACCAAACTAGTTCCATTTTCATGACATAACTGATGTACCATAGTCCACCCAACAAAATTCCAATTAACCAATTCTTATTAAATAAAATCCTGCTTATCACAAAACTATTGTCACAAAATTATAACATTTTGTCCTCAGAGTTCCAAGGCAACACTATAACTCAACCAACTTGGCTTCAACAAAGTCTCATGCCATGCTCAAACTTCAATTCTTGTAGAGTTGGCATGAAAATTGCTTGGTACTAAGTGCAGATATAGTTTTACAGACTTGTGCACACCAGTGTCATGTGGACAAAATTTGTGTACTTTGCAGTTCAAGTCACCAACCTGGTATGTTTGAATTGAAACCTTGTTATGTACATGTATTCTGAACTCTTATCCCGTTCTCTAGTATATTTGAAAGAAAATTTTAAATATTCATAATTCCATTTCCAAAACAAAGATGTGAAAGCTTATACCATACACACCTCCATCCCCTCCCTCTCCATTCACTTCCTCATTCTGCTCATCCTCCTTCCCAGATGAAGCAGCATTGTTTTCCTTGCCTTCCTCCTTAGCAGCATCACCACCCTTCTTCTTATCCTCCTTGTCTTTGCTGCCCTTGGCACCCTTGGCTGGAGTGGCCGGTTTGGGTTTTGGCTCCATTGCAGGGTCCAGCATGACTTTCCCAATGTTCTTGCGGTCCTGCATCTTCTGCATAGCTTCTGATATCTGTGGAATATACATTCAGCATCACTTTTAGTCAAACAGAAGACATTTGATATCAAATACCAGAAAAAAGAAATTTATGAAATGTAAATTTCAAAAAGTTTGGCAAAAAAAAATATGCCATAGATCATTTTATTTTGAATGAAATGTTCAGTCAAGTATTGACAAAACAATTCTGCATTTGCATCCTCTAAGTAAAGCTAATGAAGTGTATTCTTGTTTAGAATAAATGTTTTTCAAGGAAAGATTTTAATTAACATAAGTCCAGTAGCATATCAGGGTTTGCAATTATTCTGCGTAATTCCCCACTACCTCTCAACCAGTGAAAAAGTACAATCCAAAATACTAATTGAATAAGTTAAATAACGATACAGAGTTACTACTCTAGGATTGCAATAATATTAATACAATTTAAAAACTGTCTTAAGAAGTTTGAATAAAATAAAACAATCCTTACGTCTTCAAGAGCCCAAGTAGAATCTACTACAGGCTTAATTTTTCCTTCACCCCACAATTTAAACACTTTCTCAACTGTGGCATTGATTGTAGTTGTCCCAGCTTGCAAGTGAAGCAGACGACGAAGGTTGAAGCCAGTCACCCCCTTGTTGTCATCAAACAGCTTCAGTGGAGAGATCTTGTCAACTTGCCACCACTTATTGAAAGAAAATAGAATATCAATACCTTTCGTTGTAATACACTCAAAATTCCATTGAATCACTATTCAAAATACACTTACGGATCTTGCCAAACCAAAGAAACTCTTGCTTTCTCCTGAGACCATGTTTGATGATCCTAAAAATGTAAAAGATAATTTACTCAAATATTCCATAAATCTGATAGGAAATTGCATTAAGACTGTTTAGCCAAAAATGTATGCATTAAAAAATAACTATGCAACACTAATGAATAATAACAAAACATTACCAAAAATTATGTATTTTCCTAGAGGCTTGATGAGAGAGTATCCCCTGTTGCATTCCTCTCCACCCAAGCAATCCAGGAAAAGATCAACTCCTTCAGGAGAAACCCTGTAATAAATATGTTTATAGTCAAGCTCTTGCTTCAAATGCTAATTTATATCACAGTTTAAAAATGTAAAAAATTAACTCACTTTCGAACTTCGCTGACATAGTCAGTCCCCCTCTCAAGGAGGTGGTGAATACCATGGCCCTCTTTGAGCACTTCATGTTTTGACTTGGAAGCAACTCCAAAAACAGTCAGGTCAGGTACCATTTGACAGAGTTGAGTCAGGGCTAATCCCTAAACGAGAAAATATACATATGACATTAGAAAATGAACCAATTCACTAACTTGTAAAAAACTTAAAACATTTGAAATCATATACACGCCTAAATACATACATATAAGTGTGTATAGAATTTTATAAAGATATTCAAAATTAAATTAACAGACTTGAACAGACAAATTAATGCAACTTTTTCGTATTTCTATGACAGTTACGGTAGAATCTCTTAGAACCTCCGTCTCCAAGTACATGAAAAAATAATACAATCAAGACATTTAGGCATAGAAGTTCAATTTTTTATGAAACACTAAATCAATCTGCGGCATTGAGCACACAAAGAACCAAGAAACTAGATTTCGTAACCACTTGAAATACCAATGTTGGTCAGTACAGCATTTGTAGTTATACGGGAAGATAGGGGTGTTTTCAAAACAAGTATTACCTAACACATGGTACATACACGGTGCAGCATCACAATCTGTTGATTGGAATGGTTTTTAATTAAAAACGGCAAATTTTTCTGTTGCACCCTGAGTGGCTTGAAGTATGTCCTAAGCAAAATGATAATCTTACTGGATATAATAATAATAATATTACACTGGAATACCATGAAGTTAAGAAGCAAAGAGACACTTTTGAGGGTTTTAGAGCTAAGTAAATGCACCTAACAAAGTCTTTCTGCAGAAATCTTAACGGCTCACAAATTTGTTTGCGTTCTAATACTTCCTGTTACACTGAGACATTACTGTTCTTGAAATTAAAAGGTGAAACCTACCACGCCACCACCAGCTGAATGGATAAGGATGCTCTTTCCTGGCGAGATGCCTCCCAACTCGAATAGGAGAATGTGAGCCACCAAGAAGTTAGTGGTGATGGCTGCTGCATCAATGAATGACATACCCTCTGGCATTTTGAAAACAAGGCGCTGAGACACTGAAACCAGTTCAGCCCATGCACGATATTCTGGCAGAGCTACAACCTTATCACCAACCTACAAGGTAACAGAAAAGTGTTATATATTAGCCACTCCTCCATGAACTCTCACACTAAACAAAATTATTCACTCATTTTATAAAGATATTTCATCAATATGGGGTCAAAATGAATGTGCATGGAAAAATACCCACTTTTGAAATGGTAACATTAAGACTGCATGCTTTAAAATTAACTAGGGCAGTAAAGCATATGTTTGCTGTGGTCAGATGGGTCCTCACCTAATTAAGATCCATGACTAAATAATTAGACCACCACGTTAAAGGATTCTCCTAAATTTAATGATATGCAATGGGAGGGTTACACCCAGGTTCCTGGTAAAGAAGTATTGGTGCATCCTGAATCACTGTGCTTACCGCAAATCCTTCCACGCCTTCTCCAACCTCTTCTACCTCACCAGCACACTCAAATCCAAGAATGAAGGGAGTCTTTGGAGTGGCCTCAAGGGCACCACGTCTCGCCATCAAATCCTGGAAACCCAGACCACTGGAAAGAGACAAGATAGGGACATAAGTACAAATTTTTTCGTAAGGCCAACAGAATACTTTTTTATTTTATTAAATCAATGAATTTCCAAGAGCTACTGAAACTAATGAAACTTTGAACTACCATATTGTGAGAATCTATAGGGATCAATACACTATCAGAAGACACGAGACAATTTACTACCTTGTTTAAAAAAGTAAATACCATATACACCATCACATTCAAACACTCCTCTCAAACCCCATCAGCACTAACGTAATATAATAATGGATACTTCCCTGATTGATCCATATGTTTTGCAAAAATCTATTTATGTTCTTGTCTAATCACGTTATACCTTGAAAAATGAATCCTAAAGGCAAGGTACCACAATGTAAAACAGTCAAAATAACTCAATGAGAGGACATCCCGGTAATGATAACAGTGATTTTATACTACACACCATGGAAGAACTAACAGTCAACTGCACATTACTGTAAAGGTTCAAATTAAGTAGAGGAGTTCATTTGGAATCATAATAAATTTTAGGAATAGAGTAAAAAGCTAGGTAAATGTTTGGGCATACTAACTTGGTGTAACTTACCAAAGGGAAAATCTGGAAAATCAAAAGAGGGTAATTGGGTGGAAAGGATTTCTACTTAGTTTGATGTATCGACCAGCTGAATCTAATATCCGTTGATTTAAGATCAACAGGGGACCTGAAATGATCTCACTGGTCCATAGCCAATGGACTTACAACATGGCAGGTTTTATCATCAATAAAGAAGTATGAATCATACTAGAAAAATACAATTTGGCTTCAGGTATTGGAGTTCACCGAATACGAAAATTTTCAGTTTTCAAGCACTGGTGTAAATGCTCACCCATTATAGAGATTTTCACCTCATCTTGCTAAAAGTATTCACTAATATCAAATCCTTTTATTACCAGTTGCCTTGAGAAATAGTTCTTCAGTCAATACTACTGATATCTTATACGATAGAGTGACCATTTCAGTCATATACAGCGACCCAAAACCAAAAAAGGTTTTTTACACACCGATTGTAGTTGCATCGTTTTTTGCGAGCTCATCAAGATTTTATATGAATATCTTCTCCGATCCCAACGCACGAGTTTTCCGATGTCTAAACAAGTAACCCATGGCTAAAGATTCGAATTCTAATTCAGCAAAATCCCCCGTGTAAACCAATAAAATTGGAAATGTAAAAAATGTTAGCATTATGTTCAGTCACATGCGACTATTTCCACAATAACTGCTTGTGACTAAGTAGCTTCAGATGCTATATCCCCGGGAGATTGCTATTTTGCATCAACGTAATCACAGCATTACAATCTGTTTAAGAGCAAGAGTTGGGCGCCAAGCATTGGAATAGACTTTTGCAAAGTTTTGCGGCAAAATTATATTTGGCAGCAATTAAGGAACAACCCTTTCGCAATTAGCGACCATTGCACGGCATAATACAGATGGGTAAACAACAAACTCAAAATCGTGAAATGGAAACCACTCGATTGTATCAGCATTGACTACATTAACTGTGGCCAATTTCAACAATACTACAGTATGCATTCGACTAATGACTACCGGAACTAATTTCTTAAGACTAACTAAAACCATAGGTTCCACCATGAATTCTGCTGGGATGTAATTGATTAACGGAACATACATTTATCGAAGCCATATCCGGGGCCATTCGAGGCTTCTAGTCCAGCGGCGCTCAGTGGGAAGGGATAAATTTCAGCGCCGCATAAGACCATCAAACCTGAGTTTGTTCCTTGTGTTATCTGTCATGTCATCTACATTACGTGGTTCTGTGCAACCCACGGCCAGGGCTTTCAGCAGTCGTTCCCTTCATTAAACGGCTTTAATCAATGTAAGTTTTCATCAGCACCCAACACAAGCACCAGAAGGGTATTCTATTATCCTGAAAGTAACAAGAATGTTGCCAAAGACTATCGCAGGCTTTTTAATTAGTTTTGAATGAAAGTATTGACACCATTAGTAATTTGACAAATGGGAGTGGCGGTTAGAGACAGATTGATATGACGACATTTTGCTTGAAAAGTGCACTAGGCGGGAATTTTCTCCCCGACGCCGAAGGCCAAGGGGTAGTCATTGGAGTCACTTATGCAGATATAATTCAAAGTTGGAACGTCTTTTACTTTTATTAACGATAAAAGGAAGTGTTTCGTGCAGCGCTGCAACGACTGCAAAAGTCACTAATGGTATCAAATAAGTGAAACGTGTCCCTATGAAAGCTAGGTACAACCTCAAGCAAATGACGGAATCTAAGTGCTTGTAAGGCTTAATTACCGCGTTTTAAAATGTTAAAATTATAATGCAACCATTTCAGAGAGTAAAAATCATTCACCTTGACCGGGATTCGAACCCGGATCCCTCGATATCCGGCCGAGTGCTTTAACCATTTAAGCTACCGAGACGTCCTCTTACACTCTGAAATTTTGAGGGCTTTAAAGGAACAAGATGTTATGACGAAATACCGTACATACAATGTCACAGGCATTCGTAGTCGTGCGCGACGCGCCACAGTCCACGATGTTAATAAAGCCAATTTCAAACAGGCTGTTCATACCTTAGAAAGCACTCGGCCGGATATCGAGGGATCCGGGTTCGAATCCCGGTCAAGGCGAATGATTTTTACTCTCTGAAATGGTTGCATTATAATGCACACATAACGGGTGACTCCGTTAAAGTTACTATTACAGTTTCTTGAAATTTGTCTAAGGTATGAACAGCCTGTTTGAAATTGGCTTTATTAACATCGTGGACTGTGGCGCGTCGCGCACGACTACGAATGCCTGTGACATTGTATGTACGGTATTTCGTCATAACATCTTGTTCCTTTAAAGCCCTCAAAATTTCAGAGTGTAAGAGGACGTCTCGGTAGCTTAAATGGTTAAAGCACTCGGCCGGATATCGAGGGATCCGGGTTCGAATCCCGGTCAAGGCGAATGATTTTTACTCTCTGAAATGGTTGCATTATAATGCACACATAACGGGTGACTCCGTTAAAGTTACTATTACAGTTTCTTGAAATTTGTCTAAGGTATGAACAGCCTGTTTGAAATTGGCTTTATTAACATCGTGGACTGTGGCGCGTCGCGCACGACTACGAATGCCTGTGACATTGTATGTACGGTATTTCGTCATAACATCTTGTTCCTTTAAAGCCCTCAAAATTTCAGAGTGTAAGAGGACGTCTCGGTAGCTTAAATGGTTAAAGCACTCGGCCGGATATCGAGGGATCCGGGTTCGAATCCCGGTCAAGGCGAATGATTTTTACTCTCTGAAATGGTTGCATTATAATGCACACATAACGGGTGACTCCGTTAAAGTTACTATTACAGTTTCTTGTTAAAATTATCTTTAAGTAACAACGGCATTTAGAATAGAGTCGCTTCCTGCGACTGAAGCCCCGTCCGGGTTGCTGTGCGTAATGAAGAGGAATTTGGGATAGGCCGTGAAGTAACTACACCCAACCGGTCGATGTGCGAATCCGCCACCCGTGGGGTGAAACAACACAAGCGAGACAGACTTAGTATAGGGAAGATTTTAGGAGGGGGAATTCCCCCAACGTGACTTGAATACAAATGAAACTTGCTGCGGAAGGAAGCTTCTTCCCCTGCGAACGACGCCGCCGGCTTCGACACTAAGCCACCAGAATTTGAATTTGTAATATTAGTTTTCACCCTTACGAATTTTGGGCAGTTATATCCTCTCCGTCTTAAAATTTTGATGGACATGTCATTATGAACTACGAATCTGATAAAAAAATAACTTCAATGAAGATGACCGAAAAAAGGAACTGTATATGATGTGAGCATTTTAGGACCACTTAATTAGACGTTCGATTCCAGTACATACGAATCCAAGATGACATTGCACTGCTGGGACAATTAATAACGTACTTTAAAGTTAATGATCGCGGGAGGGATTTCATACAGGTCATTAATAAGTGCGCGAAAAAAATTAAAAGGTTAGTACGTGTAGAAAATTTTTAATTGCTCATTTTGACAACCATCATTGAACCTCCGAAGCCACACTGTAAACCAACTTTCCAGCTCTGTAAATTTCCACAGCAGAATATTTACTAAGACCCACATACCATTTCCAGCAACAGGCAACGAGCCTCAACTACCATAGTAAAAATTACTGAATAGGACAGAAAAGCAATAAAATACCGAAAACTTGAACTACTTTGTGATAAATGTTAACATCAAGTCGCTCATGCATTGCTACTAAATGGCGCAGCTAATTACATTATTAAAACACAGCAATTCTAAAAATAACGCTATGCGTAGCCACTAATGAGTCTTTTGAAAGATGGAAAAAGAAAAGCCGCGCTGGGATAGAAAACAATTCCAATTAGCGCACAAATTAAATTAAATTAAGGCTAGACAATCGGGAACGAAGAAAACAAGACAAGGAAAAATCAGCCCAAGAAAATATTTCAGTTTCCTTTTTAAACGAAAAATAACCTGTTCAAGGAGTTCCCCAATTTTTTAATGGAAATACAGCTGGCAAACTTAAAATTCCTACTTCAGGTTGATCATAAAAATTAATTTGCGTGGATATTGCCCAATTTTTCGAAACAAAAATCCATTTAATGGCATACAACATTTGATACGACAGTCACGGAAACAAACTGGAGTAAGCAGGCGATTTTCTATACAATGAATATCTGGAAGTCTAAAAATAACCAAATTGACGCCCCAATTCCTAAGTCTGAACTGCTCGAGCATTAGAATAAAAGATTAACATTCAATGTTTTTTCTTAAAAATCTTCCCAACCTCAAAATATATCGGATGGCAACGCCCAAAAAATACAACAAAAATAGTAGAGCACAAGACAAGAGGCAAAACCGGGAAATATATTTCCCGCGCAAACAATGACACCGTTAAATCATATTCAAGACGACAATGCATGAATAATAGAACCTATCTGTAGAACCTTTTATGAATGAGGAAGAGTCATCGATTCAATGCAAAATACTCAACGCCAAATCAATTATTTTAGCTTTAATGAAAATGAGGGGAAAATTAGTTTATAGGAGAAATTTAGCTGCATAAATGAGGGGAAACTGAATTATTCGAGAGACCATGTGCACAAACTGGTGTCCTCTTTAGAGAAAAAGGCCAATCAGTTAATTAACCCGTGCATTTAATATCTGGTCTAAAAGAAACTGCATCATGCTTATTCCTACGGGAAGATAAAAAAAATCACCAGAGGGTACAACATAATCTAAAAGAAAGTTGGCGAGGGATCAACCGGAAATGGGCGCATGGAACCAGTTGGTGGTGCGTATAAGGGCCCCATTAAAAAAAAATCCGAAATGAGATAACCTTCGGATATCAAGTGAAGAGGGCTAAAAACTCCCGTCAATTAAACTTAATTCTGACAGACCACCAACTCTTTGATCCGTGTCGATGTCGAAGACTTAAAAAGAATTGAACGAGACAGAATGGATAACGGAATGAGAGGATGTGTATTCATAAATATTACCAGAACCCAAAAGCGTAGCAGTTTATGGGATAAGGCAAAAAAATAAAAGAAGTCAACGGGAGTGACTAGAGCTACAATAATTGAGCGAGTTCGCGTAAAAAAGTCTACGCCACGAGTGCCCCTATACATTAAGATGCATGAAACGGAGGATTTCTTAGTTTTAGTGGTGTTTTTCTATGTGTAAAATACAAATGAAAACTTGTTATTTAACATCAAATCATAGCATGATTTGTATAAATTCAGATAAACCATTAAAATCACAAAAAGACACTCAGTTTTAATGGTGTCTTATCCAGATTACTAATAATACAGGATGGAACATATCAATTATTAATTTCATGCAGGGAATATTAATACCGCGCACAAAAAGATTAGCCAAGTAGAAGACCAACCTTTTTTACGAAACGAGGAAATTCTAACAAAGCAATTTGAAAACAAACACTTGCCTACACCACTGTATTTAAGTACCATGGACTTCTAATAGCACTCCCCCAATGTAGTGGCCATCCCTTAATAGTTAAACACTAGTTAATAAAACTAATGAATGAGAGCGTTGTGGTGAGCCTTCGATTATGACTGACTAACCCGTGCCATCAAAAATTCGATGACATTCTTGGCCCTACGATATCATTTATTACTATCAATTATCTATTGACGTTTCTAAACAGAATTCCAGAAAATTCATTTGTGTGCAACAAAATGTGTTTAAGAAAGTTCTATAATCAGAAATTAATGAAAATTATTTTGGTTGCAATGGATTACATTTTTATAAGCTTGTACCAATTGCTGTGTGATTTATTTAAAAATTTCCGCTGCCGGTGAATAACTCGTTGGAACAGAACGGGAATATTCACGACAGTACAGACTGAACGAAGTAAAGGCAGCGAAGGAAGTGGAATTGAGCCGCGCAATCAAATTGCCTTGCACAATCGATGATCATATTTTTAAGAACAACCTTTACTAGGTACGCACGTTGGCCTATGGACGATACGACTTTTATCATAACCTGTCAAAACTAAATTTTTGGCCCGGGGTGTAAAATCTATGAACTAATACTTCCGACGCTCCAAATTCAGCTCTCTTAACTACAACTCAAAAATGACTTCATATAGCTTAAGATATTATGGGAATAACCAGGACTTCGCCTCATACGTAGCTAAAATTGCAGAAAATGATAAAATTCTTTACTGTGCGCACGCGGAAAACTGCTACTAGCATGTACTTAAATTATTTGACCACCTGGTTGAGAAACACACTACCAGTTCGGCGAGCAAAAGGAAGAGGATGGAGAAAAGAATTGGCGCCACCGACGAGGAAACTTGGTAATTCCAACGTACTGTCTACAAAAACAGATCGATCGCAGGAGAAATATCAACAAACATTAGCAACAATATCTCGTCTAGGTTAAATACATAAGATAATGATTTGAAAAATTAACCAAGCTTTCCAACGAATGACCCTTTCTAAGTAAATACGCCCGCTGAACGAGTAAAAATTTCACCTGAAGGGGAATTGATCGCCGGATCGAGGGCACGTACCCCGTCACGGAATGAACGGGCACACGCGTCCATTTATCGTGAATTTGAGGGCGAAAAAAAACTTAAATGATACGAGTGCCTCAAATAGCAGCCGCGCGCAGTTGTAGGGTCGCGCCAACCCCATCCGATCGCCGCTCTTCCTCTCTTCCAGCAGAAAGGGAATCGACATTAACGTGGTGGTGGGTGGGCGGGGGACGTCGGGGCGGTGACGATAAGGGGGCGGCGTCGAGCGGTGGCGTCGGTTTCACCCAGAAATGCAGACACGGAGGCGCCACACTGATAGCCACCCGACACGTGAACCCGCCGGGTCAGCGATCGACCTACCTACCTTTTTGTGACAAGGTGGCAGGGCACGATAATGTACCCTCGATGGCTTTTAAGTGGAACTAAGGGGGCGGGAGATTGGAAGATTGGCTCTGTGAATGGGGGGGGGGGAGAAGAAAGGTAGGGGTTTAGGGGTTGATCGCCAACGAGCGTCCGTCCCTAGGTTCGCACCGGAAAGTCGTCGAGAGAGAAATTGCGTGAAGGGAATGTGTCGAAAGAGCAGGATTAGGTCACTCAAAATTGAGAAATGACGCGGCTGCCCCAAAGGTGTAAGAAGGCACCTTCCGACACCCGTAGATACTAGCACAGCAAATAATCTGCAAGAAGTTGAGAGCGAAAATGTACGTATGCGTGGTCTTCCGACTGAAAATGGGCCAAGAATCTCGTTCGGAACGCAAATTGAGCTATCTACGAGCCTCTTAAATATCCTCGACGAGACAGTCGAATCTACAGTCCTCTCCCCAACCCTGCAGGAGTTCCATGAATTGGGCAATATTTGCATTCCCTCGTTAAAAAAAATATGACAGCATAAAGCCCAAAAAACCGATATAGCTACCAACCTTACTGGCATATGCTAGCCATGAGTTACAGGATAAAGTTAACCGACTTTTAATGCTAAAATCCCATTTAAATTTTAGCATGGACAGTATTCATGCGAATCTGAGAACTAGGAATCCTGATTTTTAACTGTATGCTGTAATTAAACGATTACTAAGAATTAACAGCTAGACGAATTGGTAGAAATTGTACCCAGGCCTTTTCACTCTTTTATTGTCAGTGCACAGAGATGCTACACCCGGTGGAAAAAGCGCTCTCCTTCCAAAAGAAGAAAGCAACAGATTGCCATTGAAACGATTAAATATCCAGCATCGAACCTGGTGTTTCGGCACCGGAAGCCGGGACAACTGACCGAATAAATCAAGGGTTAACAAATAATAAAAACGGCTGTTCTCTGTTAGCAGGCCTGCATTCGAAAAATGTATTCGGGTATGATTTATGCAATCATTCAAAGACCCAGGTACGACGAGGGCAATGTCCTGCAGAGCGTAGCAGAAACGATCGATTAAAAGCCTCAAATCATCATTACATGGGAATACTAATCTGAAGTTTCGACATCGTGTGTCGAGAACATCTAGCTCGGAAACTACTACGAGGACCCACGGAGCCATTAAGAGTGATTAATGATTATTTGGCATTAGGGTAGTTCAAACTAAGTTAAGTTACGTTTCAGACTACTGTGAACACCGGAACTGTAACGCATCTGGAGATGGTCACCGGTCCTCATCCTACTGCGCTTCTAACGAGCATCTAGTAGCCAGGAAATCGCACCATCTGAACCGATGAATTAGCTGACCAAAGTCATCGCCCTGGAAACTGAACCCGGCACCCCCTCTGACCACCTTACGGACTCCACGCCCTACCGGTCCTCCGCTCACCCTTCCAGACAGGAGGCGGGGGAAGCATGAGCCCAACGTTTCCAAGAAATTAAGTAGAACCCAATTCCGAATCGAGAGCCATCCCTACTGCCCACATAAATCCCCCTCGAGTCATCGACGGTTGCAGAGTGGGGGGAGGCGAGCGTAGGGGGCCGGGGGAAAAATTCCCCTCATATCGCCGTGACTCATCGGTAACAATCCTGGCGTCTCCCACCCGGGCGCCACAGTTCATTCGTCAAATGAGAGCTGGGAGAGGGCGATCGTTCCTCGTCCCCCCCCCCCTCCGCCCCAGACCATTCGCGGGAATTTCCTGAATTCGCTCCAGTCATGAGACCACGACACGGGACTGGCCAACCAACGTTTTCGCCACGAGCCCAAATGTAGCGTTCTCGGTAGGAACGGTATCGGGGGAGGATCCGCTAAATTGAAGGCTGCATGGATGTCGTGGTCAGGGGTGATAGAACCAACGAATTATGTTGGGCAACGGGAAGGAACCCAACCACGTGCGTCATTGTTTTAATCCCCTCGTACCGACAGCTCGGTCCCAAGAGATATTATATTATGTATGTAACTATGTATGTACTAATGGAGCATCCACTCAGGCAAAATTTTTTCCGTGCGCATTCTCTCTTCGACATCCGAAAATTGATAATTTACTACGATGATGTAAAACTTATTATGAAGTACTCTCCGACTGGGCAGAGGTTAGAAGGTTATCGGGGACGTTTTTACTGATAGAAGACTCATGTACGGCGTTACAGGAAGTAAAATTACGAGTTAAACTAAGAAGAGACGTTTCAGGCGTGATATGGTGGAATATCATCATTCATTAAAATTGGCTCCACAAAATATTGCGGATAATTGCGAATTGTAATTAACGAGTAAAACTCTCCACCATGGGAATTATATTGTACACATGAAAGATAAGACAAAATACACTATTAATTGCGACAATTCTACATTCGAGCTATCACTTCCAGAAAATTCGCGACCGTAGGTGCATTCATCACATCCTCAGTTGGGACGAGTCGATTAAACATAAAACATTAGTTTCACCACATCACTAAATTCATAGAAATGCTTGGCAACACTTGTTTACCCCACTATCAAACCCTATATTAACCACATTAATGACACTTTCTGTACCTACACTTGATTGGGATGTTAGCATGAATGTATGCACCACTGTTGGTATGGTTTGGCATGTAGATGTTGGTTTTGAATGCGGTTTTCTTTCCCTTTTACGGGTGGTGACGTAACACCCCCCGCCACACGCCCTTGGGGGTACTATGTAGATGTACACAAGCCATTTCAGCGGGTCGACAAAGACGATAGGTGGAAAGGAAGAATTTGAGGGATGAAAGAAAGGTGTTGGGAGAGTATTTGAGGAACGCAGAAAATTCAGATGGGGTGTTGAAGGTCATGATAGATTATGTAAGCACGGAAGGGAAAGGGAAAACGATGGGAGCGGTAGAGTAGCATGGAGGAACCTGGAAATTATGTCCCTTTTAAATTAATGTATGCGATTATTTAACTTATTTTGAGCTTTACTATCCTCGCTTAGTACTGTGCAGTTTTTAGCTGTGTATTTAATGGGCAGACGTCACAATGAAAATTAAACAATTATGCTGATTTAGAAATGAAGAATCTTAGTACATCAGGCACCAAAATAATCTGACATCACATGCTCATGCTGGTAGCACCCATGCCACTGTACAACAACAAAGTTCTAAGCACGGTAAGTCCGTGCTTATTTCTTAACTCCGCAAGGTTAGAATTATCCCAGAATTAAGACACCCAAATTGCCGGGATATTCAATCAGCATGAAAACTTGGGGAGGTGAAGAGGGGAACACGGGTGGGGGAGATTTTTGATAGTGTATTGTAATTAAATCAGGATAAGCTAAGTAGCGGCACGTTGAAAGTCAATTTCCGGAAGCGGGTAAAAAATCGATCGCAAATTGACACTAAACCAACGAAAACCCTAAAACACAACAGTTAAGTACGCCCATGAATACCAAACCACAGTATGTGCATGATTAGGAGCATATGTATATGCATGACAATCTTTTATTCAAATTTATGCAGTTTCAGAGGTTGCAGACAAGCTTCATGTGCCAATTTACGGTCCTGCCTGCGACCTGACTTAAAAAGAAGGGCCATAAAGCAAATTTCAAGACAAAAATTCAGTAAAAATTCCCTTATTTTATGATCGGAACATTTGAAAACTCGATCGACGCAATTACACACAAGCAGCTAAAGTGGGTTGGTAATATTATAATCCGCACGACCTTGGAAACACTATCGTTATATAAGTAAAACTTGCGTAAAGCCATCATGCAATAGAGCTAATGCCTCTAATTGCTGCAACACGTCGATAGTTTGGTATAATATATTTAAAATAAGCTAAAATAAATGAAAATCATTATTTCAGTAATTCGAGTGAGCATTGTAGCATTTGTTTGCTCCTCTGCAGTTAGCTAACCAATGCTATAGATATAGGAACCTTTACGTCATGATATATAAGTAGCAACGAGCGATGATGGGGAAAATTTAGTTTTAGCTCTACGGTACTACGATAGGACAGATAATGTATATAAAATTAAGAGATGTGCCGAACAGATACATTAAGAGGGTGTAGAACAGATTGAATGAAGATCTCATTTTTCCGAAGAACGATAAGCGATCAAAATGACCTTACCCGACCGCGCAAGGGAGAAAGTATTTTATGAAAGCATCACCCCCTGCCACACATTCAAACGGTGGCTTGCAGGGTAGCATGTAAATACAAACTGGTGTACTGGTATCTTTCAAGCAATCCCATTAAAAAGTAATGCCAAGAGATCACTGATAATTTTAAGATCCAAAATAGTGAAATGGGAGATTTTACTGAAAAGGTTCATCAAACGCTACAACTATTTCACAACAATTCCATCCAGCGATGCGAAGCTCTCGGTCGTAGAGAGGAAGAAACGGCGGGTCTAGGAAGCTCGCAAGAAAATGTGCTAGCTGTGAAAAATTCCACCACGAGAGATGGGCGTACTGTCATGCGCTAGTTGGGCGACACAGAATTTAACAATCGTGCTGGCGCGATTGTGGTAACATCGAACCTAACACGTCAGCGATTTGACGCCATGGCCTGGAAAAAATTTCATTGCACCGCATGGGTCAACACACCTAGGCGTGTTGACTTCGCAGAGGGAATCCATCCCGATATTCCTCGCCAGGCATGGCTCTTCAAACGCTCAATTGCAACACCACGCAGCAC
The DNA here is from genome assembly GCA_037158775.1 of Hetaerina titia. NCBI lineage: Eukaryota > Metazoa > Arthropoda > Insecta > Odonata > Calopterygidae > Hetaerina > Hetaerina titia. Next base: position 104,389,653 of record CM073769.1, on the reverse strand, counting down.
TTCGACATCCCACGCAGTAACTTTTGTGCAACCGAAACAGCTCTAGCACGAATCCTGTTGTTTTTCCCCGCAAATCGACCGGAAGTTCCATACGATACACGTACGATAAACACTAAATCATGGCCATTTGTTTGATCTTTTCTCCTGAGAAAATGGTAAACGAGGCACGAGGTACGAGTAAATCATGGTCATCTTTTTAAATCTTAAAAATAAAACTGCATGAAAAAAACTCAACACATTTTAAATTTTAAAAAACCCTACCAGTCTGGGGCAATGCATACAATTAGCTTCAATTGCTGTATGCAAGCACATACTTAAGAATTCATCATATATATTCAACAAACAGGCTTCATTTGGCCTGACAAAATGTTTAAATATTATAGGGAGTCCAGGGTCCATGTCAATTTAGACTTAAGTAAAAAAAAAGAGGTGCCTGGAGCACCTGAACACGACATCGAGAACATTGCTAAAAAATGAACAATTTTGAAATACCTAACGCGGCTCCGAGACGCTATTAAACTTACGCGCAATGGGGCGTAAACAAAAAAAAATCTGTACACGAAAGATAACCACAATACGTAAAGTGACCGCAATGTCCATGACAGGAGGAAGGGTTTGAGCAGATTCTAAGCAGGGGATGGGGGAATCACCCCGCATATAAACGAATACGAGGGGAAATAAAATTGAGCGGAGCAGTAATAAGGGGTTAGTTCCTACGAATGATTTAAACACGGACAGGGAAAGGAAATAGAAAAAAAATTAAAAGATACGAAAAATTCGAGGAAGATTGAAAATTTTCAATAAGCTGAGAAGGACAGCTCAGCAGATAAATATATAAACAGAAAACTATGGAAACTAAAAAAAATCATTGAAACTAAAAAATCATTGAAACTAAAAAAAACCATTGAAACTAAAAAAATCATTAAAACTAAAAAATATTGATAAGAAGTACACGTTCTACGACTACCTGTGTCCGCCCCAACAGAATAGGCGAGTCTGAAAAATTCTCCAAAAGCAGAAAGAACCGAATATACCAATTACTTATTCAGATATCGATTTCTTTATAAACCCACGCGGAATGAAAGCCAACTCTGCTCAGACAGCGGCGAGCGCGACGCGATTTAGTTTTCAAGCCTTTAGAGCCGAGTTCATACAAAATCAACGATAATCATGCACGACAGAAAATTACAAGAACAAATGCATGATTCTGCATCCATTCAGAAGAAGTTCAAGGTGAACAGCCAACTAAGAGTGAAGCCTGTATAAACTAGAGCTTTCGAACACGTACGTATAACGACGTCAAATTTCTGTTGTTACGTTGCCAAAGCTGGAAAATAGCTCGAGGGTAAACAATGCCACAAACTAAAAGGAAAACCAAACCAAAGGAAAGCTTGCCAATTCCTTGAGTAGCAGTTATCTCGACGTTACTCTTCGCCAGGCTTCAAGAAATGGCACAAGTTCAACAGGGCCGAAGGAAAGTGCCAAGCAAATGGCTCGCATAAATGGGCACGTCGTGTTGCCCACAATTTACCATTCCATTATAAATGTAGGAGATTAATTAAAATAAAAAAAACAAATGCAAACTACTGACCCAATCTCCGGCCCACACACGCTACCATTCATTGCCCTGAGTTACCTTCAGTATCCCTTCCCACTTTTAAACCCGAAGTGCTTCGCGACACCAAGTAAGGGCGACTTGCGCACAAAACAACCTAAGGCAAGGAAACTAGGTATTCATTACGACCTTCGTCTAGTTTTATACAATACGTGAAGAGAGAGAGAGAGAAAGTCCATACCACGAAACGAAGTTTTAAACCAACGCACGAAAGCAATTACGTAGCTGTCAAAACTGAAAGCGAACCGAATATCCCAAACATGCAATTACCGTGCCATAATTGGGACAAAAATCTGAAATAATAAAAAACGGGTCTCGGGCACTTTCGCGGAACTAATCTGACGGAAGAACGGCTTATGAAAGCCCAGACCATCGAACGACAAGAAAAGGCTCGAGGAGGATGGGGGGGGGGGGTGGAACAATACCATGTCTAAGAGGGTGGAAAGAGGCGAGGGAGACGGGAGGGTAGAAAGGTGCAATGGCCAGGTACGCGCGAAAACGTGAGGGATAAAAAAATACGGCACCGATGGACAGGGGGGGGAAGGAAACAAGAGGAGGGCGGAAGGGACGTGCAGGGGAGGGTTCAATCCTGGCGAATGTGACGTAGTTGGGCAAGGCTGAGCAGGTGTGTTGAAGAGGGGGGGAGGGGTGGCGGCGGGGAAAAAAGAATGCACCTCAAGAGAGGAGGCGACAGGGGAAGGAAGGAAGGAAACCCCCAAGTATCGGCGGTGCTTGGCTGGTGAGAGGGGAAGGGACAGAGAGAACCCCAGGGTGGGCGGCACCGGTGACGGCAGAGCCAGACGGCCCGGCGTCGCCGCCACCGTCTGGACGCCGCATCCCAGATGGACGCCCGCACCGCGACGGGAGAGGGGGGACAGGGGAAGAGAGGGAGGGGGGAGGCAGGGAGAGACTTGAGGGGGCGGAGGGAGATGCCGCCAGAGGGGCGTGAGAGGAAGGAGGGGAAAGACGAGAGGAAAAGGGAACGGAGGCAAGAGTATGAAAAAAATTGCAGGGGTGGGGAGAGGGAGGAGTGGGGTTGGCAAGGGTTTAACGACCCAGCAAATCGATAAGGGGGGAAGAAAGGTGGGGGGTTGTGGCGGCGGAGGGGGCAAATTCGGAGGGGAAGAAGTAAAGAGGGATACGGAGAGAGGGCGTGGCAGGGTGCCGCATGAGAGGGAGAGGGCGCACGAAGGGAAAGTTCAGGGTCGCCCGAGGCCTCAGGCACGGCAGCGGCCGTTCCCAAGGATCGGTCGACTTTAAGGGTATCGTGCAGACAGGATCGTTTTTGCGGTACGGCGACCGACTGTCGAACCTATCAAGGAGGGGGTGTGGTATATGTACCAACACCCAACCCGGGGCACCGATTGTAGCAAGGCCGACGCCTATGAACAACTTCAGACTATCAATCGAATCCACATATTCCACCTTTTCAATGCCATCCCACCCTTCAGCAGCAGAACTGAATAGGGCCAACTTATATTTTTTATCGCTCCGAGTTGTATATGAAATAGCTCTTAAAATCCTTCCGGTGTTACGTACACCCTGCCCGTGGTTTGCAGGGTATATAAAAATAATAAGACGCCAAAACCTGGAGCTGCGTATTGTAAGTTGCTGGCGGATGCAAAACACTCAGCATCCACTCCAAGACTACGCTTGTGGGTTCCACGTATACATACAACCACAACGTGTTGTATGTTGTTGTTCCATACAACGTTCTCCAGATTTGAAAGTATGGAACAACAACAACGTAAGATAGCAATTAAAGGAAAAGCCTGTGGGAGCATTGAAAAAAACACGAGACCACTTTACCGAAAATGCAATTGACAAGTGACATTTTATAGACCGCTTGAACAAGAGCCTTAGAATGATTTAAACGACAATTGCTGCATCAAAATATTATTTCGCGACATAATAAAGCTTGAACTTGAAGATTTCAACAGCGATGGAGAGTTTGTTACCAAAACCGTGAATGAAACAGCTCATTTCCGACAGACCGTCCAGGAAACCTCAAACAAGTGATGTGTCACACGACCATAGAATCATCGCCAATACGAAAGAAATGATAAAATTGACGATAAAGCGGAATGAGTCACCAAGAATTCAAATTCCAAAAAGGTTTCTTTGAAAATCTGGCGATAAAAAATCTCCACTTTTCAGCAGAAATCCTCACCGCGCCTATTACCCCCCTCTCCTATCATCTACACTTATGCAAGCAACCACAATGGGGTGGCGTGTGTGGGGGGAGGGAGTGTTATTATCATGTAGCATAGGCCACAACTTAGCATAGACTACAACGTAGTGGGTGGCCACAACAAATTATTAGTTCATAAATGCATATGAATATATATTAACTCGTATCCTAAAACATTCACAGAAATGCCAAAATATGTTGCCATGATTAATATCCGGTGCACACTAAGTTACATTTTGAAAATCTCCAGCGAACTGACGTAGTTCGATATTTTGCCGCCATTGACTCGCTCATGAAGACTCTCCCAAAACAGACATGATTCTAAATTATTGAAAAGGGCACACTGAAAAAGTTGTTTTACAACGCAATCGCAGCATTGAAATCTCTTAGACACTATCACCTGGTTAAATGTGTCCTAATTCTCAACGTCTAGGATTTCCTAGCCACAACGAACAACACTTGGTCCCCGTAAACCAGAATGAACATATGGGGGACCAATCAAGGTAAACCTATGTTAATATCGACAGTTGATTGTCAAGCCTATATAGTATACAGCCTATATAGCCTACAGCCACCGCTAGGGCGTGTGACAGGATTATTATACGAAATACGCACAACAGCTATTTAACGCTTAGTTACCATAAGATACGACATAACTTTAAACAAGAGTACTAGGCACTAATGAATCCGAGCCTTGCATACATACGCATGGTGATCTGCATGTACGTGGAACAAAAATCTAAAGACAATACAGGTCCACTAAAATTCTGGCGCCTGAGTCATACCTCACCCCTCACGAGCGAATGACAAATTATTTATCGATTAAATGTTTGAACTCTTACTCTTTCATGAGCTCTCCCTTCTAATTAAGTTATTTAACGCACAATTTAACATTGTGTGATTCTCAACCTAGTCCCTATAGATATAACCGAGACACACCTCTAGTTCATTCTCACATTTTGCAAAACTATCTAACCCCTATCGCAGCCCTAAACACACACTAAACGAGGCATAACTAATGAATGATCTCTCACTGTTACCGCAGTTCCATATTGCTCATGACAAATCGTAAGTTCTGGGGTGCACAACGCACTCTCCGAGCAAGGTTCTGTGTATTCTGTTGTGTTTTGTATATCTCGGGGGAGAAAAGCTCCTAAGTCAAAATCTCATCGCTATACATGACCACAAATCTCTTTAAACAGCTGTAACGAGCCCGTGAACAATTTGAACAATGAACTAACTATTGCCGGCATTGGAAGTCTGTAATAATATGGATTGATAGATTGAAATTAAACAACTTCATTTTCATTTTTTCACGATACCCTACAGTTTAATAATTCTTGAAGCTAAACCAATTTAGAAAATCCTCAACTGTTTCACTTCCAATTCAACTAACGCACGGACTCCACGTAGAAAGGATTTGAGGGACAACCGAAGATGGGTAAATCAAGATTGTGGATGGGGATCCTTGAGTGCGGCTGCACTACCATGGTGACAAGGACAACGATTCCTTTTCGAATATCCGAGAATAGCAAATACTAATGATCTGCAAGACTTTCATCCTCTATACATTCTGCTATAATACACAGGGTAAAGAATACTGCTGAAGAATGCCTCCAAAGACAGCAAGAAAGAATCAGTTGAGAAAGATTTTGAATTAAATATATGCCGTGAAGAGTCTTCGTATTTTTAGACATGACGAATCAAACTTGACAACCCCCGTCACATAGCACGAGAGAACGAATGCGTAAGTAGCCGCATATCCTTACCGCCTCTTGTCGCATCGCCACCGCTAGCGGGTGTTGCGTGATAGAAACTACAAGTTCACAACAGGAAGCTAACATTGATATGGAAGCAGATAATGTTGTATTAAATGAAGCCCAACACAGCTAAGTGCTTCGGGAACCATGAAGTGAGATTCAATACATAACACAATTCGATCATAATAGGACCCCTTGTACAGAAAGACTGGAAATTAATCGTATGAAAAATGAGCGCTTGCGTGCCATCAACATTTTTTTAATCAAATGACTCATCCAATCCGGGTTAAAACTAAAAGAAGCAACGACTTGGTTTGCGGAGATTTCCGCTGGGCTATTAAACTATGACAGCTCACGCTTGGCTATTAGTGTTTTAACACTACGTAAATCCTGAACAACAGATACGCGAAATTCTATTTTAGAAAACCCTATGAAATTTGCTAAACCTAAAGCAATAGCTAAAAACCGACATTCAATATCACCATTTTATCCCGCGAAATTAAAGTTACATTTTGAATTAAACCCTACTGCCACAGCAAGCCTCGCGGATAACGAAAAGCGAGATGCTCCGGCGACCGGCTCGGGAGTGGAACACTTCCGAGCAAAGAACTACGAAAAAAAATGCATGTGACATGTTAAAAAATGTGCAAGTAAACTTTCGTTCAATTTGGTCCATAATTAATTTTCTTTTTAATCAGACTCCGAAAATATTTCATTAGCTTGGCACACCAATGTAAATCACATTTTCATTCACATGGTGCAATGAAGCTCGAGTCAAATGAATTTCTATTGTGAACGGCGCAGTTCGCAAGACATGTATGATGAAGCAAAGTTACACAATAACAGCGACGACAAAGGACTGAATGAGTGCGTTAAAGAGTGTGTCCGCGCCAATCCAGTGGCACTGAACAGCAGCAACATACCACCCGCATGCACTTATAGTTATGTTCTCCATATGCCATCGTTCAAATTAATGCGTAGCAATGCCATAACGCAGGGTATGAGAATTTCGTAAAACTTCGCAAAAGCACCCGCCAGCAAAATTTGATAATTCTTTAAATAGATAAGTTGTGTGAACGTCGGCAGAAATAAGGCTCCTCAACTCTTCACCAATTAGCTGAAAACAAGGGACCCCATCGAACATCTATCACGTAACGTCTAACTTAAAATGATTATTCAGTCGACTGCGGAATCTCGACTTCAACATATCAAACATCACTGTGGATAATGTCAAATTTTCTTGAATTTTCAGTGCTGGTGTTTTAGCAAGACACTGCATGTCTCAACATTTGAATTTTGACACTACAAATGTTAACGTTGAAACAAATTCCAATTAGCGGTAGTATATTTCCTATCAATTCAACGCATTCATATCTCGCGGCGAGGTAAAAACTATATGCGCACCCGTGGAAAAGAGCCAGTAACTACAGCCAGTTAAAAAGCTAAAACATTTTTCAGTCAAATAACGAAGTTTATGCCCAAAATGAAGGACCATCGAATAAAATATTGACAGAAGAAAGACTACATGCGTACAAGTCGTACGTATATGAAAATCTTCAATTACCACCACGAATCCCAAAGGTTTTTGTTGCGACAAGTTTATGAAAAATCACCTCCAAAATGCAAACCTCACTTGGTACAAAAAATAATTTTTGGTAATATCAAAATTTTCATTCTCCCGCGTTAATTATTTATCACCAAGTTAAAATGTCGAAATTGCCACTACTATACATGGGATCGAACGTATCGTATTTCGAACTTTAATCGACATTAGCAATCCAATGGGAAACTATCGATATATTGTCGTGCAAAAATTTGGTCGAAAATAACACCAAGAAATTTTTATTAATAAGGGATTTTTATGATTAATATTAATTACACATTAAGTCCACAGCAGTTCGCTGATAATATCCTCAAAACTATTAATATTAACATTCTGATAACATTCATAATATTCGTACGTCGAACTCCGAAATGGATTCTACTACGTAATGGTTAAATTATTTTTTTTAACATTAAGATGATACCAGACACGAAAAAATAAAATTCGCCTAAATTACCTATCACAAAAATTTACTATATAAAATACTGTAACCTCTCCTCTAGACAAGTCGTGACACGAAAGGAACCTCAAGAAGGAATCCACAACAGAATCGAATTCCTTTCCGATGCTTAAAAGCGAGCCAAGGCTTCGAAAGCATTCCATAAAATGACAAGACTGAGATGATGGCCCACTGCAGACCTCTAAATCCATATTCTGATTCCCACAGTGATGTCGTCCGTAAGAGACCTAGGCACGTCGGACCAATAAATTTTTCGGAGAAAAATGGCTTTTCCACCGAGAAAAAAAACAGTATCTTCCGAGGGATTTCCTCCCTCAAGATCCTAATCTGATAAGGCTGACGTGCTGCAACGAAATGTCCTCTTGCATCCCCAAAAGGAAAGCGCGAAGGGGATGATGCACTAAGCCCGAGGATTGGGGGAGGGGAATCTACGACCCCGCCAAGGAAAACTCTTAAGTTCCATCAAAAGGTCCCCATTACACAGAAAAAAGCACCAGTGAATACGAGTGTGTCAGTGTGGTGCCACAAAGGAACCCCCCCCTCACAAAATCCGCCCGACGCCCCTTTTCCTTCCACCATCGCGCCCGCCCAGACCCATCCCCCCCTTGGCCAAGCCAGGCCGTTCTCTCTTCCTGCCCTCCCCCAATAGCCACCGCCTCAACACCACATATTTCTCCTCTCCCGTCTCAGGCGGGCCTCAACAGCTAGTCGCCTCCATTCCTTCCAAACACCCAAGCCTCAAGGCCACCCCCTATGTGCTCGCGGGGAGAGGAAGCAGGAAGGGTGGTTGGTCGGCTGTCTGCCTCTGGGAGAGCGGAGGGAAAAAAATCAGGAGGGTGGGGGGGGACGCAGACGTCGTGCGTAGTGTATCCAGTTGCCGTCGCATTGAAGGGAGAAGCAAGGGGCCGACTCCCCTATGAAAAGACTCCATGGGGTCGGGACCGAGATCCCCTTCCCAAATCCTCTTTAAGAAGTCCCATCCGCTCCGTGCTGCAAAATGATGAGCCGGAGTTATCATTCCCCGGCGGAGAAGACTAAGTTTACAACAACCATAGACCTAAATAATCTGGGACATCTTGAATATCACCGAAATTCTTTGGGTTTACGTCATGCGACGACTCTTTCGGGGAAAAAATCACCAAACTGATCTGAAAAAAAAGACGCAACGCTTCACAGAACGCGTACAAGACACTAGGATGAAACATTATTGCTGAAGATCGGTGCGTGATCAATTGAATGAACTATAAACATCGCCAACTAAAATTTAATAAAGTGTACGGCTATTGGAGTTCCTTCAAGTGTTCTAACTAAAAAGTGTATCGATACCCGCGGAAATAGGGAGTGCAATGGGAGAATCTAACTAAGAATGATTGAAGAGCAAAGCGCGAGACTAATTCCAAGAGGTATGCTTTCGCAAAAGTCCCGAAACACTTCCTGGAAGCGAGGCGACAAGCAATTGGCCAATACATTCCATCGACTGGTGCGCTAGGGAATAGAGCCAGACCCTAACGGCGAGGGATATTTCGGAGCTAACTTGACCACTCGTTAAGCGTCATGAACATCATGAGGTCACTTTTGAGTCCGTAGCAATTAACCACCGGAAAGAGGATAAGGATTGTTTCACCACACTTGACGATGACCGGTAAAAATAGCATTTCTACGTCATGTGAATTAGCGCGGCCTACCGATTAACGAAAATCCTTCCAGCCACACGGTTGTGCCAACAGTGTTGATGCACTTGACTAATTGCAAGCAGCGCGATAAAAAAAAGAGTGCAATTAAATGCTCCTTACCAAATACATACCTTCAGTTTGCGCGCTCATTGATTGTGAACTTAGCCGACCACCTTATTCCGAATCTCTTGAGTCTTGAGAGGCAATCAGTATCGCAGACTAAACGTGACCCTGACGCGCATTAAGGAACAACCGGACTCTTAACGGGCCTAAAAGAGCCCCGTTACATTAACCCTAAATTTAAAAAGTGCATCCAGATCAAAAGCGTTGAGGAAAATATTTAAAAAAATGAACACCGTCACAGTGCCAATGACCTTTGAACCCAATGCATTGGGTATGGCCATGAAAAGTCATCCTAGTAACGCCACATTCTAATGATGAATAGTTTTAATAAAATATCTCGATCTGACAGCAACCGTGTTGCCCGCCGATTAGTGGGCGGGGAACAATACTACATAAAGGGGTGTGTACTAAGAAACCGCTAACCGATGGAATAATTGCTGGTATAACCATTGATTTTATTTGCGCGATTTTATTGCTTTCCTTGGCTTTTCCATGTAAGCTTAAGGAAATTGATTTACATAATCCGGAAAATTTCGCGATCACCCGCGCATAGGGTTCGCGTGTTGTGTTGAGATTAGTGTAATCAATCTACTTTCCGGCGATTACCTTTCAGGAAAAACATAAGGTTGGGGTCAATGATATAAACCCAAAAGATACGTTCACACCTAGGAATGAATAAGAGAGCGACGGCTACTAATAACATGTCCTCCAATGGCAAGCGTGATAATCTACGTCCACGGTGACTCGAGGAATTTCAGCACTCAGTGGATTAAAGTCACGCTAACATAAATTTATGTTTATTTTTACAATCTTCATAACAATAATATATGTGTGTGGGTCGCGGTAGTCCAGGGGGTAGAGCTTTGGACTGACCGGAGGGTCCCGGGTTCGATTCCCGGGCAAGGCACTCTGGGCACCTGCAACTCCACCCTGATTTTTCGTGTACCAGATCTTTCTGGGAAACCATAGCCGGCACAGGGAAATTGGCCCCCCTACCCTGATGTGTGAATATTCACACGCCGTCGGGCTTGGTACATGGGTGAGCTCTACCATCACCTACTAAACCGACCATCGGGTTGATTACTGTGTTTATGGTTATGTGTGTGTGTACATTATGTAGCCAACTAACTCGTGCGTATAATGCAAAAGAGAATTGATCACAAAAGAATGAAAAATTAACAAACGGCATTGTTTCCTCATGGCTGATGTTATTCCAAATCGATGGTAGGCACAAGAAAATTAAAAAACTGATATTAAATTATATATGCATCGAAATATCCCAAGCAAAGGAACTCCCATTCGAAGCGAAAAGGTCATCAAGTACATAAGAGAAGCGAAATGTACTGGCCCATTCCAATTTGGCGATTTACAGGTTCCGCGTTAATGAAAAAGTTGACCGGTCCGGTTGACAATCCCAAGAAGATTCGTTCGATGATGAATCACAAAAATAATACGCAACAGGCCTAGAAGTCATTTGAATGAATGCATATTAGATCTAACGCATAACCGAAAATGAAGACAACTAAAAAATTCGAAAAAAAAAACCTTTAACCCCTTGGCACCCACACGTGTCAACGCGTACGATAAATCGTCAAGACAACCATTTCGAAAACCTTTTCAACCGAAAGGTAATCTCGGGTTTGACGTTACTCCAGAAGAAATAATCTCAAAAACCATTCCTCATCATAACCATATTTAGATGAGTCAAAGAGCGGCATCACAAAATAGAACTCCCCCGAAGTTAACGGCACAAAATTAAAAGTCTCAAACTGGCCATGATAGTCCATTGAAACTTTTTACGAAGAGCAGTTAAACTGAAGAAGTTTACAACACCAAATTGCGACATTTACTCCATAAAGAACGAATAAAGAGTATGCGGAGGAAAGCAGTGCCTTAAAAGCTATACCGTTATATTATTTGAACCTCACAAATTGACGTTGCAGGTTGCAAATAAAAAAAAAATGCTCGTAAAATTCTATCCGACTCTTACTCCCACCCAAGCACCTACAATACCGAACGGAGGACTAGCAAACATTGCACCGTGAAGCGGGCCCGCATATTTCAATGGCCGTTACCGACACACACAAGCACGACGCATCTGGGTGGTGGAGGCAACACCCCACTACAAATCCATCCCTTTCCCAACCTTCCCCCGCCCCCGACCCGCTTATATCCGCGGAGAACACGGCGGAACCCCAACACACCACCACCACCTCTACTCGAAAACCCCTTGGAACAATCCCAATCGGGGTTCTGCCCCGAGCTTCTGGCTTTGTCAATGGCCATCCAAGCGAGAGAAAGGGGCCTGCCCACAGAATGTAGGAGGGGATGAGGCGGGCAAAAGCTCTTCCGAGTGGAGGTAGGGAGTGGAAGGGGGCCTGCCCAGCACGACGAGTTTACTGGTGGGGTGAGAAGAGTGCTCACACTTACGAGGCTACGCTTGCTGGGGCCCGCTCCTGCATTTGCAAGTCGAGCCAGCCTCGCAGAGGGGAGGCGAGCAGGAACGGACAGCTGAAATAAGCGGCAGGAAGAATTCGCCCTGCGACAACATACGGTTGAATTAGGAGGGAAGGGGCCAAGGCAGCCGGAAATTCTACCTTATATGGAAAGTGCTATTATTTTTTTTTATTTCTCCAAGTTAACTGGCGTTCTTCGAAGTCATTAAAGTAAATTGTTAATAGACTGATTTATATGTTCACATTCCAAATATTATTCACACACTGAACGTATTAATTTAAAAATGAACAAAAAGTTTTGGGGTAAGGCAAACTTTAACACGATAAGAGTCACGTGCCAGTAAAGTTTACAGTCGTTTTTAACGGAAATAATTTGGTTCTCTTGAGCACATTTCGTTTATCATACCACTCCCGCTCGCCTGACTGAGAAAGTAAACCATCTTGAGGAATTTAGGACTGACAGACGTTCCAAGCGTGAAGGGGGGGAGGGGCTACCGAAGATCTTCCGAAGTCCAGACATTCCATGAATGACGCAAAGTCAGCAAAAATATTTGATAGGTCGCGAGCGAACATTTGCTGGCTTTTCTTTTCCGAATGAACTGGAGATGATTAACGAAACACGAAAATCCCGTAGCACAATTCAGCCATACTGCATTTGGCGATATCTTGATTTACTAAATCAATTTCATTTAACGGATTCTTAAACGCAATACTTGCGCACAATACAATTACAACAAAAATACACATACAAATAAAACTGATACATTAGTGGTTTTCTCTGAATTAAATACGAATCGATGTTTGCCTATAAATAGGATACATATGAAGAGACCTTGAGCACAAATGCCAAAACCTGGAAGATTATTATACAAAAGATTATAAAATAAAGAAAAGTAATGCAACAGCTCCATGGGATTCGCCAATTATCTAATACCAACATAATACGCTAAAAAGATGTTATCCTCCGTCAATGGATGATATATTACATGAGCACAATGCGTTTAAGTGAGATGGCCGATACGTCCAGTTAAAATCAAAATTAAGACAATGCCTTGAAAAGCCAAATTACCGCGACAAACGCATTCGTCATATCTCTGGGAGTGATGATTTAGACTCGAACCTAAGAAAGCTTTACAATCCCGTATGACGATTAAGAGCTCGAAAAGTCAATGCAACTGAGATGCCTTGCTAATGTCCTCAGCCGCCTGCTCCGTAAGTTTGAGACATCGCCTGAACTTAAAAAAAAAACATGAGCAAGAATACTAATTCCATGAAGCATGATTAAATGGACAGCTCATTGTCAGGAGATACGCCAACGGAAACGTCCTGATGCAGCCGTTAAATCTAGAGGTCGTGCCCTTGAGGTCATGAGTCATACGCGAATGGCATGGAGGAGTAAAGAATTTTGAGACTATCTTTTGCATCTGGCACATATTACTTTCCATCTCATCCAATTGTGGCCCTCGTCTCATCCCCCCCTCCAACATCCCATTTTTCTCTTCCTGATGCCTCGTGACTAGGGAGAGGGGCGGTGAATCAACGAGATCTCATCCTCTTAAACTTTCTAGCTACGCGCTCTTATGTAACGAAGAAAGAACGAATAGGACTGACCAATCGAAACACGTCATGGGATGAGTGACCGATTCAAAAAAAAAAAAACGTCCCTCGGCATAATGAACCCCTCCCAAGAAGAATGACGCCTTTAATGGGAAGAACAGGATTAAACTAAGGAAAATTGACATCTGAAGTATATCATGACCTTTTTGGGGAGGCAAAAAAAAAACTTGACAACAGCCGCTTGTAAAATATATTGGTTGATCACAGAAATGGGTTGTTACATTAAACCTTATGGCAGAGGGTCGACCACAGAACATTATTAAAAAAAATAATTTACTGGGAAACAACATTGATCTAGAAATATAATGCAAAACTTTGTGATCTCGTAATCATGGATGCTTTAAGAAGGTTAGGGTGTAGGACCGAAACCTCTGCCATATGTTTGAATGTTTTCCTCGAGTGAGAAGTCCTATTGGCAACATATAATCTGAATAGCACAATCCACGTGCAATTAACACGATAAAAAGAAATTGCGGGGGGAAATAAATTTTTAGGGTGATATTCATGGCCTGGTGGTGGAATTGCGGGACGCGCGCCCACGAAAACTACCCGAGTTCAAGGACAAAAGGTGCCAAAACTGTTGCTGGATAGAATAGTCGTGTTTTCCCTCAACTTGTTGCCTCTTGGACTTCTGCCAAACCGCTTCGGTGAGTAGTAAAGCGGGCTATTCAGATTATCAAAATTGTGGTGAAAAACTACTTTCACAATCTTTGTTCTAAAATTAACAAAAAATTGACTAATATCCCAGTTCACACTCTTGATGCCTTAATTTCGGAGCGGTTGACAGCTTATCGAGGTTCGGCATTGACAAGGTAAAGTTTAGAAGAAAAAATTAAAACATTATCTGAAAAATGCATCCGTTTAGTATGCAGAATGCCACATTGATTTTCGATGATAACTAAATTTACTCATGGACGTGTTAAGTAATGAGCCATTAGAAGCGAGGATGGGAAGTGTGGGAGGAAGTGCTTGCTGTCTCCGCTATTGATCGCCCTAGCCTTAGGCTGTAGAGTATCCGCCACGCCTTTAACCCCACTCCCCCCCCCGACCGCCTCCCCCCTTTCCAAACCAAGCGCACTTGACCAGACGCAGTCATAATAAACTTCGGTAGCTCGACAATTAAAATTCCTTCCTGATGAGATTACATTTAATTGAACACTAATGATGAACGAGGAAATCACTTTCAAGCTCCTAACAGCCGAAAAATATTCCTCGCGATAAAATTTAATCCAATTTTGATGGTCGCTGTCGATCGTATCAAACTACCAGAATTAAAACCTGTAAAAGGGGTCTACGTAAAATATATTGAAATATGGCCTCCCTGCTCCTTCCAAAACTAAACGAACCACATACTAATAATCTAAACGAAAGGATATCTTTTAAAAGTTATGTTACTTCTAAAAATAATAAAAACTTTTACTCACCATGCCTTTACCCTGATGAGCACCTCGCCTTCTGCCACAGACGGCTCCGGTTTTTTCATCACCTTGATGGACTTGAGGCCGCCAAACGCAGTCAAAACTACAGCTCTCATTTCTTTCGCGGGAGGTTGTTCAGTAGCCGCTTTTTTCTCACCATTTTCTTCAGCTGGCTTTTCGGCCGAATCTTTTTCGGCGCATTCTCCATTGACTTCAGGGGTTTTCGCTTCTTTATCCTCAGGTTTGGCTTCAGTGGTAGCTGCCGGCTTATCTTCTTTTTGCTGAGAATCTGCCATAGTTATTCAGATGAAGCAGTTATGAGACCCTAATCTACGCAATTAAAATGTACAAGGAAACTAAGATGATCTATTAGACTGGCAGAAATCTTTCTGACTACTGCTACTCCTAGGACGCTAACCAGCCGAATGTGCCGGTTGAAAACCCGTGGTTCATGTAACAGGTGCCCCGAGCCTTATACCCGGGGATCAGCAATATCCGCGTCATCAAATAGTTACCAAAATAAAAGCCAGTGTTGAACACATTACTTAACTATGTCTCATTTTTAATGAAATTTATGAATAAATTGTATTATAATACAAAAGATTAATGAAAATCAATACATTTCAATCAATTATTACGATGACACTTCGGAATCATTTATGACTAATCGCGCATTAATACACTTTTACTTTCGTCGAGTACGCCACTGGAAAGGGGGTGTGAGCTGTCAAATTCAATGATTTGCTCACTTTTTACCGAGCTTTATCTCAAGAGTAATAGAAATTTGAAAGAAGCATTTCATTATTTCAGCATAAAAACTGATGCTTACAAAATATTAATATGCATTTTTTAATAAATTGAAAAATATTATCTTTTCCTACGCTAAATTTCTACGTAGTAATTTCAAATTTCAGTTATTCCGTGGATCTGGAGGCACCATTTACTGTAATACGCCTCTTTCTACACGTCTACCCTGCAATTTCATAGCTTATATTCAAATAAGCGCGATTGTTGTATTGATTAAATAAGTACACTTATAGATTAAAAGATGTCACTAGATGTATTCGTATCGCATTTGTTCCATCAGTTAAAAATGGCGGGAGTTAAAGCCCTTTATTTTACAATATGCTAATCATAAGTTAAATAACCTGCTCGTCAGATGAATTGGCTTCATGGAGAAGAATAAGAAAATCAGAAATAGGGAATTAATTTCAATTCCAGCCTTGAATATTATAAGATTTATTGTCGTAACTTGTGTTTTAAGCTTTTCATCACATATTTTGATTTCTTACTTTGAAGGTCAGATTCAATTTAATTATAGGCCTACGGTTCGTAACACTACTATTTCAGAAACTGGTTTTGTCTCATCGGTATGGTGTAAATCAGATCCTCATGATAATAGTCATAAGACGTGCACATTCAGTAATTTGTGTTGGTTACCCTCCGAAGAGCAGTTTATATTTCTACTTGGTGAGGAATCTATTTTGCACGGAGTAGCTGATTGGCGAGATCTTTCCATCATTGACTTTTCCTCAGTTGCTGGACACAATCGGTTTTTGTTGAAAATAGGTGTTGTTGGCCTGTTAGTAAGCTGCATGACCTATTACTTATTTAGTTTGATCCAAGCTAAGCTAAGTTGAAGCGTTAAGGACCCTCGTGAGAAGAAAATAAGTAGAATTTAGATCTAAATTGGGGTACCTTCTGACATTTGTATTAGTGAATGTTGAAACACCATAGTTTTTGGGAAAACGGAACCACAATATCTCTATAATGCAACATCACACTTATTTCGACGCTGAGTACCATTCAGTGAAGATACATGTTCTCAAGTTTTTGTTTAAATTTTCTTGATTCTCTCAAATTATTGAAAATGAAGTTTGTTTAAAGTCCTATCGTATTTTATTTGTTACAGACCCATTGCGGAGCATTCCCCTTTGTTTCATCATACAATAATCAAAGAAAATGAATGGGTATACTTTTTGTGGAGATTCAAACCAGATAATATTATGCACATTGTTCATGACGATCTCACACCGTTATATTATGCTTATGAAGAACTATGTGCTGGAAACGTTCAAGCTTGCGTGGAGAAATACAAGTTGATTTTTGTTGATGATGTAAACAATGACTTCGCTTCTGACTTGTACCAGATGTTTTCGAGAAAATCACTCGAAAGAGGCTATAGTGAGGGTAAGATACATTTTTTATTCCCCAATTCCCTTTCTTTAAACCCTTAACTCTGATTATGTTTAGAAAGTTTGAAAAAGGTTAATAACAATACTTTATTTCATGTTGCTAAATGCTATAACCATATCAATGTCGTCAATATAAATATTACTTAAGATATATACAACTTCTTAAAAGTGATTAAGAGTGTTACGAAATAATTGCTCAAATGAGTAAAGTGAGTTATCAAGTAACCAGGTATATACCCTATTGCTAAAATTCGTGATACCAGTATGATTTCAAATGAATAGGCAGACAGTTATATTCAAGAAGTTTTCTCGGGTTTCCCACCGGGGTCAGGTTGATGAAATGCACCGACGTTTCGAAGGCTGACTCTGCCATCGTCTTCAGGGTGAAGTCAACTTCACCCTGAAGACGATGGCAGAGTCAGCCTTCGAAACGTCGGTGCACCTCATCAACCTGACCCGGTTGGAAACCCGAGAAAACTTCTTGAATACCATACGCCGGGAAAACCTGAGATCCTTCAGACTGTTATAGTTTAATATTAACGTTGTGAAATGAGTTGTAAGCTGAGGACAGTCTATAATAAGTAGTATATGGATTCGCTTTATCCCTCATGTTGTAATTCTGGATATGAGATCTTAATTGGTAAATTTCTAGATTAACTTTCACAAGAATCAGAGCTTTAAAGATATATAAACTAAATACAGTCATGATTCCATATCTAATAAAAAAAGCTTGTAGGAATCAGGTGGCGGTATATTAGCAAGAGAGGGAATATCTCTGTTTTGCAGTAGCACGATTTGTTTAGTATGTGGGGAATGAGCCCATAACCCAACACCAAAATTCAAATGACGTCGGAAGAAGGCATGGTAAAGTCTTAAACGATACTCTTTTGAAATGAGAATAGTTAAGCTTTCTTAATATATAAACGGATTTACTCAGTTTATTACAGAGCTGACTGATTTTTGTCTTCCAGTTAAGTTTTCTATCAATATAAATGCATGTGCCTATGGGTATAATGTGATGTTTAGGAAAAATTACATTTCAGGCCTAGAAACATCAATGTTCCATGTGCTCCTATATACATGCATTACTTTTTTGAATGTTTGCTTTAATTTATGTGATTTCCCACTGCATTAGTTGAAGTTTGATCACAGCAGTTTCCACCAAGTTTTTTTGGTTGGGGTAATTTGATAGGGAAAGGTTCAAGGGGTCCACAGTTTAACACCCCATCCAATGAAGGGCAAACTTCACTTGGTTCACTAGGTTTCTATTCACAAATTAAAATTTCTACCTCCAGATTTGAACTGTGGCCCTCTGAGGCCATTCAATACACTATGGACAACGCCAACCAGATCCCTTCAATTGATGAAACCTCTCGTCCAAGGACAAGGATTGATACAATAACGAGCATCAAAAATGTCATATTATAAACAACACTATACTCTTATCAGCCTCGCCCAAATGGTGTGTTTTTTTTTGGGACCAGATCTTAGGAAACCACTGTGTCTCACAGAGAAAGAAGCTTAAAACTCTGATGTGTGAATTCACATTCTGTTGGGCTTAGTACTAGTTCAGCTCTACCCTTGTCTATAAAACCAACCTTCAGGTTGATTACCGGTTTATCCTTTGGGACCCAAATCTTTGTCTAAATTTCGATACGGAAGCTCAAGTAATGGAATTATCAATTGAATGTAAATAACTTCATTGGCCAACATATTTTATGGCGATTATCATGCTGATGCCAGGGACCAATTTCCAGGAGCAGAGTCACACTCATTCTCTCACACATGTGCACACAATCACAGGCATGCAGCAAGATTGTAAGAAAGCGTCAACGGAAGCCTTTTGTTGAAGTCTTTTCAGCCTTGAATATGGTGAAGAACTCCATTTGTGTGCTGAGGAGGCCTACTTTTTATTTGGAATGCACCCATGTGTAGGTCGGAATATCCATGTTTCTACACCTTGGGCAATTAGTCTCAGGCATTGCCTTTAGGACCATTTGATCTTGAAGTTTTAAATGTAGGTTGAACTTTTCAGTTTCATATGTGAGATGCCCTCCCCTTTCCCATGGAACATTTATCTGGTATTCTAAGTGGCATTAAATGTGTGCATTTTATGTTGATGAACTAGAAGGAAGTTGATATGTGGAAGTTGATATTGGAAAGCAATAGGGATTGAGGTTAAACTGCTCTTTTTCTGCGGTAATCTTGACAATGGTGCTTGTTTCTGTAAAAAAGAGCTTGTCCATCTTTCTGGTGGATAACGCATTCACCTTCTAGTCTGTGAGCCATAAGTTCAATTCCCCCTCGTGTACCTATGCGGAGTTATTAAATCAATATGTACAGCACAACTACCTCTTTTAGCTTGTTGGGCTTCTTGCTCTTTAAGGGTTGTTTGCATGAATTGTCATAGTTTTTATAGGTGTTAGGATACCTTGTGAATTATGAAACTAAGTACATTTTTTTATTCTAAGGCTTTCCTGAATTGGTTGTTGTAGAAATCAACTGCTATAGAAAAATTGTAAAATGAAATAAACCTATTGTGTGGGGTGTGGAGACATGATTAGTATATTCATGTTTCTTAATTTGAAGAAAATTTTATTTTGTGTTTGAATTGTTGAAAAATATTTTTCCTTTCATTTTCACAGATGGGAAACTTTTGTTTTTGAAAGATAATTGGAAGTCATACAACAACACATGCATCTGTTTCGGTCATGCAAGTATTGGTCTTCCAAGGGTGACTTCATGGTTCCAATATGGCTTTGGAAAACCGCAGGGAGCCATTGAAAAATCTGCTATAACCATATCTGTAATAAAGCGTTTCACAAAATTTTTGCTTAAACAAATGGAAATATCAGTACCTGATAAAATCGGAGGTAATCAATTAACATTGACTTCAAATATATATATTTGCTTGTAATATCAGTGATGGTATGTCACTCCAAAAAAATAGTCCCCTGCTGCATATATAAGTATTGTTTGTTGGCAACATTTGATTTCATGAATAGCGCTAGGCCTGTCCATTGGTAATGACAACAGTTCCATGACCTCACAATGAACTTTCCCTCAAGCTGTACTTTTTACTGTATGTAATATCTGTAATCATTCACAAAAATAAATTTGCATAGTTTTAAAAATGACATGTTAATATAATATCTACAAATTGAAGGTAAATAAATATTCGATGATATAGGTTTGTTTATTATTGCTACTTACACTTCCTTCATAGGCAGGCAAAAACATGCATGAGTTCAACTCTAACACTTATTGTTGCCCATATATTCTCAGCTCACTTCTTTGACTTCTAAAGGTGCTTTTTTTGCTCCAAAACTTCATGATCTTAATCTTATTTGATTTTGAAGATAAATATTAGTGATGCCTAACAAATCTGATTCCAAGCAGTAATCCGTAACTTTTTAATTTTCCAGATCATTCATACAAAAATAACCACCTTCCTCCACGAGCTTTATATATATCACGAAGTGTCAACAGACGAATTCTCAATGAAATGGATGTGATTACTGCCACCAAGAATATTTACTCACAATTCAAGAAAAATAGAAGTCATCTTCAAGTGGATTATTTTAATCCAGCTCCTAACTCTTCTTCATCGGGTTTAAAGGAGATGCTGACAGTTATTACTCAACAATCTCTACCAACACTTGTATTTGGAATGCACAGTGCTGCACTGACAGTTGCTGCAGTTTTATGGTTTGTCCCAAAAATACTCCCTTTAATTCCAATGTGTGGTAACATTTGTGATTTCATTATTTTGTAAAATTTTGGCTCTTCTTCATTGATATTTTCTTTTGTATCTTAAATGTATATTTTCAATGGGTGAGGAGTTAAGTTTGAAATGAGAATTCTTAAATTCTTCAAATACTTAACCTGTCAGAGGTAATGTCCTTTTTCCAATTTTATATGGTGAAGTAATCCTTTTTAAATATGATGGCAGGTTATATGTGCTTGAAATTTCTTTCATTAATCATGAGTAGTCTTGATGCAGTTCTTATTTGTGGCTGCACGTGTATGCATGCCTTCATGGTTTATCTTTTTCTTTTTAGTCTGGGAATGACAGCAGAAGATACTGACTTGTCTTTCCTGGAACTGTTTCCATTGGGGATCAATCCAGTTGCAGTGTCTCCTTTGAAAGCTCTATTTAATGTGGTTATGCCTCAGAATTCCAATCATTTATTTTATGAGGACTGGGTCAATGTGAATCCATCCAATAGTGTCTTGCCTAGTGTCGACAGTGATCCTCTTGTGGGAGGTGGAGATCTTTGTCTTGAAATAGATTTAAGTTCAGTTCTTCCCGCAGTCGAATGCTGTCACAACAAAGATTATCTCTGCAGGATGTTTCAGAACACCATTGTCGATACTAAGTCTTCATTTCCCAAAAAACTGATGTCATTATTCTCTCAACATAACAAGTATAAGGTGAGTAGTTTTACAGAAAAAGTTTGGAATAATGTCATTATTTTCCAGCTCAAGATTTCAGAAGTATTGGGAAAATGCTTCTTTCACTGCACATGTTCACAAAAAAGAATTACTAATTAATTAATTAAAGAGTCCACAGAGTCAATAAGAAAATAAATAATATCATGTTACATGTAATTGAATAGCTATTTTTCCAAAATGGTCATTTTAAACTGAACATAATATTATATGCATACTGTGGGCAGTAGTGTATCACAGAGTTTTTTTAATGAATAAAGGTAAGCTATTATAGCAATTGACTGAGTTAAAAGTTAGTTTTGAGTTCTGTTTATTACTAGTCCTTAAGTTGGATTTAGATTTCAAATATCTCTCCCATTTTCCACCAAAAGAAATTTAATTACAAATTATGGAAGATTTGGCATCATCTGATAATGGTATAGTTGTTAATCATTAACGATGTCTAACAGTATGTTGTTAACGATTTTAAATTTGAGAACATAGTTATCAGATCAAATCACTGACTATTACATACATGAAAAAAATAGTTACCTAATATAAAGTTCATCTGAACCAGCACGTTTAAGGTCTATAATTTTTTTATCTTGGAAGATTAGGCCCCCAAAACTAAACAGTCTCTCACAATGTGCAAATGATGGTAGAATGCTGTATTTAATTTTATATAGTGGACTTCAATGGTTTTAGTAATGCAGATGGGGTCCTCTGTGGAATTTAAGTGGCATTTATTTTCCTGAGTGAAATTTAACCCTTTTTTCAAAAATAAAGAAGTCATATTTCCTCCTCTGCAGGATGTTCCCCTTCAGGGAAAATGGGGTGTGGAATTCCAATGTGTTGAGTGCTAGGCTATTGAACAGAGATTATGGGCTTGACTGTGGGTGATGCCCCTGAGCACCTTTAGTTTCACCCAAACTGTGATTTTTTAAGTAATAAAGCTTCCTGGGGAATAACAGCCACCCACTCAGCTGTGTGAATGTCATGGGCCATCTATATTTTAAATAGAGGTGTGCTCTAAACTCGCCCATCAAACTAGCCTTTCAGGCTGATTACTAGTGATTAGATTTTAGAGGATATAAACCTTGTAGCCTTTCTCATAACAACATTGTGAAGGTATTTCCTTATATTTATTGACATTTTATCTACAAGAGTTAGAATTTTAAGAGCATCATAATAATCATTTTTGAAAAAGGAAGAAAATATGCTTTTTTTTCTATCAGTTATTCAATAATTTAAAATTTCTTAGTAATGTAGCTTAAATGGTTAAAGCACTCGGCCGGATATCGAGGGATCTGGGTTCGAATCCCGGTCTAGGCGAATGATTTTTACTCTCTGAAATTGTTGCATTATAATACACACAAATGATATTTCACTTGTATATGAAAGCTTTTTGATGAAAAGAACAACCATTGCAGTAAAGTACAATAGAATAATCAATTCACTTCACACTCTGAGCATTGTTTTCGCCAAAATATTCTTGATTACAAAACCTGCAGAACACATGCACCTTCTCATCACTAAGGTCCACTTGTCCATTAAACAATTGATGATAATTTGATTCACTGGCTATATCACACATTTTGCTGGGATCAGAAAAGCTCAATTATCAGCCTCAAGCACCAGAGGAAACTTATTAACCAAAGTGGCAAAACACAATGTACATTAGTGTTTATTCCATAATTTTTTCTGAAGCCAAGTATTTCCTTTATAGATTCCTACTAGGTTTACCACTCAGGTGGGCCTTTTTTAATACTTTTCAGTATGTGGAAAAGGTTATAATGCATAAAATCAATGTAGCCACAGGGTAAGAAAGATCTGATTATCAGAAGGGGAAGCAACATTGTAAAGAAATTAAAGTTACAAACGGCTACATAGTTAGGAACCTCTATTGTTTCTGTGAGTTTTCAAAAGAGTACAATTTAGGAGATATTTGTTCTAGAGGATCAGTGACCATTAAATTTTAATCTATTTTTCCTTTCTTCTATGAACTTAGGCTCAGGGTGCTCAGAATCAAGGTCCCAGCCATTACCGTGACTTTCGATGGTTTTTCCCTGCATCAGTAAATAACATCCAGTGCTTATGGAACATCACCAAAGATTCGAGTTATCTAGTTTTATCATGGAATAGTCCTATCAACATTCACACGCACTCTCATCACTATGCTGTTGCTGTCACACTGGAATATCTAAATTATTCCAAAGAAACTACTATGAGTGAGATGAGAACGGGGCAAGAAAGAATTGTACCAGAAGTGAGTGTTGATTTATTTTTGAAGGTACAAAATACTTCTACTACTATAACTGTTCCTGAGCAGTTCATAAATAACCCAGGCCATATTGTACAAGCTCGCACATGGATCCAGTGTTTTGTGTCACTGAAGCACATGAAGGTATCAAAACATACATCAAGTTTGGATGCCTTTCATAAGTGCTCAGTAAAATTCTGATTTAACTTTGATAAACAAGAATATTTTTGTTTATGATTAAATAAAATTATTAAATTAAAAAAGAAGGTAATTTACAGGTAGATGTGTTGATAAATTGTTGCTTACTATGAATAAAAGTTAATTTAGATGGGGCAAGTGAAGAAAGAATTTCCAAGAAAAGTCATGCAATCCTTCAGAGATATGTATTAGTTTCATAAAGGTGAAAACACTTCATGTCAAAATGAAAGTCAATTTTATCAAAAGAAATCTCAGGTGAGTAAAAAACAAGCTCATATTCTTTTACCCAACTATTACTTATCTCAAATGAATTTAATGAGACATTTTTTTCTTTCTTCATCCTGGATAAACAAAGTTCTAGGGGATTAGCATGAATGGTAACTTACATGATGCATTATTTCTAACAATTGACTACATATGTAATGTTGAACCTTTTAATATATCTCCATTCTGTGATTTCTACACTAAAACCTAACATAAGCTGCCTTGGAATTGAATTTATTTCCAATTTGAAAGCTTTTAAATATAAGTCAAGCTGATAAAAATTGTTCATGAAAAATCAGTTGTTTCACAAGTTTCCTGGAAATTCTGTATTACTCTGAACAAATATGCTCTACTTTTCTGTAATATTTACATTATTACACTTAAGATTAGTAGAATGAAAAAAAGATCTTTTTCTGTGAACATGTTATGTAGAAGACGCTTAAAAAATAATCAAATAACAATATTAATTTCACCTAAATGGAATTATAAATTCCTTTAGTTTCATGAAAATAATAATAACCACAAAATATGGGAATATTTGTGTGTTCCCTGATGCAATTCCTAATTTTGTTCTCTCTCGGATGGACAAATAAAAACCTTCCCGGCTTGCTAAGCAATGAATTTTTAATAGAATTACAATGCATTACAACCTTTGCATCCTTAAAACCTCTCATTGACACATGGTGAGGCAGTTCCTTCCCTGTCATTTGGTTTCTTACAGAGTAAAAATACCCCGAACATTGCATCACTTGGATTTAAGTCTGGGTGACCCAAACACACATCACCATGAGTACCCTAGCTACTACTACCCAATATACACATATATAATCAAGTAAACTTTATTTTTAGCAATATTTTGTTTAGAGCTTGCAGTGAACAAAAATGGGCTTATTTGGGGGTAGGGAGGATCTCAAAAATTATTTCATGTGAGATTGAAATTCAAAACTTTTGGTTGTTATCAACAGTTTGCTTCAAGTGAGAGGTACAGGTATACATTGTAGGGAGGAATGCTACCATCATCATCAAATATGGCAAACGTACAGAAATTATCTGTTGAGGCCACTTTCCAAGTGCCTGTGTATCGGTTAAGAGAGTCTTATCTAAAAGTATCGAGTGTTCATTTCAACCCCGACCTCTGTATTCTTTTAAATACATTCTTACAGATTATTGAAACAGGCAAAATAAAACTTACAACTTATTTATTCACAGATACCACTCAAATACATTCATATTCAAACACATCAACAACAACAAATATGCACCCAATCCCAAAGTACTTGAATGTCTAAGGTTGCGTAAAAAAGCAGTCTAGACAAACAAATTTATGTGCAAAAAATGTCACAGATTTTCTCAATTTTATATCAAAAGTAGCCTAAAATCATAACTGCAACCACTGGAGTAACTTAAATCACTTTACAAACCAGCTTCACACAATCTAGGCTGATTCACTGCTTTTCAAGCAGCAGTATTTGCTTTACCACAAGAGTGCCACTTCAAATGTAAAAAAGTTACCAATTTCATTACATTGAATTAGGTGAACATTTACAAGGAAATATGAAAGGTTTCTTATCGTGATGCAGCCATTTCTAAAAGATGTTCATGGCACAAGGGAGACTTGGGTATTGAAAAAGAAAGGTGATAAAATTTAGTCACATGAGTGATGCGGTCAACATTACAAGTGACCTTGGCAAATATCAGTAAAAATGAAATTTACACATCCAAAAGCAAAAGAAGTGTTGTGGTGAAGGAAAATCAGAATGGTGCATCTATAATGCTCAAGATAAACAGTTTGATGGAAATCCATGTAAATATGGAGAAAGAAAAAAAAGAAGAGATACTCTAAGAAGGAAAAAACTTGATGGTTCAAAAATTCACCAAAAGTCCCTTTAAATAGTGCTTAAAATATATTTGATCACCAATAAACCATGATCTTTGTTTTAGCTTCCTCCAATAACAAATAATACTATAAGAAAACAAGTCAATTACAGCAAAAGCCCATTCTGGATAGTTATCATTGACTTGTCCATTACATTGTCTTAAACACTTACTTCCAATGTAGTTGAGCCAATTCACCAAAAATTAAGATTAAAAAAAAATAGGTCTTGCAACAAGTCTTGTGTCAGCCATCTCAATTTTGCAAGTCCCTTAGTTCCATTTACGTACATCACAAACATACAATTTGCCAAGACTATTATGGCTGTGCTTATTACAAAATGGACAGATTTGCTTTCAGGTGACATGTGCAAGCCAAAAAAATTGATGAATTTCATCAATGGCTTATATAGCTTTTCAATAATAAATACCTCCTTTTACAATTTATTTTAGGCAGTGATAAGAGCTATACAGCTAAAGATAAAATAACAATAACATAAGATCCCCAATCAATCTGGGTGTAATAGTATATCAATAGACAAGCATTTTTTGAACAGATGTTAGAAATCTTGGTAGTGGGCTTTTACTGCTACAATAATAATAATATCATTGACACAATGATTAATTTCCAAAATTGAGAAATTACTGTGTACCATACAATCCTTTATAAAATAGAAGTAGATTGAACCATTTGTCAGAATATATCTAAGTAGTACCCACAAAATTTCAAATGTGCACATAAAGCAAATGATAAGTAGAATACCCTTAGAAAGACATTACTTGATGGCTTAGTCACTGACTAAAATGGTTGTATCCACAAAAAACTAAAATATAATAATTTTTGGATAAAAAAATTACTCTTGTTTAGGAAATAAAAATATTGAAAACCTTTAAAAGGTTGAATTAAGGAGAATTGGTAGCATGGTAGGGATAGAAAGTGTGTTGATATCGTTTATTTTTTCAATAATATAATTCTAGAAATAAGATTTGAATTTCCAATACACTGGAATAAAATATCATATCAAATAAATGTTCACAACAAGTCAGTCGAGTAGGATTTACTGTTCTACAAATTGAGTAATATGACCCACCTGTAAAACCCTACGTGACCGATATATATATAGTATTCGAATTGAGTTTCACATTTAGTAGGGTGATATTTACTCAAATTCCATGGGGGAATCAATAAAACTCATTGTCAGGAGAACAATTCAGACTAGAAGATTCTAAACCTAACATAACTATTACACCCATCAAGCACCTCATTTAGATTAACCAACTTTACCACTGCACAGTTGATTTTTCCACAGAGTCTTCAGGAAATGTCTACCTAAAAGACAGACAGAAAGCCAAAAGTGATAATTATTGAATAGAAAAATACTCCCATCCTAAATAAAACAGGTCATTTAATATTTGTTTAAATAGTAAGGAATGGTCTTTATAAAATGACCTGTATACTAATGAGGCACCATTTCATTTAACGTTCTGCACATATTGGAGCGGATTGTATTGCATTACAAATACACACACAAAAATAAGCAACATTAAGTAATTACCCAGAAGCTAGTCTGTTTCCCACAAACTGGAAAAAACTTAAACTTTTAGTTACATAATATTTCATAAATAGGATGCCAAAATACTTCTGCCAATTAATGTCCACACAAAACATTAACTAAACTCACACGATAACATATCACATTAGCATCTAGTTCACCTTCTGTTCTATTTTACTACACTACATTCATACAAAGCTTAATTATTGTAGATAATTAGGCTTCACAGCTTTCTAAAACTCTCCGCATTTTAATTATTCTTGGGCTTGTCCCATACGATCACCCATCATGTCTTGGATTTTCCTAGCAACGATTGGGGGTTCTGGCAACCGAGATTGTTTGGGCGGTGATGATTTGCTCATGTCACTCCCTTCACCACCATCTGCTTCTCCATTGCCCGTGCCTTCACCACAGGTCGAAATGGAGGGATCGTCTGCCAGGAGTCTTTTTCCAATTCGGCGAACACGTGTCATAGAAGAAGGCAAGCTACTCACAGATGCATCACCTAATGAATTAGCACGTGCAGCATCCAGTTGAATCATGAGATTGATGTCACGTAAATCCTATGGCAACATTTTAAAAAGAAGAGAATTAAAAAGATTCCTGGTGGAACGTCAACTATAAACAAGTTCCTTATCGAGTGAAATGAATACAAATGCATAATTAGAATATTCACGGACTAATTTTTATGAACAGTACCATAACATAAACATAAAAATCATGAATATAGCTGGGAAAAATACAATAAAAACTGATTCATCGACAACATAGAAAGCTAGCCTGACAAGTGCGCTAATCTCAAGGAAAAGTTGTTCTTGTCATGAAGAAATTTTTGTTGAAATACAGGTGCTCACAAAGCAGTTTTTAACAATTTTGGCACTCAGCACATTTGAAATCTACATCATTTATCATAGAAGATGAGCTCTGTTCTAATAAAGGCAATGTTTACCAGTTCCTCCTTAAGTACTTATTATTCAGCATGTAATTAATATCACTATTTGTTGGAAATCTTGATAGTGATATCTGCAGAAAAAGCAGCAGCAATATTTCATAGCGTAAATCTACCAAATATTGATTCAGATTGATTTTAAATGAGGATATCAGCCTGATTTAGATTATGAAATGCCTAAACAACACGTGACATAAGTGAAGTTAGAACAAAGAAACGGAAAAAAATATTGGCTTCAGTGAGTTCAAAATCTGGCTGAAATACTGTTAGTGAGTCAGAAGTTCTCACCAATGTGGAAATTCCAGTCAGCATCTCCAGTGAGGTGGGCCTAGGTCCCTCGTGAAAATGAGTCTATATTTTCAATTATCTATCATCTTTCAGAGGTTGGATGGGATCAAAAAATTATCATTGGTCTAATCCTTATTTAATTATTTGGGTATTTTTGTGGTACTTGGTATGGCATAAAAAATGAAAATGAGTAGTTCAACAATGCCTTTCCCTGACGTAGAGCTGATTTTGAAGACACAAGTGAAGCAAAAGCGTTTGTTTGGTGCATTGTATTTTCCAGTATTTTTTTTCCTCTTCCAAATTTTACACACACCTTGGGAAGGTAATAAGGGTCATGGTATTTTAATTTTCCTTACAAAATTTTTATTATTAATTGGAAAATTACGTTAAAGCTACTTTGAAAAGTAAAACAAAAACCAGCAAGCAAACATTTTGAACCATTCAAACATGACATCTAATGTACCCACATCATCTTAACTGATTACTTTCCAGTAAAAAGTCTTAAATTACAATGGACTTACTGCATTGTAATATTGAAAATGAGAGTGCAGGTTGCACTCATGTAGAATATGCATGATTTTTCATACCTGTTGGAATGCGATACTTCTATGCTGAAAGATACCACATTACAATACACTTCATCAAACACATGCTAAGAACTGAGTGCATGATAACCAAAAGTGGGTTTTGTTTCAAATACTATTCAGAAATCTCTTAAATTGACTCTCAAGTATACATTAGTACAAATACCTTCGCAGGGCTACGGCTGAAGCTGTAACTCAGAGGCTGGGAATGTTGAGGAGACTGAGGAAACTGTGCAGCAGTAGAGCCGGGAGTTACAGGGGCAATAGGGCGCTCCAATGAACGGATATACACAGAATGATGCTCAGAGACACGTCTACAGGGAGATGATGAAAGACTATTTCCACCAGCTGGATTTGCTTGTTGCTGTGCAAGTGACTGAGATCTTGCCATGGGCAGAGGAGATAAGGTAAGGTTGTCATTCTGGAAAAAAATGCCAATTAAGGATAAGAAAAGTATATGGCACATTATAAATGTGCAACAAAAATGGCAAATTACCAATGTTGGCAGAATACATCAATTTGCTCACCGATACTGATTCTCCCGAGAAACGATGGGCGAAATTCTTAACTCGTAAAACATATACAGTATTGTAGAACCTGATTAGGTCACCCCTTTCTTCAACTGCACTTCCCTTTCCTTGGTTTTCTTTTGCGGAGGAAAAAAAGGAAAATATATTAATACCACACAACCCACTTGAATGCAACTCTAAACCATGGGCAGTCAAATTTAACTGCCCTGTATAAATATATCGTAGGTGACACATCAAATGCTCAGTTATGTCCAAAACCAAAACATAAATGTGTACATGATGCAAATTAGGATCTTACCTTTGTCTGTAGAGGACGCATCACCCTTCTTCAACTGCTTTCTTGATGATGAGAGCAACACTGAGCGGTATATGTGCGAAGCACACTGAGGCTGCTTTCTATAGCACCCCATTATGTCAGTAAATGTTTTCTCATTCTTTGTTACCTTTACAAGAAAAAAGATTCAAATTAAGGAAAAACCTAATAGGATTCTAAAATATTAAGAGATTCAAGAAGATTTAACCTGTCAATACTTACACGGCATATGACATACACAGAACACATGAGGATTTGGTCAACATGTCTGTCACACATGAAATCTGTGTGATTAATTATGGTATGCTCAAAGAAAGTCCATATTTTTCTTCTGAGATCATTTTCATCTATGTGCAACTCCTTGCAAAGCTCTTGCATCCTCACCCACGCAAGGTGATAAAACTGTGAGAGAAAACAAAAATATTAAAGTTAAATAGCATATTATATCACCCAACATACCAGACATGTATACAATCAAAGGAAAAAAATAACCTTTCTGAAGAAGAGACCAAGGGATCCAGTCCTTTTGGGTTTCCTTTCAGTATTCACGACTGCAGTTGGAGTAGTAGCTGTTCTGGAAGGCACCTGGCCTGTTCTTAGAGAGATCGAACCCGTTTGCATACCAGGGGTTTGAACAGACCCGACAGCATGATGTGCCTGAATGATTACACTCCCAGGGCTAGGCATGTATGAGATTGGAATGTACCGTTCCCCATTTTCACCCTGAATGGCTGCATTGAGAAAGTTAGAATTAGCATATACTGGCCCATTTCATTTAGATGCAAAACATCACACTCACACAAAGATCTCACATACAGCATTCTTCCAGAAGAAGTGAAACATGTATTGGGGACTCATCTGCTCAGGATGCATTAACGTGAACACAAAATACAATGAATTCATCAATGTCTATAATATGTATCACACCCATGTGCTCTTCTAAGAAACGATGTTAATTATTGGTAACCAACCATGCTTCAAGCTGCTACAGTGGAATGATAGTATACTTAACATCAAAAGCTATACATTTTAAAGAAAAAAAAATTGTACACAGCATATGACTGTGCACTATCAACATTAGTGATAATTAAGGCTTATGTATGACAGATTAGATAACCAGTGTAATTACTTTTTTCGGTTGTGAAATAGAAAATTTCTACCTATCAAAAGAAGTATAACAAAAGCAATGGGAAGAAATAACAGAGCGTGTTACAATTTTGGTTCGAAGGAGTGCAAGCAAAATATACTCATAAGAGCAACAAGTAGTAGGTTAAACGTTTGTTAATTGATACTGATGACAAAAGTGTAACGATGGTCCTTAAATTGAACTCATGAACAGTGTGTTGAACTATCAGTAAAATGGATTTGAAACACAATTAAATATAAGCCACACCTAAACTGGACAAACCAAAAAAATACCTATTACAAACATGACCAAATAAGACATGAAAACAAATGGATTCAAAATCTGCAATGACAAGATTAAATGTGACCTTCATAATTAACTTCGAAATCCATCTTGGGTTGGTCCGATACATCTTTCTAGATGCCGAAACTTCTTTTTTAGATTGGCTGATCAGATATTATTGGGAAAATTGACAAATGAATCAGTATTTCAAATTTTATGGAAGAAGGGAAGGGGGGGGGGGTCACAGGCTTGTACAGCCTGAGAATCATTGTCAAAGCAACAATGGACCCCAAGAGCCACTTCTCTAGTAATTTTTTACACATCCTGAGTTGCAAGCATCCCCAATTCCTTCATCATTCAAAACTAAACAATTAAAGGATACAAACATTTCAAATCCATATTTGATTGAGATACCAGTCCAGACATGCATATCTAATTTTGAGTTCGAATGCATACCAAAATGCTTGCCTTTTGAATTCAGATCCAAGAAAGCAACAATATATGAATTAAAGCTACTCATATGCATATGACTCATGGTTTCAATAAAACATAGGTTAAGTGATCATTACCACATACCTCAAAACTACATATATTCCAAATATCACACACTTCTACTTATTATATGAACTTCTCCTATGACTCATTAATGCATTTTGGGTGTATTTCATTATAGCGCACCCTAAGGATATGTAAAAAAATTCAAATGAAAAATATAGTATTAATTTAGATTTAATAATTGCGGTGGTACCACCAAGACAGCAGATGAAGCATGAAAACTTGGTATAATTTTGGAATCTTTGGTGAACCACGGCATTACAAATGCACCGACATATATGACTTTCTTAGCATTCCCCACCCACTTTATTAACTACTCTATTATTATTTACAAGCTGTAGTAAATAAAAAGAAGAAATAAAAGTTGATTTACACAATTCCTTCAGAGAACTTCTAGCTGACTTCATCACCTAACAGAAGCGACTAAAGCTTCTTCAGTATCATAAACAATAGTTTATGAGTTATGCTAAAACAAGTAATTTTAATTATTTTAGTGGAGAAATGATTTATTAATGGGAAAAAGACCAAAACTACAGAGAGAATAGATACCATTAATAAAAAGATTGGATATCTGATTTTTGACTAAATGAAAACAGAAAATTAAGGCTAGGTAATAAAGACATAACGAAATAAAAGAAGGACTTGTAATCGAAGGAAAATGATTTTTTTTTCAGAATCAATCACTGAGGAAAAATAGGAGTGCATGTTACAATGGAATCAATCAATATGAAATCATCCAGGATACCAATAAGAGCATTGGAATATCAGCCACAGATATGAAAAATATAGCATCGGACCAGCCCTAGATTCTGCATTTTGATGCAATGGTTGATGACTGATCAGAGTTGATTAAACAAAGTTAATAGTTTTTCACAGCATAAACAAATAAAACAAAATAAAAACGTGTTCACTAGTGAACTGTGATGCAAATACATATGTGAGATGAAAACATGCAATCCAGATTAACTGGTGTACTAATTCACAGTTTAGTAATCACCACACCTATTAAATATCTAAATACTAAAATTTTAAACATGACAAATACCATCAAGTAGGGAGTTATAAATGCAAATGCATAATTGTTCATTCAAGGAAGTCAACATTTCTTCGGAAGAAATAATGTCGATAACATGACAGAAACGCCAAATGCACAATCCAGATGAAACGACATGTCAAAGATTTTGCAACCATCATTAATTTTTGGAGGGTCCTGACAAGCAAGTTTTAGCATTTCTGCCAAGATTTTGGGATGCAAAAAAAAGAGCCTGAATATCTAGGTTGAATTTTGAGAAGATCAGTCCAGTAAAAATTCCTAATGGTCACACTCACTCTGTATGTTGATGGCTACAGCTTTGGCAGCGGTGCTCTGGAGAAGGGACTGTCCTGGCTTCACCATCACGTTGGCTGGTGCAGAATTTGAGGTATTGGAGAGAGAGGAAGAGGTGGCTGCTGAGCTCATGACAGATGAGGATGTGGTCGGTGGATGTGTGGTTGAGGAAGGAGGAAGGGTGTCAACGAAGAGTCGCTTACGTGCCTGGCCAGGGGGCAAGGGTGAATGGAAACGCTCCAAAGCGGATGACCCCGGAGACTGGTGAAGCATATCTGTGAAATGTGGTTGTGTGGGGGCCGATGGCAAATGGTTTCTTAGCACTTGAGACATTGGACTCATTATAAAAAGTCTTATCTATGACTTATTTATTATATGCGTACATATTTTGAATCATAAAAATTCCAACTAAGTATTGTCTAAAAAAAAAAACCGGATTGAGCGAAAGAAAATTAATGAATGGCGGAATATTAGGCATAACTTCTGCTTCCTATGCTGGAATGACTTGGGCCAACATTAAGAAATTGCCTAGGACAAATATTCATTTCAGAATTTTGAGTGTGTAGCATACACTCATGAAATATACTGACATGATGAAATTACCACAGCAAAATAATATATACTCTATTCTCAGGATAAACCATAAACACAGTAATCAACCCGAAGGTCGGTTTAGTAGGTGATGGTAGAGCTCACCCATGTACCAAGCCCGACGGTGTGTGAATATTCACACATCAGGGTAGGGGGGCCAGTTCCTTTCCCTGTGCCGGTTATGGTTTCCCAGGAAGATCTGGTACCCGAAAAGTCAACTAGCTTGGGTGGAGCTGCAGGTGCCCAGAGTGCCTCGCCCGGGAATTGAACCCGGGACCCTCCGGTCAATAGTCCAACGCTCTACCCACTGGACCACCGCGACCCACATTCTCAGGATATCACTGGTAATACAAATTAGCAGTAATTTGTCTTACATTTTACTTTAGAAAAATCATTTAATCATAATATCCATAATTGAGAAGGTGCTAGAATCCAACATCCATTAGTCACGCCAGAGATATTTCGGCCAGACTAAACTTCATGTATAGCAAAGGAACTATGAATAATTTCAAGAATTAAATAAATATATTATATATTAAAACTACAAATGTATCACCAATTGTATCAATTACTGACACATCACCAATAAAAGCTAATGAAATATATTAAATATTCACTATGAATCATTACAATTGAGAATATATCTTTTGATTTAGTGTAACAGCAGAAAACTATACTGCGTGAATCATAATCCTTAAGGAGACGCTGACAAATGGTAATGACTACAAATTGATAAACTGAATTTTTACAAATAGGAATAAGAAAAAGTGAAGTATTGTGCCCCCCTTGCTCTAACTATTAATCAGCTCAATAGGGCTAATATTTTTTAAAAATTACATTACAATTTTCATCCACATAATTTATGGTAAAAATATTTAATTTTATGTTATCTTTTAGCTTCAAGTGTAATGTATACATGGAACAAGTTTCAACGATTTATTTCTTCTTTGCCATCAGTGACATTCGTTGTAAGTCAAAACATTCAGTTTGACTACAGAAATTGAGGAGGTAACATCAGACACTGCAATAAAATCTTGCCTTTTCCTGGACAAATTGTCACCCAAGGTCTATAGTATGTAATCCAAGGGAAGGTTTATGGAGAATTAATTCTTCCTTAGAGAACAGTTAGAAGATGGCTTTAAACGCTAGGACACAATTTCGAAGGAAGACCAACTGGGACCTCCAGTTACTGCTCTTATGGAAGTAAACATTAACACTGCTGCTGCCATTATGAGAGCAGATAGTCAAATAACATAAGGGCACAATCAGAAATTTTTAAGAGCACATTGATCACAGAAAAATTACACATGAAACATGTTCAGGTGTGGTTGGTTCTGGGTCTGTTCGTACTCAAGCAACAGGACATTCATGTGCATATTTGTTTGCAGTTGATGTTAATGTCACCAAAAAACGAGCAGCTTCTTTCGAAGGTTATCACTGCAGATGAAACTTGGCTAAATTATTTTGATCCTGAGAGCAAACATCAATGCCCACATACTAATATGGACTTACTGAAAATTTTCCATGGGCATGCCAATTAGAGAGGCCAAATTTCAAAGCAACCAGCAGAATATCTCACAAAAATGAATGCTAAGTGCATTATTCATCTTCTCTTGGTCTAAACCTAGCCTCAGGTGACCTTATCCAGTTCACCAATGTGAAGGAAGACCTCTCCAATACTTGCGTCAAATCAATGAAACTTATAACACACATTAAGCTAGCAATAAAACATAAAATTAAATTCATGCACAATAAGTTATGCAAAGAAAAATTTTATAGTCATTCTAATGAACAGGCCTCCTATGTTAATTTGCAATAATTCATTCCAGGTGACTTTATTTTACAAATACGTATGGAGACGTACACTGAATTGAATGTTACGGAAATAGGGAAAATAACTTTGTAGTAATTGACATGATGGATATTTCACAGTTGATGATGGGATGAAAGCATCTTGAATTTTTGTGATTACCCAAGATCTCTTAAAATATCTGGACAACAACTCAGCATACTTCCTTTTTCAGGGCGTTCACCACCACCTTATGAGTCAATAGGGACTGGCTATTTCTATCAGCTTTCTATTCCCTCACTCTACCTATATATCACCAAAACTTGAATCCATACTACTGTATTTAAGTCCAAATCTAGGACCTATCATTACTCATTTACTAATAATTTAAATGACTAACCCATTAACTAAAACTTTTTGTCTTTTTAGTGGAGGTAAAGCTCATCAGAGCTCTTCCCCTTAGACCTCTGCTGTCCTCCCCATTTGAGAGTGTGTGTTTACATTGAGTTAGTCTATAATATGCAGGCACTCATAAATTAACTCATAAAAGGGACCTCTAGCATAAAATGACAAAATATTACCAGCGTGGGTCAGAAAAGAGAGAAAAATTGAACAAGAAGAAAGGAAGTGTTATTGCATTAGAGGAAAATGGAACCTTTTTACGTGAGTGGTTCGCTCTGACTGTCACTCTAAACATGCAGCCACTAGTGTGTCCTCAATCCTCATAATGTTAAAATCTCCTTCTGTTCCATTCTCAAGGATTGTTTGGCATGCCAGAATAATAATAGCATAAATAATACTAAGTCAATGCCCTATCACATCTACATTTATCCCTATGCAGTCATATGACTGAATTCCTGCTATCCCTCCCCACAAACCTCCATGACTCAGAAGTAAGAACTCCCCTTGGCAACTCACAACTTGAATACTTCTTATGAATATAAAAAATCATTAGCAATTCCAGTTATACTTTAGTGCCTAACAGAACTTCCTTAAAATTACATGTTAAACACACATTCTAGGTATAAAAATAACCATTGGTGTTTCACTCTGTTAGCAAGGGCAAAAAAAAGTGTGAATTTTAAGTGGATTGCAAAAACACATACCATGGAGTACAAGTTTTAGCAATATATGTATGTACCAAGTTTCCAATAAAGTAAAATAATATGAATAAATGCAATTTAAAGGCTTTAAAAATTATGAAAACAATATGTTTTATCATATACTGACATGAAATTTGGAATTATCAGAGCATATTAGATTCCCAAAGATAATAAACATGAAAGAGTAAGAAAGGTCAGAAAGTCAGTTTTTAATAATAATGTTAACCCATTGTAAAGTAACAACTGACTATTCTCATGGAATACCTTATGGATACAGATTAGAGCAAATCTTAAAACAAAGATGAATGTAAATAATATTTGCATTTGGTGGTGATTGTTGATATATTTTTAGAGAACAAGAAGTAATTTTAATTTATTAAATATTTTTCATGCAACAAAATTATATCCCTCTTGCAAAACTAACCAAAACTATGCAATTAACAAAAAATTTGTATGAAATTTGTATTCTTGAAAAAATACATGGTATGTAAGTTGTTTTTTACCTAACAACTCCTGCATGTACTACTTATATCAATGGATGCAAGTATCATAAGTTCATGGATGCATATTGATATGGGATCAGTGCAGGGTGGAATTAAGACTTTTTTGGAATCTGCAGGGACTTACGTGAAGCAATAAAAATTAAACAAAGAAAATATAATATCACAAAATTAAAGAAGACTAGTTCAATCACTAGATGGCATCATAAATTAACCGAAATTGTCAAAATCAACCTATACTACTCCTTTTACAGTAATGAAACCAAAGTTTTATGTTCTTGAAATGGCAATTTAATGGGATGTCTATCTATACCAATCAGGCCAGGGCATTTAGCAGTTAAGAAATACATCTCCCAGCCAATACTAAGGATGAATCAAGATTGGCTTGGGATTACACCTCGCATTCAATACATCCTAGTCCAACTATGGTAAAATATTTTCATGGCAAGGAGAAGTCATTCAGGAAGAACACAATATCAGGTTTTATCTGAAAGGAATGACTATTTGCAAGAGTGGCAAACATGAAAAAAAGAATATGTATCTCATAATAAATGGTATAGTCATGTAGTACAGAAGACACAAACACACAAGTTTAAGTAAGGAAATAATTAACATGGTTTGATACAGAAATTAATTGATTGTGTATTTATCAGCCATTTGATGCGACATCACACTATACGGATATGCAAAAGTAGCATGAACAACAGGAGAGATGATATTAATCCAAGTCATGCAACTACCAGCAATTAAAATGCAAAATCACCAAAAATTCGAGTTACAGGAATTCTATCTAGATATCAGTTGTGCTTTGATAATCTCCATTTTGTCAAATAATCCTAACTTGAGATCATTTTAATATAGATGTGATTAGAAAATGTTTTTGCCAAATTCATTACTCATTAGGTTGCTTCGGTATATGTTCATATTGCACTAATTTCACTACGAGCAGCATAAAATAGTGATTGCAAGAAACCAGCGGCAGCAGACAAGAGTCCAGCAGTGATTAAACAGGAAACTTCAGACAATAAAGCATTTTCTTTACCAGTAAAAATGTTTTTCCATAATTAAATTTATAAACATAGGTATACTGTTAATGGATAAGAGTCATAATAATCAATTTGTTCACAGTCATAGGAATGATAGTGTAAAAAATGGCTGAACTTTAAAAGGCCTAAATTGCAGGGTCATAGCACACTAAAACAATAAGTATTACAATTGTAACACATATAAAAATTAGAAGTATAATTAAAAAATAAACCAACTGGTTTTTTACATGGCAGTATGGCAGTGGCTGGTCACAACCACTGTTTATTTTAAAATAATGCGATGATTAACCTCAAGCAGACTACTCAATACATAAAAAGAGAATTGTTATGCACACTACTAGAAATATTATTCAAAGAAAAGAAATCCGTAAAAAGAAAAAAGGAACAAACAATTTAGAAAACAAGACAAGGTAAAAATCCCTTAGCCTGACCAATTATTGATTAAAAAAAAGAGATGAAAAAATTCAAAATTTTTTATTATTTAATCAGACTGAGAAAAGGAATACATTATTATGTGGTTTTTGTATCCTGCATCGACTAACCCAGTTAATTTACCTCTAATCAGGCCTTAATACTCCCTGATATTTTTCATGACTACCTGAAATTTCAACTAGATCTAAAAATGGCATAGGCCCAAGTTGATAAATTTAAAAGTAACCCCAAACGTTATCAGGTGAAATGTTTAAACAATTTTAAGATTTCCCCCATTCAATCCTAATCATGAGGGTGATACTTTATAACTGTCACGGTTTTGTCCAACAGAGAGTCAGCAATATTTCGAAAACAAATCAGAGCAGCCTTAACTATTTCCCACAGATTTATGGCATTATTTAGGACCAAATCTAAAACACATCCCACTTTGCCATTCCATAAAAGATGGAAAAACCTCACTTTTTGTTACCCTGGCACTAGGGTTACCAAGCAGAGAGTTCTTCCATCTTTTAGCACTTAAGCCCAGAGATACAAGAACAGGAGGGACCTGGCAGGTAACAACGATTTCAGTGAGTGAAACAAAAACATTCCAAATAATAATATTGATGTTTTTTCCAAAGGGAATGAGTTTTTGTGAAGAGAAGCCAATATGAACACCAAATTAAATACGCAAAACATAAATGAATATTACGCATAAGGAGGAAAAAATATTCCACTGTCAAAGCTGGAAATTAAAAAAAATGAGACTGCAGTACACATTTGTCACGTTTCCCACTGAGACACTCTCATAAGTTGATGAAGAAGGTAGTGCATATTAGAAATCTATAACGAATGAATTCATTTATACCAATACTCAAAACCTGTTCAGCAGAATGAGCAACCCTTGTTTTTTTTAAGATAGGGACAACTAACATGAGTTGGCCACCCAAAACTATGGGCCCTGTCATCACTAGGTGCAATATGTAAGACTAACATACAGGGGGTGACTTCACAATATATTTGTCCACTCATCTGAAGTACAGAGAAAACAAAAAACAAAATTCCTGAATTTTGAAAATTACCTTATGCTCCATTCACAAGGTAAAATTCATCACCGAATTATATTAAAAAAATTAGAATGCAACTCAGTAAAAAATTATAGCCAAGATTAACCTAGATTCACTTGGCATTCCAACTCGGCCTGAATCCAGAATACAGTTAATTGTCCCTGATGCAATTGAATAAAGAGAAGCAATCACACAGTGCACACTTGTACTAACGTTACAGTAATGAACAACTGCAGGCCAGCACAACAGAAGAACTACTACTTCAATTATATATTTTTGGAGTCGTTGATTGCCCGGACCAATTTGAATTATCTTTCTGTTATCATGTCTTTGTTTATTAAGCTTTGTAGTAGCAAACTTGCCATCATTTGTCCCTTATGGTTCGTAAAAAGAATCAAATCAAATGTTAATTAACCATAAAAAAATTGCCAATTCCATGACTTTAAGAGACACTGCCTCCTCCTGCCTTATGCTGAATTTTTATGCATATTTGCCTCAAAATTAAAATAACCACTGAAGGTATTAACAGTCTTCAGCACTCTATAAAGTGGAGGACCCACTACAGTGTTCTTTTCTAATTCCTATGTGACCCCTCCTTTGTAGTGTCAAGTACTGAAAAATTAGGACAAGTTGTAAGAGTGAATATTGTTGTCTATTAGGTTTTGCTCATTATATTATGAACATATTTCTTTTATGTACAATATTAGTATTGTCAAATGCAACAGCAGAGAATTTTTATTTTGGCTTGAGGAACATTTACGGGCATGAACTGCATTTTGATTTATAAACACCCAGATACATATTTAGACATAGATTTAGATATAACAGTCGATCAAAAATTATAACTTTTAGTCATAATGCTCATTTGCTAAATCATGAATCATGGCTATTCTGGAATATTAGTAATCCTTGATTTTTTTACCCAAGCACTTTCATTTGGGGATGAAAATCATTTATATTAGGAACAGAAGGGTTTTGTCTGATTTACATGGGTCTGTTAATTGGAATTGCTCCTAAAAGTAGAAAAGCTGCAGGTAAAGCAAAATTTTAATTTCTGTTTTCTCTGCATACTGTGGTTACATATTGCTTCACCACCATGCTAAACAAACTTTGCTATACATTTTCCCATCCATCAGTAAATACCTGGATGAATATCTCCAGCACATACATATATATCCTCACAGATATATACCCTCATGAATATCCAACGAATGGATATTCTTGAAACTGATAATTTTTATTCGAAATTGTTCCCCAACTTGTACTTTATCGGTACACAGTCTCAACGTTGCATTATATTAGCAAAAAATTTCCATACAACAGTCAGAAAACATTGATTTAGGTGGAGTACATCTGAACTGGGGTGAATTACTTCTCTTTAATTTTGTCACACTAGCTTAATTCCTTTGAGACTTAAAGATTATTTCCCATTATTACATAACAATAATGTATATCATTTAAAATTGAACAAGTGACTTTTGTGTGAGTACACATTACAAAAATGAGAGCATATATATTGCAAAAAGAACATCAATTAATGTTCAAACACTCAAGTTTCTTTGCTATTAAATCCCCCTACAATAATACTCTGGATGTATTTTAATTTCTGAACCAATCAACTCATACACCTGCCATTCAAGCCTTGGTATCAGGTTACATTAAGGTACATCAAAACTCTCATCAAAACTCATCAAAAAAACATTAGATGAGTTCTCGAATCTTAAGAATCCAAACAACATTTGGTTTCCTTCCTCTAATTGGTTGTCAAGACAGAGAGGGAGGGATGAGTTTGCAGTCTCATCACATAGAGACTTTTTCTGTAGTGTCACCAGTTTGATTTTTCTTCTGAATTAAGATGCTAATTTCTGTCTTTGAAAATCCTCTCAGCCAAAATGTTAGGACTGAATACTGCCACTTGCCACCAGGGTTTGACCAATTCCCAGCCTTATGGGAGTGAGGCACCTTCTTAAGGCACAGATCTACATGAAGCCTATAATTCCATTTAAGACAATCTCGTTCAATTCTGCATTCAAGTTTTGCTTTATATCATGTGTAGGGCCCATAAGAATGATTGATATTTTCTTTTCCAAGATGAAAAACTAAACAAATGAGAAACACTCATACCCAAACTAAATGAGTAACTATGCAACCTCGTAAGTCAAAATGGAATTAAAGTGTGCAGAAGAATATAATATAAAATGTTGAGACATGAAATGACAATGGTCCTTACAGGGTGCCTACCAAATATGCCACTGATAGATAGTTGCCTCCTTTGATAAAGTAGCTTTTAAAAAAAATCACCAAAATCCCAACCAAATTAATGAGAAAGCATTACTGAAGATAATCAACTTACGTTTTAAAGCTGGCCTATCATTCACAGTTCCCATTGCCAGTCTTCTTATCATCGGGTTGGGAAGTGGTGAAGATGAAGCAGTATACACTGAAGTTGGCTCGACTGTGCCATTTGGGGAGTCTGAAGATATTTGACCAGGCAATGAAACATCCTCACATGATGGGACTGGAAGACCTGATTCAGCAATAGCATCCCAAACTGGACTGTCACTCTTCCAAGCCATTGACTCCAAAATCTGCTCTTCAATCTAGAATAAATACAGGACACAATTAAAACAAATACAGAAAACTACAAACATAGGTTCCTATCTATCATTTGGATGGACTGGTATCCTTACGATAGCTTCCAATTAATCAAAACTTTATAACATTAACTAAAATTCAGTAAATTCTAACAGCTTATAAGTGAGAACTTCAGCTCAAGTTAACCATTATTACATAAAATATACTCACAAAGTTCAGATGTTTCACCATATCCCTGGAAAGTTGATCTTCGGCGAGGACAATTAATTCTATAACTTTATAAAAGTAATATGCTTCAATGCCTAGCACATCAAGAATCCAGGGAAATGTTCTCTGAGAATTATAAGAATAGATAACTATCTCCAAGCAGCAAGCAAAAAGTGTTTCGTGAAACACCTGATGCTCTAGTAAAACCTGATGAAATAGAAAGGAGATAATGGTATTAACAATAATTCATGATTAAAAATACACAATTTGATCTCCTATAAGCAAGGAAAAGGAAACAGCACATAAGTACTTTGAATTCCATACGACAGCACAGAAAACTGAACTCAGGATAAAATGCCGAAAGCCTTAATGAACGGTAAGAAAATATTACATTCTTGTGGAAATTAAAAATAGAAGTACAAAACATTTCCCACATCTTTATTTTAAGCCTCATTTTTCTGTAATATTCCAACATCAACATGGTTTACAATAATCAAATGAGGTATAGCCTCAATCAAATTATTAGGTGCCTTGATGACTGAGGTTATTCACAGTAAATCCTTAACTGAAGGCAGTTTATTGAATGTCAAAAGTGAAGTGGAGTAATTTCAATAGTAAACCTTCATATCAGGAACAATAAATGTATATTCCAAATAGGTGACAATATATAATAATATCAATTTAGTGAGCT
The DNA here is from genome assembly GCA_037158775.1 of Hetaerina titia. Classification (NCBI taxonomy): domain Eukaryota; kingdom Metazoa; phylum Arthropoda; class Insecta; order Odonata; family Calopterygidae; genus Hetaerina; species Hetaerina titia. The sequence continues at coordinate 104,346,010 of CM073769.1, read as the reverse complement.
ATACTACAATGCAGCATGACACTACACCAAGTGTGCATGTTACCAATTGCAAAAAAAATAGATTAAATTCAAATAAATAATTACACAATATAGCCATCTTTCAGCTAACAGACAAAACTATTAAGAACACCGAAGATTTAAATATGAAGCAATTGGTAAACTTCTTATTTCAATCTAGAAGGCTAACTTAAAATATAACTTTAAATGCTAATTAAAGCACTATGAAGTGCATTATTTTCAAAGTACTCACAGAAAGATCAAGACTAGGCTTCTTTTTCTTTTCACCAATCAAGATATTTTCTAACAACTTATAGTACAAGCGTTCTGCAAACTGGAGTCTCCGCTTAGCAAAGTCAATAGACCCTGGTTTTTGTTGATTTGTCTTGGAAGTACTGGATCCTGATGCAGAATCATCACTAGACTGTGACTGAGTATGATGCTTACAGAACTGCCGACCCATTTCTGCAATACGTTCTTCTATTTGGGCTTGTGGGTTGTTACTGACAGACCTGTAGGAATTTTTAACCATTAAGAGCCAGAATATTTCTTTTCATGGATAGCCAACTCTTTCTAATTTGGCAGCCCTGACTCATTTCTGATACAACTTTAACCAATGTTGCATGGAATACTGATGAATAATAAGCACTAAGGAATGACTTACTTAAAAATTGCAATTAGGGCCTCTGATGGTGTCGCTTGTCGACCACATAAAAGAGACTGAAGTCGACTGACACTCTGTGTTGCCGTTGAGACTGGAGTGATGCTTGCAGATTCTTTTCCTGTGAGGTACTTCCGCCCAGTGAGAGGGGTGAGGGGAACAAGATGATGCATCTGAAGTGACAGAAAATTTCCATTAAAATACTTGATGGAACCTTTAGCTTCTGGAAATAATTATCGTGGTACAGCCATGGAACAATGTAACGAGAAAAGGGACTTACTGGGCCCAACTGCTGTGAACGATTCCTTTGAGCCTGCATCCTCTCAGTGAAATCCCCTAGTCCATTTCCACCACACCCTGGAGATCTCATAGAACTCCCAATTCCTAGATTCTCGTCATCATCTAAAAACAAAAGGAATTATTAACAGATTGCAAAACTACTAGTTGGGGGTTCCAGCAGCAAACTAACTCTTCATCTCTTAGGCACCATTTCTTTTTGAGTTAATTGAGGAGTAAACAAAATTGCAAATACATACATAGTACCAATATGTGACTTCTGAATCAAGAAAAAAATGCAGGCAAATGTTTCAAACAAAAACTTTTATATTATCACTTCATTTTCAGTGTAACTGCAGAACACATAATTATATTTTGATTCACTCAAAAGCAAGAATAAATTATTTTATCCTTCAGATAAAGTGCATTTTCTCCATATTCCACGTCTATATTAATCCACAATCAGGTAATATCAAAACTAGCAGCTTAAATAAAGTCAGTGTATCTACTGTGGTGGAGTTCCTATATGAAATTTGCAATCAATCTCACAATTTGATAGTTACCTAAAAACACTCTTTCATCAAAGTCTCCAGCTCTTAGAACATACTCTTTGTATGCTTTAACGACAGCTTTGTAATTGGCATCAAAATTGTTGGGATCCAGGAGACCAGTAAATGTAAGTGCATTACCTTTCAAGACCTATAAGAAAGACACAAAATCAATTATTAACCATACGTTTGAATCATAGCGCAAATAGTAGTAAACATATCAGGTAGCTTAAAAATCAATACCCTTTCTTCAAACAGCTGACTCATGTGCTGTCTCCAAGGATATTCCTTTATTAATTTTGCCTCCAATGGTATACCATCATGCTCCTCACACAGAACATCAATTATGCACGGTGGTTCCGTAGGAGGTTCATAATCCTTATCGATAAAGTTCTTAGGAATACCTGCAAAAACATGTATGATAACAATGATGATGACTTTTAAATGAACAAGTTTGGTAATTAATTATTGGTCAAATATTTCACATGAAAAGTATTTGTGTCGAAAGAAATTTTGTTGAGAAAAGGTTATCACCTGCAAATGATGGATTAAGAAGGTCCTTCCTCACAGATATAAGAGCATTCGAAAATAGTAAATCACAACATGCCAGCAATAGGTGATAGGAGCTGACTAAATCATCTGCCACATCGTGAAGCCCACCCTTCACACAAACGAACAGAGTCCAGCCAAAATCAAAAACCTTTGCTGGAGTGCACGGAATAGTCCTAAAGAAAATGACAATGTATAAAATGAGATATGATCATATAAGACACAAAAAATTAAAGTGACCTTAGCAGAGTTTTAGAAGTAACAAACTATACAATAAACTGAGTATGACTCAGGATTAAAATTAAACACCTTTAATACCTTTGTTTTCGGGATCTTGGAACAGGTTTTGGAGATTCTTCTTCGGCTGGGTCTTGAAACATGGCTAAGAAAATAGGTTGAAACTTCTTAAAAATAACCATTGACACTGCAAAATTCCTTTCAAGGCGGTCAATTTGGCCTCTAAATTCCGGGGGAAGTTTGGACATTTCCGCCCATTTTTTAGCTTTGCTCAGGAACTGAGTGAGGCTGAAAACAAATATCAATAAGCCTCCAAAATCTATCAGAGTCACTGGTACCATTGTATCGACAATCAAATTCATAATTAGGGTGCGATCATCTTATGCTTGGAATCTTTACCTTAAATTACCCTGTCTAAGCAAGTTCGTGAGGGAAACGCAATTTCCTTCGACGGATGACTCCGGTCTTCCCACCGATGGCACAGTAGCTTTCCGGCAGGCTACATAAAGAGCACAGCACAGCCAATGCTGCTGGTCTCCCTGATGTAAAAATGAGATAAAAGCAATGTTTTCGTATGTGAGGGTACGGTTTTGGGTGAAATAAGTAACTCTGCTGAGTTTACTTTGGCATAAAGTGAACAAAAATTTCAGTACTTCATTGACGTTTTATGGTAGTGAAATAAATATCGAAACAAAGAAATCACTAAGGTAACTAAAACATTTCAGGAAGAACGCTAATAATGTAACCCAATCTTTCGCTTTACAGCCAATAAAATATATGGAGCTCACGACAGAGAGCTTGGATGATTCACAATGTTTACTAAGCAAACGCTGGCTTGGGGCAGTCCTTTGGGCAAAATCTCAATGCCGTCATGTATATTATGTCTTTACATCTAGGTAGGGTTTCCCCCATTTATATTCCCCAGTTAGCAATCCCATAACCGAAATATATCTACTCAGCGGGTTACTCATCAGCGAAACGACTGTTAAATGCTAAGTTTAACTTACCTCTAGAGTATAATTTTGTCTATTGGTATCGTAGTTTTGCCACGCCTCTTCTGCAGCATCACGGTCCATATTTAAACTGACACATAATTCTTGGTGGCGTCTTCGGATATTGCCATCTGCGTCGTCAAACATTTTGGAATCTCTAAGATCCCACGTAAACCTTTATCCGTCAGCCCCAATCGCGTACTACTGGCGGGCTGGCGGGAAACCGCGTATCTTTTTACAGGTCAATGGAGATGTAGATCCACATTTGTAGAAATAAAGTACGTATTACACTTTTTACTTAAGGTAGATTAATTAAATTAATAAATATCAAGATAAATTTTAAAATTGTACTTTTCCCGTTGGTGGTACCTCATGAAATATTAAAATAAAATTCAATAGGTTTCAGTTCTCGTACGCGCGGGAAAATTCGCATTTTTGGATGAAAATTAATTTTTTAATTCCTGAGGGCCGTTATATATAGACTACCCGCTCAAAAACATAAATAATTTTAACATAAAAACATATACTAATATCTCAGAGCATAATAATCTAACCAACCAAGCAATTCTTAAAATAGCATCCTATAATTCCTACGCGTTCCTCAAATGGTAGTAGCTGGTACTAATGCGCAAACAGCGCGGGCTGCCGCGGGAGTGGGAGGGGGCGGGTGCGGTCGGACACCGCGAGCAGCACGACAGCAGGAACCAATTCTACCACATTAAATTAGATGTTGTCAACATTTCTGGGGTGAAAAACACATTGTACATACAACTCATACACTCACTAGGTAAAGTTCTCATGCGCAATATATTGATGCCATCATAATTCGTGCAAAAAGAATGAAAATTTTAATGCCGGAACTGTTTTGTCTTTGTATTTATCATTGTTTCTTGGCAGCACTGTAAAACTATTCAGTGTGGTGGGGAATATAGTGATATTTGGATATTTAAGTTGTGGCTCAGTAATTATGAACTACTCGTTGGTGATTATGTTTGTTTAAAGTTTTGGGACAGTCTATCAATGAGCATGGATATGTTACTTGGTCAGAGGTAAAACTAATCAAGGGAAGACGTGGCGTATTATTATCGTCAATTTACTTGAAAAGTGATCTGGTATCTTGCATTGAAAAACCTTACGTTTAGGATTATGTACAAGTTAACTTTAGTATATCGTTACTTCTCAACGAGCGGCCTCGCACATAATAAGAGTGGAGGAAAACAAGCCAAGATCATGAATAAATTGATCGGCGGTTCCTCGAAAAAAAGGTTAAAATGTACTTGATTTGAAGTCATTATGCAGTTAGAGTTTATGTAATAGCTGTGAAAAATGAATAAGGACGACCAGATTATTCAATGCGTTAACTTTTGTATTCGTATTAGATCGTGGTATCCGGCGAAGGAGGTGTCGGCTACTTCGTTGCCGCATATTATTCAGCCGAAGAGAGGAGAAAGAAATTCTCGTCGAGTATCTGTTTTAAATAAACTTTTCATGAAGTATGTTAGTGATCTCATGGCAGTCGGAGAGCTAGCGCCAGGTGAATCCCTTGAAGGTATCGACATTTCTAAGGTAACATCGCAAATTTGACTTGTGTTAAGCAATTGAATCCGTTTCTCAATCAAGTTGCAGATTTTTTATTATTTCCGCTTAAATTTGATTTAGGTGAAGATATCTTCAGATTTTTCAGTTTTGAGTGTGTACTGGGTGGCGAAAGGGACTGTTACCGATGACAAAGTTGAAGGTGCTTTGCCAGATTACGCAGGGAGGTTGAGGCACGAGCTAACACAACTCAGAGTTATTGGAAATGTCCCCGTCATTCGTTTTATAAAAGGTCAGTATAAAGCAAAGTGAATTTTAACTTGGATTTGAAGCTTAATTTGGATTTTTATCTACCAATGTGCTTTCATTCGGGTTCTATGTTGCCATAAAGTTGGTTTGATGGTTCAATTGCCTGATGTTGTATGCACCTGTGATATTAATCAAACTTTCTAACTAATTACTCGTAGTTATTCCTACGGAAATGCATTTTGATCAAATGAATGTATGGTGCCCACCACAGTAGTAGGATGACTTATTTGATATCATTGTGAATATCTAGGTCCAAATAGTCTCCAGTATGATTTCCAGTGGGTTAAACTTTGATCTGGTTCTCATGAGTTCTCGAATGTGTATGTGAGGAAATTTTAAATGGCGATGAGTATTTAACTCCAAGTAAATAGAGTGCGGACAGTCATTTCTAGGTCTGGTGCACCGGTTTCGGGGTAGTATTACCCCTATCACAACCTTGCCTTCTTCACTGCCACACTTGCCCCTGTGGGCTAGTTCCATAGGTTTGTAGGATTCATAATTGTGTCCATCTTAATTTATTGGGGCAATAATGAGATTTTCCTTCCCCAGTAGTGTTTGTAACTTCACACATCACTTAAATTGCCGTGCTCGTGGGGTCAGATGTGGCTGTCTCGATGGGAAACTCACTGATTGGACCTTTTTGTTGGGGTCCTACCCTGTGACCTATTTGGCATGAGTTGTCAAACCAGGAATAATTGTCATTTCTTTCTTTAACACAGCTAGAGGAGTAGCTAGAAGGTAGAATACACAAAGCCCATCCACCACACCAAAGTTATAGTCAGAGTCCATTGGGAGAATTTTTTTAGGAGTGTGTTAAAAATAATGTGTGCAGAAATTTGTGGTTACACGTGCACTTTGATGTAACTTTCTGGGGATCATTCTCTGCCTTTCAAAGGGGTTTTCATTAAACATTGAAGGGTAGTATGACTTATGCCACTAGTCCCCTGGAGGAAATATCATAAGTACTCTTTAAAATCATATTGAATAACTTACCTGTTCTCTCCCAGTTTATGTGCACGAGAGATCATTTTACCCCTTAGATCACAAACTTATTCATTATTATTTTTCCAGACAAGAAAAATGGGCATTCATTGTTACTCCTCATTATTAGTTAATAAGGAGCATTTTCATGTGGGTATAATAATGTACGATCATATCCCAAAATATGTATTAACAACACCATTCATGGTGTTGTTAATGGTTCAACATTTTCATGGTGTCAGATGACCAGTAAAATTGAGAGAATTTGGCTGGCGTTCTAGAAAAGTTGATGGTTGAACCATTTAATCTAGGAAAGTTCCCTGCATGTCATTTTAAGATTTGTTCGAAAGATGCTAACATGCAGCTGTTAAGCTACTTTGCCCTCCATTGAGAGACATTGTATGAAGATTATACAAATTTAAGCAGTGGTTCACACTTCATCTGAAAATAGGGCATAAAAATGTTGTTCTCTGAATGATTTTGAAAATCCTATTTTTTCCCAGAAAATCAATGTTCATAAAAGATCAGGTCAATTTGGAATACATTTTGATTACAAGAGAATTTATTAATAAAATTGTTCTCCTACTCAATATTTTTTGTGTACATATGTAGTTTATATATATTCTATATTTTGTTCATATAAAAGAAAATACAAGTATGTACTCCACTAGGGCTGACATTCACAGCCATAACACGAGAGCAAAGTCGAATATGGATTTACCACACTGTAGGCTAGACAAGACCTACAAAGTTGGAAGGCCTGCCAATCAAGTTGTTCAACATGATCCCAAATGCTTTGAGGTCAGCCCACAGTGTGGTGTTCCGAAGGGTGCTGCGTGTTTGGCTTACCTCCAATCCTCTATACTCAATAGAGGAGTATTATGAGCTTGATTCTACTAGCCTAAAATTATAAGGTTTAGAGTCCATGTGGTGTGGCTAGTGTCAGTTAAGGTGTATTGTTTAGTGTCACATCTATGTATATGTTTTTTATGTGATTGTATATTGTGCTCTGTATTGTGTTATTATGTTCCTGCAAAAATGACGACATCCACCATATGTAAATATGATTAAGATGAATAAAGTTTATTTTTATTATTAGTATATTCACTTGATATTGCTATACACCTGATACCAGCAACTAATTTGTCATATCTGACATCTTTTTAACCAATGATTAATTAACAGTTAACCAATATAATGCTAACAATACCCTTTTCGAGAGCATGGAATGGCTCAGTAAACTAAAAATATTTGCTGTGAAACTTGGGCAATTTCTTGATTAACAGTGAACACCATGATTTTGAGCCTTTAAAGCCATTTGAAACCATTTCTGCTCTCAAATAATCACTGCAGTCTAAATGAACTTCTTAACGATTATATGAAATGTTTAGTTTGAACTTTCATATGTACTGTTTTCTTGCCCTGTATTTTATTTATTTATTTATTATCGACTTAATTGGGCGAGGTTGAGACTAAATAGTCCCTTCTTCCACCTAACCCTTACATTACATACATTACATTGAAGACAATTACATACAGCCAAACCCTGGATGGAGAAAAATCCACCCAGACGGGAATCGAACCCGTGACCTCTCAGTTGGTAGACGAGGACGTTACCCCGCCGCCACCGGGGCCGGCTAATTTAGTAGTGCTAGTGTATTAGTAAGTTTAGTTATTATGTAGTAAGCTATTTTAGTAGTGCATATGCTGTAGTGTGCATTCTTGACCTGCCTTACTCAAGTTTAATGTTTTACTAATTTATAATTATTAGATTTATACAGAATAACATTAATACTAATATCATATTTGTTAAAATTTTTGAGAAATTTTAATGCGTTTCTTGCTACTGTCTAATTTTTTTATTGGTAGATTGGGTTTAAAGTAAGTTATAAGTTTTCTGTGATGCACTTAATACGGCTTTCTCTTTATGATCCAGATAAATCGCTGAATAAAGTTGCAGAGGTGGATGCATTATTAGCTGTCTCTGATTTTGGTGATGATTTTGTGCCAACTGATCCTTCGTATTATTTGCTATCAAATTTAACACTGTCAACAAAGTTACCGCAACACCTAGAGGTATGGATGGTTTAGGTCTGGCTATTTAAATCACGAAATAATATGTAAAAACAAATCATAATGAGCTGAATGATAATGCTAACATTTTTAGGAAAAAATACTCAGCTTGAATGATGACTGTCCAGATATACCTGTGCCTTCAATGCAGTCAGATGCCCTTGGAATTGACCATGATAGTATAATGAAAAAGGTATGTTATTAAATGATCATACATTTTGGTGGGTTAACCTGGGGGTTTACTAAATTCATTCCCATCATTTGTGGTACAGATTGTCTTTGCTGGGTTCTCTTCTTGGATAAATGGAGTCCATCTTTGTGTTTTTCTTATTATAGTCCTTGATAACACAATGCCTACAGCTAACTGATAGAAAACTGAAGAAAGCTTCATTACATTTTCAGGCTTCACTTCATGGAATGATTTGATGTCTAAGAGTTTGTAATTTTCCACAGATTAATTTCACAGTACAGCACATTTCACTGACTTGTGGCATCATCACCTGATGATGCCGAAAATTACAAACTTTTAATATGGAGGGGTTTTTTGGTCATTTACTACAACCACTATGATACATTATATTTTACAAACAATAACAAATAGGGAGGTATCCAGGAACTGTAGGATTCAGATATGGCATTAGTTGGGTGTGAGTTAAGAGAGGTAGTGTATTTCAAATATAGAAATATGTAGAAAAATGTGGGAGTGATTATTATTATTACAGATTATATACAATTTAAGGTTAAGTTTTTTACACCATGAAAACCTGTGTAAAATAATCAACTAAAAGAAGATATTGACTTCTAAAGCACTTTTTTATAAAATTAACAGGATTTACTATACAGTGTTTCCTCTTTCTGCTTCTAATGAATTCTACTCATTTTGCTATCTGAAATTCCTACTTTTTCTCTAATCTCTCTGTTATCACAGATTCATCTCAATACCCCATTACTATTTCTCAATATTTTATTCCTTCAGCTTTTTCTTTCTTTTCCTGATTTTCCTGGACTGCTTTCTGTTATCCCATGTCATATCTATCATTTCATTGATATCTTTTTACTACTCTCATTTTCTCTGCTTTCCTCTGAGCCAACATTTCATTAACCTCCAATGTATGAATATCCTCTGCTGAAACACCAGAATATGGGGACCTAAAAAAGGGGGATATAAAATGGGGACATGTAATGTTAGGAAAATGTTGAAGACAGGAAAATTGGAAAATATAAAATGAGAGATAGAGAGAAGAAGAATAGATGTTTTAGGTCTATGCCAGGTGATATGGAAGGATAGCGGGGATTACTGGAGTGATAGTTATAGAGGTATACAGTAGAGGGGACTAGAGCTAATGAGAGGTTGCTATAATATTGAATAAAAAGGTGGGAAGAGGCATAATCAACATAGAGCAAGCAACAGATAGAATATTACTAGTAGCATAATCAGCAGTATGTGACGAATACAGAACATTAAGCTTGATTTCACACACAGCTAAAGTGGTTCTCAGATCCATCAATAAGAGGATGGATAGTAGGGAAAATGAATGCTTATGGAATGAAGTTTGAGTTCAGGAAGGGGAGAGGCATACATGATGCCTTAGCAGTAAAGAGGTCACAAATAGAGAGAACATAGAATACAATTAGGATGTATGGCTGTTTCATAGATTTTGAAAAGGTGTTTGTTAAGAGTAAATTGGGTAGAATTAATAAATGCAATTAGGTTTGCAGATGATTCTGCTTCAGTTTGTCAGTAAGCCAAGGGGTTGCAAACTGCTGAGTGCATTGAAAGGTTAGTGCAGTATGTATGGGATGAGAATAAACGTAAATAAAACAAAGGTGGTTTTTTAGAAAGAGAAAAGTGATGCTAAATGTTGAACTAGGAGGGCAAAAACTAGGACAGATGGAACAGTTCACCTATCTCAGAAGTGTTTTGGATCAAAATGGTTAAAGTAGTATAAACATGAGGAGGAGAATTGTGTTAGGCAAAGAAACTTTTACGAGGAGGAGGGAGTTGATGAACAGGAGCTTTTGAGTAAGGATGTAAAGAAAAGGCTCGTCAAAACCTTGATATGGAGTGTAGTTATGTATGGTGTAGAAACATGTTCATTGAAGCTGGAGGATAGACATAGATTGGAGGCTTTTGAAATGTGGGTGAGAAGGATCGAAAAGGTGAAGAGGACAGAAAGGAAAGCAAATGAGAAAGTGCTAAGTATGGTGAAGGAGGAGAGGGGATTGTTGGGGAATATCCAAAGGAGTCCGGAAAGATGGATTCAGTATGTTTTGTTTGGCAATGGGATGTTGAAGACTGTGATGGAGGGGAGAATGTTAGGCAAGTGAGGAAGGGGCAGGAATAGGATTGGGATGTTGAACGGAATGAAGAGATGTAGGAAGTACATGAAGATGAAGAGGGGCTTATTGTAATGTAGGATGTTAGGTTTTGGTTTGTTCAGAGAGGGAAGGAAATTATCAATGTATAGTTTGTTAGCTTAGGTCAAAACCTTACCTTAACTAGTAGATTGCTGATAATAGCAATAATATTAATTGTGATATCATTAATGTTAATAAAACAAAGGTTATGCGATTTTCCAGAAAGAAAAAGGCTAAGGTAAATATTAAAATAGGCTGGAAAAAAATAGAGCAGGTAGAACAGTTTATGTATCTCGGAAGTGTTTTGGACCAATACGGTCAAAGTGGTAGGGACGTAAGGAGAAGAATTACGCTAGGCAAGGAGGCTTTCTCAAGGAGGAGGGAGTTGATGATGGGGACGTTGAGCAGGGAGGTTAAGAAAAGACTCATAAAAAAGTCTGATAGAGCGTAGCTATGTACGGTGCGGAAACGTGTTCGCTAAAGCAGGGGGATAGATGTAGATTGGAGGCTTTTGAAATGTGGGTGTGGAGAAGTATGGGGAAGGTGAAATGGACCGAAAGGAAAACAAATGAGGAAATACTGGTGATGGTGGGCGAGGAGAGGGGTTTGTTGAGAGAAATCCTATGGAGGCAGGAAAAATGGATGAAAGGCGTATTGAGCGGCAGTGGGATGTTGAAGACGGTAATAGAGGGGAGAATGTTGGGCAAACAAGGAAAGGGTAGGAATAGGATAGGGATGATGGATGGGATGAAGGGAGGAAAGAAGTACATGGAGATGAAGTGGGACCTGATGTAGATTAGGTTGCTCGATTGTGTTTTGTTGGAGTCACAAGTTAATTATTTGATAGTTGTGTCCATCCAAAAACCTACCTTCACTGGTAGATTACCTTATAATAATAATAATCGCTAATGTTATTTCATATTTTAGATAACTTTCTAACAGATAATTATTTTGGAATTAGATTTTTGCATAGGGTAAGCACAAACATTTTCTAGCTTTTTATTGAATTGTTTTCAAATATTTAATCTGCTTCCTGTTATTTTCAACAAAATAAAATTGAAAATATAAATGACTAATGTGAAATATAACTGTAATAATAAGGTGAATGAAAAATCATTCGCCTGACCAGAATTCAAACCCAGACTCCTTGATTTCCTGAAAAATGGTTTGGCTGAGTGCTTACTAGGTTGAAGGCAAATAATTTTTACATTGAAATCTTAAATTGGTATTTACCTCATAGGGTGACTCCATTAAAGTTACTAATGTGACATATCCTGCATTTTACTTGATTTTATGGGTTGAGTATTAGTCAACTAAATCCTATTTATTTGTTTAATACTCGATATAGTTGATCTAATTTTATATTCATTGTTTATATCTCAGATACAGCTTTCAATGAATAAGGCAAAGGCTCCTCATAGAATACAAGCAGCTATTGATTCCAGGAATGTGGAATTGAATTCAGATGAAGAAACAAGCCTGACCAGTCGAAAAGCTGAAGATTCAGTGAATGGTAAGAATATCAAAGTGTTGGAAAGATTTTTCCTTTGTGTGGAAATCACCCATGTGGTAAAATATTTAATCTATATTCTGGAAGATATTGATTCATCAGGCATCAAAATTAGTAGTCTTGAGCCCAGAACCAAAGTTTTTCTTGTTGAAAATACCAGATTTTGTGAGCAGTTGTGGATTTTCAAGTTCTTTGTCAAGCATTTGATGAGTCTTAAGCACTGTCCCCACATTGTATACTTAGTGCATGTTTAGAAGTGTTAACATCTCATAAAACATCAGCTGATTATTTCTGCAATGTTCCTATGAATTTACATGTGCATTTTGTGGAGATTGTATTTTGGTATCATCTTCTTTCAGTTTTTTGAGGGCTAACTTACTCATCACTCATGGCCAGTATTTTACTTGTATTATCCCACCAAGTGATGAGTGTAATCTGCTTTTGTTTCATTATTCAGTAGCGAAGGGGTTGATGAACTTGTTGTCATTTTATCCACAACAGCACCTGAGGAGGGTTACAAGTTGGCATAAATTCTATTTCGTAATTGATATTCACAACTAATCACAGTGGAATATTCAACAATCTCCCTTTTGGTTGTGACATCCAATTTTTCCAAAAAAAATTATGTTAATGCTTCGGTCTACGTTGTGTGAATTTTAAATAGTATTGCTACAATAATTTACTGTTTTAGAAGGCTAGATTGATTGATAATTATTGTTTTAAATATCTAAAAGGATATTTGATTTTTTTCAGAAATTGGAACTGAAATTACTGTGCAGAATTCAGAATTGAGAAAATTCTTTGCTAAAAGAAGAGCTTTGCAATCTAAAGTTCTTAAAACACCTAAGAATTATGAACCCGGCAAAGAAATTTTGCTGTCTCAAGAAAATTCATCCGATGATGAAGAAGAAGATTTTGATGATTATGATACATTAGCTAATAATGCTCATTGGATAAAAGAATTGGAAATTCATGAGGATGATTTTGAAGAACTAGATGATGAGTTAAAGTCACCATGTTTTGAAGGTAGAAACTTAAAATGAATATTGTAGATATCATTGATATTAGATCTCCTTTGTTGCTTTTCTATTAATCAGAAAAGTGAGTTATAAACAAATATTTTGGTATTAAATAATTTTAATCCTCATATGACCTTGTTTTTGAGGCTTGAAATTCACCATTAACTTGTTCACGACAAGTTTGACTATTTTTATATTCTGTGAATATATGCCTTGTTGTTTCTTGGTTCTGTAATAGTTAACTGTAATAAAAATTTTCCACAAATGAAATTGCCTTCCGTTGTGGCTATTAACTGTGTTCATCAATTAAAAGAAAACCAGAAACACAGTTATCAACCCTAAGGTTGGTTTGGTAGGTGATGTAGAGTTCACCCAGTACTAAGCCCGACAGCATGTGAAATTCACACGACAGGATAGGGTTCCTTTCCCCATGCCGGTTATGGTTTCCCAGGAAAATCTGGTTCCCAAAAAATCACAAAGCTTGGAATGAGCTACAGGTGCCTAGAGAGGCTTGCTCAGGAATCAAACCGGGGCCCTCTAGTCAGTAGTCCAATGCTCTGCCCCTGGACTGCTGCATCCCATATTTATCAAATAATTATGGAATCAACATCATGCTAATTAAGTGTCCGAGATTTTGTTGGGCAAAATCATTCCTTGACTGGAGTTTAAAATGTTCTAAATGTGCATAACACAAGAGCCATACTTCTTGACTTCACTGAATGCATCTGTGATGTCAACATCTAAGCTGACCAAGGTTAAGTTTCACTGGAAATCACGGTTTCATGGTTTTGAATCAGTTCACCATGGCATGAGCTCCCTGTGAATTCTCTTGGGGCCATATTTTTGTCTATACTGCTGTAGGTACTCATTGGTCATGCCCTGACCCTTTGTGAACACTCATCAGAATGGAATTCGCTACAAGTACCACACTGACCACTTGCAACATACCTGAGTCCTCTACCTTTTGTTACAGCAAAGTTCAATGTACCCTTCAAAGTTGTATTGATGTGATTTTTTTCAAAAAATTTGTTGCTTCACCACCAATATTGCAATGGATGAAGTTTAAGAAGGTCCTGCTCCTGAGTCACCATAAATTTAGTCCATCCCGAAGAACAAAAGGCATCTATCAAAAGCAACAGATCTTACAAGGCATATTTGCAAAGCGGAATTTCAATTACTTGAGGTGCCTATAACTGCAACTGGAAGAGGGCATTTATTGCAATTGTGTGCAAGCTCTATCTATACCTTATGTGGCCTTTGCAACATTTGATGTTTATGTTCTCAGCAGTATTAGTACACACCATTTTCGCTAAACATAACAATAGGAGGGGAAAAAATAGAGCAGGTAGAACAGTTTACGTATCTCGGAAGTGTTTTGGACCAACACGGTCAAAGTAGTTGGGACGTAAGGAGAAGAATTGCGCTAGGCAAGGAGGCTTTCTCAAGGAGGGAGTTGATGATGGGGATGTTGAGTAGAGAGGTTAAGACAAGACTCGTTAAAACTCTGGTATGGAGCATGGCTATGTACGGCATGGAAACGTGGTCGGAGGATAGATGTAGATTGGAGGCTTTTGAAATGTGGGTGTGGAGAAGAATGGGGAAGGTGAAATGGACCAAAAGGAAAACAAATGAGGAAGTACTGGTGATGGTGGGCGAGGAGAGGGGTTTGTTGAGAGAAATCCTATGGAGGCAGGAAAAATGGATGAAAGGCATATTGAGCGGCAGTGGGATGTTGAAGAAGGTAATAGAGGGGAGAATGTTAGACAAACGAGGAAGGGGCAGTTCGACGGGATAAAGGGAGGAAAGAAGTACACAGAGTTGAAGAGAGATCTGATGTAGAATAGATTGCTGGATTGGGTTTTTTTTGGAGTTACAAAATATTTATTTGATAGTTGTGTCCATCCAAAAACCTACCTCAACCGGTAGATTACCTTATAATAAATGGAAATTAAGCATCAAGGAAATATCTATTTGCAAGTTTAATGTTAGTCTATGGAGTATTCTCTAGGATATTTGAACTCTTTAATCACATTGAGAGTTTACTTTCCTAGCATAATGTCAATTAATGTTAGTTTTAAAGGTTCAAAATTTGCATTTCCCTTTGCATTCATGAGGCAGGAAAAATGAGGTAATAATTTACCCAAGTTAAAATTGGACATCATTTTGGCAATTACTTGTGGGGATTCAAATGAAATTAGATTAAACAACAACAAGATATATTCTCATAAAAATTCTACAGCAACATGTGTCATTAATGTACAGCTTTAAGTAATAATGTTGATTTTGGCCTTTTTTTTTGGCATGTTACCATATACTTATCAGGTACGGATATCTGTTTTTATGTGTAAAGTGAGTTGGACATCCTGTAATTAATATGAAAATATAAGATATAGTAATTATGTGAGGTAAATTATTTGGCACATTATATATTTAAATCTCACATTAAACAATAATCTCCTTTGATATTTTACACAGTTCTTATGTAGGATGATACAATTTTGTACAGTCTCCTAATGGAAATTTTGCAACCTTAGTTTTCACATTTTTCTTCTCATAATTTGAAAATATAACATTTGGTATCCAAGAAAATTGTCAAAATAAATTTTTTGCTATTGGGATTATCACAATTTGAATGAGTACATACTTGGATTTCAATGAATGGCAGATATGAACAGACAGTAATGAGAAATTGTTACAAACATTTTATCGAAACATAGGTATTTGAGTATCATGAAGAAAAAAAAGGAGGAAAGGTATGTATTTACAAAAGGGATAGGTATTTGATAAATGTAACTTAGTGAGGTACAATTCCAGTAATGCCATCTCCTTCCTCTCCCACTCCAAATGATGATTATACAGCACAAGCACCATTTTTTTTGGTAAGAAAAAGCACTTAATAATAAGCAGCTCATGAGACATGGGCATTGTTTATCACAAAGACCATTATTTACCCACCATTGATCTCCCACTGAGATGCTATCATTATCACAATTGCCCGATTATGGGCAGGTATCATGCATGGAGTCACCATGGTCAACATCCCCATTCATAGCAACCAAACTCCAAAACACGTAATGCTTTTTTTGCCATGTCTTGCAGAAATTTTCTTTTTCCACTATGTTCATCAGCCTGCTGAATATCCCCCTCTCTCAGCTTACTCCAATTTCAACAGCATACTATGTTGCTGCAGTAAGTTCCTCCTGTATGCTGGATGACCTGAGCAATGCTCCTCTTCCTCCTCCACTGAGAGCATTGGTCACTGACTGTGACAATTTAGTAGCTTGGGCTTGCTTCTCTGTATGATATTTATCAGTGAATTCCTGTGGAAATAATCAGAGTGTAACTAGGTATATCTCAAAGGCATTCACATCACAACCAATTTTCCTACAATTGAATTACTGATGATGACTACAATTGAACTGGATTACTAATACACAGCTTTAAAAAAGGGAGAGTTGACCGAATAAATGCTCTTTCACTTCAGTATTCTTTTGGGACTTTCACTGGAGGTAATTTTTAATTATCAGTTCTGATTCCATTATATTTGGGGTTTTAGGATGTCATAATTATTTTCCATAGTACAGAGGCATCTATTATATCTGTATAAAAATATAATGCAAATGGCTGCAATGGCATTAGGAAAGTGGACTTGGATTCAATTCCTAAAACATATAAGGTTAGAGCATTGTTTTGTTGAACAAACTAATTATAATACGTATGGTATCCAATAAACAGGATATTTTGTGAATTTACTTTACCATTCAAGATGACAAATTGACAAAGTTACCAACATTAAGTAGAACATAAGGATGGATTTGAGGAATAGGAATTGTATTCGAGTCCACTAGTTGAATCAGATTTGAAGGGGAGCAGATGAAAAATTGGGATGGCAGGGCATATTCAGGGATGAACTTTAGTTTTCTATTATCATCCATTTTTGTTAATGTCCTCACAGATGAAATGGAAAGAACTGAATTAACGAGGATATATGGATTGTAAAGCCTAGTTAAAAAATATAAATAATGAATAAAAGTGATTCTCATCCATTGCTCAATAGCATAGATGAATAATAATTTTGTAGGTAATTAAGGTAATTCACATCAACTTAAGAGCACTCGACTAGTAAGGATTTCAGGTCTGATCTGATTTTTCCCATTTTCATTTCATTTTGAAACAAAATCATGGGCATAATTTCAAGTCATGCAGTGTCCACAGGGATCTGGATAGTGTGGTGGCTAATGTACTGTCTTCCTATCCAGAGGGTGCAGGTTCAAATCCTGGAAGTGGCAGATATTTTTCAGTGGTGGTCCCTACTTGAGATGCTTTGTGAGGAGCACTTTGAGTGAGTACGTCATCTGGCCATCAGATGGGACGTTAAATTGTGGACCCCTGGGCATATTTTGTTAAGACTCCATTCTCATCAATCCCCAATGATGCAAATGACCTCAACTGTTGGTCACCTCACCAAATAACTATCACAGTGTCTACTGAGAGAACCATAGGCTTCAGTTAAATACTTGTGGCATACAGTTCAGCATGCACTAGTATTTTGTAATTGTAAGTCACTATTCTGCTATTTAAATTGACATTTGCATTAATTTTACACATCAAAAGTGATATAATGTTGACATTTCTCTAATTCATCAAAAGTGAAAAGGTGTTATTGCCTAACCCTCATGACTACCTTCACTTGGCTAGGGAGAAAAGAAGTGGCTTGAAATGACTTGGAGAATTCGGTTTAACTGGGCATTTTATATTAGACTGGAAGAAATCTCTAAACTTTTTTAAGTATTACTTTGACTGATGTGTGAACTGAAGGATAGCAAATTTTCTAAATAGTAAGGCCACAAAAAGTTGTGGAATTATTGAATTGCTATTAAATAACATGCTCAGTCATTATTTTG
>CM073769.1:103656554-103711554 GCA_037158775.1 Hetaerina titia | reverse complement strand
TATGAATTGTTAATTGATTCTTTTTAATGCTAGATATTTAATTTATACGATATTTTGGATATTTTTACATTGAAATACATGAAAAGTCGGCTAATCATTCGTTTTAAATTATTATTCCTCTATAATTATGAGCACTAAATAAAGAAAAACCCATTCAAAATTTCTACTCTCTACAGCATGGGTAACTGATATTTAGCATAGTTTTTATGTTAGATTTTTCATCTAAAATGGTAGATCTGACTGAATAAAAATGAGATTTTATTTTTACTTAACTTATTTCGTATACTTGGGATTTGAAGTATTTAGTTTTAGGGGAGGGGACCGACAGCGAAGGTCATTTGCACCATTAGGGATGAACGGGAAAGGATGAAGGATGGAGAGGAACATGGCGTCGGCATTAGCCTACTCTTAACGAAAGGCGTCAAGGGGTTCGCAGTTTAACGTCTCATCCTGACGGCGTGCTCACTCAAAGTGCCCTTAACAAAGCACCTCAAGTAGGGATTGGGCTACCACTGAAAAATTTCTGCCACCTCCGGGATTCGAATCCGGGCCCTTAGGTTGGAAGCCAGCACGTTAGCTACCGAGCCATCCAGATCCCCTCATAATTTGAAATAACGAAATTGAAATTAATTTTTCACAAAAGAAAAATACTTAGTAAATTTAAATAATAATAATTGATTAGTAAATGAAATTATTTGAGCATGAATATACCTGTATCTATACAACTGACAACAATTTTAAACTTCTATTAAGTCATCAATATATGGAGAAAATGTCTAAATTTCGCCAATTTTCTTTACTAGTGTCCTCTTTATGCTGTGTCGTCAATATCTCCACTGGTCGTGTAATTTAAAATCAGTACTTTTTCAAATTTTTTCTGCTCCATCGATCTCATGCATAATGTTGACAATATTCTCCAAAGCTGGTAAAATTAGCGCTTCGGCTATTTTTGGAGGTTCTTAGACCGCACTTCGTGATTTTCGACTTCGCTACTTCGTGATTTATTTAAAGAGTTCAATCAGACAAAGTTACTTTGATCATATGAAAGAACCTTTCATTATAATTTAATTTAGAATGCGTTTAAAAGAATTGAAATATGTATTATTAATAATAAAATTATTAATGTAAAAATAGTGCTTGTTTTAAGGTTTCTTGGTAGTTTACTTAACTTGACAATTTGTAGTTGACTTAATTTGACAACTTTTCCAAGCATGTGAGCCACTGGACCACAGAAGAATTATCGGAACACTTTTAACCAAAATTTAGATCATCATCTTTTTATAGTCTATGTTGCACCTTAAACATTTTATTTTTCCACTTTCTCGGGCATTCAATGATTTAAAAAAATGTATTTTCATTATTTTAAGCCATTGAAATTTAATTTTTTAGGGATATGCCGGATAGAAAAATAAAGCAAGCCATTCAATAGAAAGATATAAGTCATAGGAAGTTAAAAGTGCTAAATTAATATCGATTCTTCCAAATTGGCATTGTGACTAGGGGATCTAAAATGTCGGAATACGTAAAAATGTGTAAATAAATGTCTGTTATTGACTTTGGAAAGTGTAAGTTTACCTGGTACAATAAAAACAATTGAGAACTTGATCATTAAACTTAACTCAAAACGCCAGCTTTCACGGTCTAAAGCATTTCTCAGATATATTTTGATTCTAAAGAAAATAACTTACGAAAAAGTGGTCAAATATAGTATAAGAACGCATTGACTCGCTAGAATTTTATTTATCTTACAAAGGTACTTCTTTCTAGAACTACCGTTCTAGCATTAGCTAGAATGAGTTGTATTCATCTGAGCAACTGAAAAGGTATCTTTGTCGGCAAATAATAATAATTCTTTTTATGTTCCACATATGTTATATTTCGCAAACATTTGTTAAAAGGGAAATTCAGAAAAAAAGGCGCAATGAGATGTTCCCGCTTAAGTGCTTTTCGCAAAACACAGAACCGAACGCAGTTCTTACAAAAATGTTATTCGCTCTGGAAACATTCGACTAAAACTCACACAGTAGACGAGTTGAAACTGAAGCGGTGTATTTATCTCCTGTTCCATAGATGAAAAGTTTGAGGGGGTAATGGAGGATTTAAACAGTTCTGTGAAAATATGCTCACGTTTTAAAAGCGATCCCACAGCGTGATAAACACTAAAAAAATGTTACTACGGGAACGAAAGTTACATGGATCCTACGCAAAGAGGCCACTAAAATTATCCGAGGATTCTGTGAACATGGAGGAAAAGTAAACTCTAGGAGGGAAAACTTTCTCGAATTTCATTATTGAGGAGATGCAAAAAGGCTTGAGTTTTGGCTGTGATACCAGAGAGCAATTATATTTGGAAGAGAGCCATTCACTCAGGGAAAATAATTTATAACCAGTCCACCCAGAAATGACATTTCAAGAGGTCTACTTTATCGGTGATCAGCTTGAAAAGAGTAATAAAGCAAAAATGGTGTCACCCTGCGGTATAAAATTCTGGTACCGTACCCCTATAATAGGGAATTAACGGATATTTTTTGGCGGCACAGTTCCAGTTCCTTTTAGACACACCAGTGTGCCGTGGCTGGTTTAGAAGCACTGGTTTGAGAGTTCTCAACATACTATAGTATAGTACCATAACATTTTACTCCATTTTACGCCACAATTATGGTGTTAAATGAGGCGAGATATAATAATTGACCAGCACCTTCCCTAATCAAGTAATGATTTAATGAGTGTAAAGGTATGATGCAGCGTGAATAAACTTGAAGAGCGCATATGGTTTTCGGCAAAATTCCATGATTTGTTAAAATATTACAAATGTTCATGTTGTTACAATAATAGAAGTATTACTATATAAACTCAAAGTATTCCATTGTGAAGATAATTATCAAATTCACCAACTCTTATCGGTTTAATTTTCCTTTTATATCCTTCGGTTTGTAGCTTATTGGAACACGAGAAATTAATCTTAGTTATTTATGTTTACAGATCCTTAGTCTCTTGCTCTGCTACACTTAAATGAAATATTAGGAACTTTAAGGAGCAAAAATATAAACAGAATGTAATTATTAACTTGCTCATGCGCTCAAATGATTTTATTGGCTGTTATATGCTCATATATATTTACATAAAAGGGCATTAAAAGTAATCGTAAAGACGGGAATTAAAAGTTAGTTATCATTCATTTTTTCGCTACATTAAAATGATCATACACTGAATACAAAAAATAAACTATTGTAAGATGATTTCATGGATATCCTTAGCATCTCGAGTTTCTTAAAATTGACAATATTATGCCCTAAAAAGAATTCAGGTCTTCGAATCAACAAAGTTTTATTGCAGAAGTAACTTTTATTTGACCTTAAGTTGCGAGGTCATCGACTCTTTATTTTTGTCAAACCCCGGGCTCTATTTGCAAGGAAAAGGGAACACGTATAATGAATGCCTAATTCTCATTTAGAAATATCTTTGACTGGAAAAAAGGGCTTTAACGAAAAAAAAATCACGGAATTGAATCGCACATTTCTTAAGATATTTTTGTTGGGAATAATATAAAACCTTTTTTTAAATGTCCTTCTTATTATCATCAGGTCGGCTAGAAGTCATGAGGAGGTGAGAGTAGCGAACAGAAATATTGCACTCTTGAGTTGCTTGCATGTTCATTCCACGTGCCCATTCCAGTTCGAGTATGATAGTACATAGATTGCGTGGACGCAAGCCAGCAAGAGGGAACTACTTAAATGCCTCGAACAACTGCAAAGTTCTCTACAACACATGCACCTTGTTCTTCAAGTCACACTTAAAATTCTTCTGCCCTTCTCACTTTCCTTCTCTCTTCTTTCACTTCTTGGAAATTACCAATAATACGGAGTTGAGATCCGGAATAGAAGGTAACTTGAAATCTTCTCATATCCTCCATTTCTTCTACCCACCCTTCAAACCTTTGCTTTTCTCTTCTTCTTTTCCGCTTTCATTTTCCGCGCCCGCCCTTCATCTCGCATTTCCTCTCCTTTCACGGCAACCCTTTCTTTCCTCGTCACCCGTTCGTTCCTTCGGCAGGTCGTTCCCCATCTTCGACTATGCCTCTCTCTCACACACTGTCACACCCCTCGTCCCTCCAAGCCTTTGTTACGCACGCCCATTTCTCCCCAAGGACATCTCCTCCCGAGAGAACGCGAGAGCCGACTCGAGGACATATTGTAGGGGACGTAGCGCAGCCCAGGACAGGACCAGAAACCCGAGGGACGGCGGAGAACTGGCTCCCTCCGGAGTGGAATAAACGAGCGATGGGGGGGGGAATAGGAAATGAGATGTTTTGGCCGAGCGGAAAGGATATGCGCTCGGGGAATAATCAAGAGGGGAGGTTTTGGGGATGGAAGGAAATAGCGGTGAGCGGAGGGAAGGGCGAATGGGAACTGTGCTGGATAAGGGAAGGGTGAGGAAAAATATTAGGGACGGGGGTTCGTCGAGGTTCAGGAGCGGAGAGGACCTGGCAGGATGAAGAGCAGAGTGCGGGGATGTGAGAGAGGGTTCATATTGGCGAGAGGAGGCATGAATGGAGAGGATAGGGAGCGAAGACATACATTGGGAACAATTTTGGAGCAGAAGAGAAGCACGCTTTCCTAGCTCTTCAAGTTAATTTGTCAACGTGAAAACTAATATATGTTTCTTCATCTTGCCCTACTCTTCATGCAGTTCTTCTCTTGGGTTGTGAAGAACTAAGATATCAAGTTATATTAGGAAATGGGAAAACGAAGACGCTCGCACACTTAGAGATGCTTCAGTTCTAAGAAAAGAAAACAAGATGTTTTTTTTATGAACGGTTCATGCATATCTCTTCATTGAAGAGTAAATTTAATTGAATTGCTGCTTTTACATTTTATTATGATATTTACTGGTTCTAATGCAATGTAGAAGTAATTTTCTTGAAGAAAGCAACCAACTGAAATGTGTAATCTGTAATGTTTTCATCGTATTTTAATCGTATGACCTCGGATAACTTATAAGAAGCAGACTGAATGCAGTGATCAAATCGGATTTGACTCATCAAATCGAATCGTTAATGCCGGCGACCCACTTATTTTGAACTTTCATTAATCATTTTCTACTTATTTTCCTATATTATACAATGAAAATATCAAACATTTAGAACAATTATTCTATAAATCACTTTTAAGATTTACTTCGTATCATGTTGTTGTCTTGGGTAACATTTTCTCAAAACTTTATCATTTGGCATTTTTTCTACACGTTCTAGGTGTCTTATTCTAAAGAAGTTATTGGGACTAAAAAAATCAAAATAAACAATAACATGTATCAATAAATTTTAATAAATCAAAAATATAAACTATAAATATAACAAAGATGTTAAATATAAATGTACATTTATAGTTTTATGATAGAAGAGGTACAACCTCTTCTATCATACAAACAAGCAAACCTAATTTCCGACAAACAAAGAAGTTAAATTTCGAGTAACTGATATTTTTTTAAAAAACGAATGCGAGAGGAGGTATATTCATGCGTAGCGTGTAAAGAGTTACTCGGTAAACACTGGTAATATCATTAAACAACTGCAGTTATCAACCTGAAAGTTGATTTTGACAAGTGAGGGTAAATCTCAACTGGTACTTAACCCTTTGGCAATTAAATTTACACATCAGGGTAGATGATCCAGATCCTCTCCCTGTGCTGCCGATATTTTTCCAACAAGTCTGGTACTCGAAAAATCACATAACCTGGGTGACGCTGAGATTACTCGAAGGCGTGTCCCTGAATCAAACATGGGCTCTCCGGTCAGTGGTTCAATGGTCTACCCACTGGACTACCACATCCCTACGGCAGTAGCATTATATTATTAAATTAAAATATTCTAGAGTTAAAGTTTAAATCCGTAAGACTTGTATAGAAATATTAAAAGCTGTAGCTTAGAAAATTCAAGTTAAATGTTTAGTTTTTTCTATATTATAATATTTTATGTCCGAGTATCATGCTTTTTGTTGGTGCTTAGGTGAGTGAAGTGACTCATGGGGAGTTAAGATGTGGATGGTTTACGAGGAAAGTAGAAAACGCTCCAGTGGTGACACTTCAAGCCATCCGTGGAATGGATTGTCCCCGCGTCTGGCAGAAAGAAGGAGGGCGGACGTGAGGCTCATTTGCTATCGGTGTTTCAAATGAAGACGAAATCCCTCTTGATCCTGGGGAAAAAAATTCGCAGACAGGGAGAGGAATTACGCACGAGTTGAAATCCATTTGGATACGCATAAACATTTTGTTTTTTTGTCTCCCCCCCCCGACAAACTAAGCTCTTTCCCCGAATAATCATCCTTTTTCGAGCGCGATGTCCGTCGCTCTACTCCCAAACAATCTTGCAGAAACCGCAGCCATCGCAGGCACTACGGGGGAGAGCATTTGGGAAGCTGCGGGAATCTCATGAGAAAAAGAATGGCAGGAAAGAGGAATTACGGCAACGAGGCTTTGATAAGCGGAGAGATGCAAAAAAAAGAGGAAGGGATTTGCACGGGACGAGCATGAGGGTACAAAGAAGAGGAGAAAAGATCTCTAGGGTGAAAAAAATGTTGGGTAGACAGTGAGATTAATATGCGAGAAAAGAAACAATTTTTCGTGGTAAGTATGCAAGAAGTAACGCATTTGCCTAAAGGAATAAGTGGCATAGTTCGAGTTTACATTTGGAGAGCTGGAATGAATCGGACGTTTGAGGGCTTCGGGGAAAGAGAAGGTTGGGGGAAGTAATATGGAACGGAAGAGAATAAGTGAGCGAAAAATATTACCCATGAGTTCACCTAATATAAGTGCGAAAGCTATTTGACTTTGATAAGCTAAGTAAGAAAAGAAGGTAAACCGTCGGGAAATTATTCAAGCGCAATTTTAGTCAAGTCAGACTGGTAAATAATGTAAAGAAAACCGCAAACGTATGTGTGTGCACAGGCCTACGCACTTAAATACGACTTAAAACTCTTATATATACATACATGTGTGTATTTTTGTGTGTATGTGTGTGTGGGCGGGGGTATATCAGAGGTAGCGTGTCTGCCAGTGGAGCCAAAGGTCGCTGATTAAATTCCTGTGACCGGCGGAAATTTTTCAGCTTAGAAAAAATTTGTTAATGATTTTTCAGAACGAGGATGCCACACATTAAAAGAAAAACCACAATAACGGCATTTCGGAACGATACAACGAGAAAAATAGACTACTACACAAAAAAACCTCCCCTTAGCCCATGGTGGATGGTAGTAGTTTCACCATTAGATACTGCTGGCGCAAACCGAGCGGGTCAACCCGGCATCAGCTGCCACAGCTGCGGGCAAAAGTTCACGGTATCGGCCGCAGTACTGCGAAGACAACGGGAAACCACCACATTATTCTCCCTAAAATATGCAGCCTTCTCTTGCATTCAAATGCAGTAGAATTGTGCTAACTATACAGAGTCAGTACACATAGACATATATATGTGTATATATATATATATATATAAATCAAGGGTTGTGCCATGGGTAGCAGGTTCAGCCCGTCCTATGCAAACCTCTTTCTTGGTCTCGTGGAGAATAAATTCCTGTCACAACAACCCCTGAAACCGCTATTGTGGCTCAGATATATTGACGATATTTTCCTTCTCTGGCCACATGGTCCTGATTCCCTGAAAACTTTCATTTCCAACCTTAATGCTTCGTCCTCTATCTCCTTCACGTCTACAGTTTCCTCCTCCCAAATCACCTTCCTAGATGTAAACATATCATTTATAGACCATAAATTTCACACATCCGTACATATAAAACCCACAAATAAACAACAGTACTTACATTTTAGCAGCTGTCACCCATACCACACCAAACGTTCCATTCCTTATTCCCTTTCCATAAGGGGTCACAGAATTTGCAATGACCCTGACTCCCTAGACAATTTCCTCATAAATTTACACCATTCCCTCCTCAAACGGGGTTATCCTGAATCCCTCCTGAATAAGAGGATCCGTAGGCATACTTACACTCCCAGACCTTCCACCACCGCGAAAAACCACCCTCTTTCAATTTGTACCACGTTTCTCCCTGGCCTAGAATCTCTGCGTTCTATCCTAAAGGACCTCTATCCTATCCTCAAAAACCACAATTCCACCACCAACCTTTTCCCCAAATGCCCCTCTGTCACTTTCAAACGCCCCGCCAATCTATCAGATATTCTAAAATCTACCAATCCACTTCTTAAATCCTCGCCCCGTTCCAAAATCACTCCCAGACCCTGCAATAAACCTAGATGCAAAACATGTCCTATTTTCCTAACCAGAATCCCATCCCTCTCCCACCCGCTCTTTAACTCTCTCCCACCAATTCCCTACTCGTCGTGTACCTCCAGCAATGTTGTCTACCTACTCAAGTGCCAACTTTGCCCTGCCTTTTACATTGGACAGTGTACCACACCCCTCAATATTAGAATCAATAATCATAGAGCCTCATGCAACAATTCCTCCCTTATTGGTATGCTCCCAATCCCCAAACATGCCTCCGAACACAACGCTGCCTTTGACCAATGTTTTAAGGATCCGTCTTAGCATCCCTCCCACACTCAGACCCTCCACTGAAACTCAAAACATTAGAGCTAGCTTTCATCTGGCTCTTGGATTCCTGGAATCGCCCAGGTATTAATATTAGACATTAATTGCCCCCTTTATGCATATTATTTCATCCCCCTCCGCCCCCAACAACTTCCATATCATCCCCACCTTTTTTAAAATTCCCGCGCCATACACTACCCCTCCAAACTCCCCACCTCGAATGCCTTCCCCTCTTTTCCCCTCTTTTCCCCCATTTCCCCTTCTCCTTCCTACCACTGCTTTCGGGCCCTCCTCTGCCTCAGTTCTGTTCCTAATTCCTCTTGAGAAAGGTGGTTGGACCACCGAAAATTCGAGAACCAGTGAGTTTTTCCTCTTTTGTGTTTTGGTTTCTGTGTTTGTTATGACTATCAGTGAATTTACATTACACGTTTGTGGGTTTTCCAAAAAAGTGTATATATTTATGCGTACTGCAATCATTCTTCGTCGTCTTCTGTCAACGAGCTGCGTCTTCGGTTCCTGTGCTGTAAGTCGCAGCCACCTTTCTCTGTGTTCTATCCCTCCTTTCACTACTGTATTACCTTTTATTTTCTCTTCCTCTCACCTACCCTACCACATTTGGCCTTTTCCTTTCCTACTTCCTATACATCAAAATGAATAACATTGACCCAATCCCTTTATGGCTACGCCACATCAGAAAATATTCCTTCAAACTCGCCCAATACACCAGTCATTCTGAGTTTCTTTCGTCGTGTATAACACTAGGCATAATCCCCAATGGTCTACGTACGAAATTCCCCATTTCAGGTTTACCTCCCCAGTTTCGTCCCTCCTTGAACACAATAACATTCCAACACTCATTTTTCCTCTGTCATTTCATACGAGATCAGTACAATCATCTCATTGCCACATACTATAACTCAATTTACTCCCTGATTAAAATCATTTCCCTGGCCGCCCCACATTTCCTTTACAAAGTAGAAGAGACTCTGAGAGCGTCCGCGTGCTCGCTACAATATCGGCGTCAAAAATTACTTACAAAGTTATCCTCTCTCTGTAAATCACACTTCAGAATGGGTCTGCGCCTACCCCTCTCCCTAGCCACCCCTCCCCCGCCTCCCCCTCCCCTACACCTCTACAAACCAGACCTGGCTACCATCTATAACCTCCCCCCGCCGACCTCTCGCGGGGTTTTCCCCGAGAAGTACCCGCATTCTAGAGTCTCTATACCCGCCGCCCCCATGCCGCCAGACGATGAGACGGACTCCGTTAGCCACGTGGTTAATCTTTCGTCCAAACCCCTTAACCCAATTCAAACTTCTCTTTTAAACAAGGGCCTCTCTTTCACCCCCACCCCCAGAGTAAACCACGTAAGAATTCTCGCCGACGTACTGCGTTTTTGCCGGAATCTCCGGTGGAAGGCTTTTTGGGAGTCGCAACCGGCACCCCAGCAAATCTCCAGACCCCTTCACAACGCCTTACAGAAATTCAAGCCGGCTTCAGCCCAAGAACCCAGTCCCCTCCCCTCAAATCATCCAATTGAAATTTTTATAAACCTTCTCTTGTCCAGAATCGCCAACCCGTCTTTCCTCAAGTCCCTTAATCCTCGATCTAACCTGTCCCCTACCGAATCCTCAGAGCTAAATAACTTAATGAAAAATCCTAACATCATCATTACTTCCGCAGATAAAGGGTCAACGGTTGTGGTCTTAAACAGATCAGACTACATTAGGGAAGCTGAAACACAGCTCTCTGACACCTCTTCCTACCAGCAAATCCCCGAAGATCCAAATCCCGCACTTCAGGAGGACCTAATTGAATTTCTTAGTGCCAATGGGCCGGATGAGGGTCTATCTCCTTCAGACTTAGCCCTCCTCTCCCCTCCCCACCCACGCACTCCTCATTTCTATATCCTTCCGAAGATTCACAAGCCGGGTAATCCTGGTCGACCGATTTTATCCTCCCGTCACTCACCAACAGAAAGAATCTCGGCATTTGTAGACCACTATCTCCAGCCGATTGTCCAGGCCCTACCATCATTCACTAAAGATTCCTACCATTTCCTGGATAGATTAAATTCTATCTCCCTCCCTCCAGATGCCGAGATCATTATGGCCACTATAGATGCCACGTCCCTGTACACATCCATTCCCCACTCAGAAGGTATCTCCGCCCTCCAACACTACCTCTCCCAACGCCCTGAGCCACACATCCCCAGCACAGATTTTCTCCTCAGCCTTTCCGAGTTCATTCTTACCCGCAATTCCTTCTCCTTTAATGATAATTTCTACCTACAAATCAAGGGTTGTGCCATGGGTAGCAGGTTCAGCCCGTCCTATGCAAACCTCTTTCTTGGTCTCGTGGAGAATAAATTCCTGTCACAACAACCCCTGAAACCGCTATTGTGGCTCAGATATATTGACGATATTTTCCTTCTCTGGCCACATGGTCCTGATTCCCTGAAAACTTTCATTTCCAACCTTAATGCTTCGTCCTCTATCTCCTTCACGTCTACAGTTTCCTCCTCCCAAATCACCTTCCTAGATGTAAACATATCATTTATAGACCATAAATTTCACACATCCGTACATATAAAACCCACAAATAAACAACAGTACTTACATTTTAGCAGCTGTCACCCATACCACACCAAACGTTCCATTCCTTATTCCCTTTCCATAAGGGGTCACAGAATTTGCAATGACCCTGACTCCCTAGACAATTTCCTCATAAATTTACACCATTCCCTCCTCAAACGGGGTTATCCTGAATCCCTCCTGAATAAGAGGATCCGTAGGCATACTTACACTCCCAGACCTTCCACCACCGCGAAAAACCACCCTCTTTCAATTTGTACCACGTTTCTCCCTGGCCTAGAATCTCTGCGTTCTATCCTAAAGGACCTCTATCCTATCCTCAAAAACCACAATTCCACCACCAACCTTTTCCCCAAATGCCCCTCTGTCACTTTCAAACGCCCCGCCAATCTATCAGATATTCTAAAATCTACCAATCCACTTCTTAAATCCTCGCCCCGTTCCAAAATCACTCCCAGACCCTGCAATAAACCTAGATGCAAAACATGTCCTATTTTCCTAACCAGAATCCCATCCCTCTCCCACCCGCTCTTTAACTCTCTCCCACCAATTCCCTACTCGTCGTGTACCTCCAGCAATGTTGTCTACCTACTCAAGTGCCAACTTTGCCCTGCCTTTTACATTGGACAGTGTACCACACCCCTCAATATTAGAATCAATAATCATAGAGCCTCATGCAACAATTCCTCCCTTATTGGTATGCTCCCAATCCCCAAACATGCCTCCGAACACAACGCTGCCTTTGACCAATGTTTTAAGGATCCGTCTTAGCATCCCTCCCACACTCAGACCCTCCACTGAAACTCAAAACATTAGAGCTAGCTTTCATCTGGCTCTTGGATTCCTGGAATCGCCCAGGTATTAATATTAGACATTAATTGCCCCCTTTATGCATATTATTTCATCCCCCTCCGCCCCCAACAACTTCCATATCATCCCCACCTTTTTTAAAATTCCCGCGCCATACACTACCCCTCCAAACTCCCCACCTCGAATGCCTTCCCCTCTTTTCCCCTCTTTTCCCCCATTTCCCCTTCTCCTTCCTACCACTGCTTTCGGGCCCTCCTCTGCCTCAGTTCTGTTCCTAATTCCTCTTGAGAAAGGTGGTTGGACCACCGAAAATTCGAGAACCAGTGAGTTTTTCCTCTTTTGTGTTTTGGTTTCTGTGTTTGTTATGACTATCAGTGAATTTACATTACACGTTTGTGGGTTTTCCAAAAAAGTGTATATATATATATATATATATATATATATATATATATAATTCACTAAATAGTCATAGCAAACACAGAAACTAAAACATATAAAAGAGGGACTCACTAGTTCTCGAATTTTCGGTGGTGCAACCACCTTTCTCAAGAGGAATTAGGAACAGAACTCTGTTCCTAATTCCTCTTGAGAAAGGTGGTTGCACCACCGAAAATTCGAGAACTAGTGAGTCCCTCTTTTATATGTTTTAGTTTCTGTGTTTGCTATGATTATTTAGTGAATTTTATTGTGCACGTTCGTGGGTTTTCCAAGAAAGTGACTATATATATATATATATATATATATATATATATATATATATATATATATATAATGCATATATAAAAAACCATAAACACAGTATTCAACCCGTAGGTCGATTTGGTAAGGGATGGTAGAGTTCTCCCAGTACTAAGCCCGACGTCGTGTGAAATTCACACATCTGGGGGGGCCAGTTCCTTTCCCTGTGCCGGTTATGGTTTCCCAGGATGGCCTGGTACCCGAAAAATAAAACATAGCTTGGGTGGATCTACAGGTGCCCAGAGTCCGTTGGCTGAGAAACAAACCCGGTAGTCCAACGCTCTACACCGTGGACTACCGCGACCCCAATGTATATGAAGTTAGCACTAGTGGACAAAGACAAAAACACAGATACAAAAAAGAAAAGAAGCTCACTGGGTTTCGTATTTTCGGTGGTCCACGCCACCTTTCCCAAGGAAGAGAAGGACAGATCTCAGTCCTGTCCTTCTCCTTGTCTTACCTACTTGCCTAAATATCAAGGCAGTTTTCTCAGACTTGTCGAATACAGATAGTGGAATTTCAATCCATTTATTTTATCTTACGTAAAAGTAATTATGCACTTACTACATGTAGATATCCCAAGTTGAAGCTCATTATTTTTTCGGAAATCTTATTGCGAATCTTGAGCGTTAGTTGGTCACGAAAAGCGGTCATAGTGTTTTTCGGTCAGCTGATGGGAAATCTGATTAAGTATAATTCACTGGAAACTCAAACGCTACGGTGAGAACTTAACTAGTAGCTGCTTCTTAATTGTTGGTTCGTGAAAACTTGCCTCTTAAAACAGCGATGTAGGTCGCGCGCAAAGTTATTTTTTTTGTAGGGCATCCAATGAAATTAGGTTGTGCATTTAAGTAGCACACTTTTGACAAATGGGATCAAGTTTTATTGTTAATTGTTTACCTGACACGCATGCATTGGTAAAAATGTGTTTATTTTTTTGCGTTGAAGATATAAATGTTTCAAAAGAAAGGCTACAGATAGTTGAATATCTTTCATAATGATGTGAAAGGACTGGACGTAGTTTTCTGCAAAATATACCGAAAAGTAAATGGAATTTTCATCCATTTCGTCCACACGACTAGGATATTAAATCCACCTTCTATTTCTGCGTGGCTAACGCAGAAACATTATAAGTAGCTACATTGATGCTAAGATTAAATCATCTACGAACTAAATTTTTATTTGACAAATTTTTACTCTTCAATATTTAATAAGCAATGTTATATTTTCGATTATTGGTTGTCTTTGCTTAACCACTATTTTACACAAAGTTTTAGTTTTACTATGTGGCAGATAGACATTTTTTTCTTTAATAAATTTTCCGGTCTTACTTCCCAATTTCCTCCCCCGCCTCCGACGAAGCTTTGTTCATGCTCCAGCGTCGGCAGTAACGAATTGACTTGCTGACTTACAGGGTCCGCTTTGGCTCCGGTGACTGTCTGACTTCCCCTATTGCTACGAGTATATCTTCAATTCAGAGCACAAATATACTAGAGGGATAATAGCGAAGAGATTGTGGAAGGAGAGCAGGATTTCTGAATTGTATTCGATGCCCTAAGTAATTCTGTGTTCAAATAAGAAGATTAGAAAATAACTGAACTGGAAACTCTTTTTGGAGGTGAAGTAAATTTGTAAGTAGTGAGACAGACTCAGATTCGAGAGCCTCTGATAAGGAATGAATTCTTGTGTAGTCTTAAAGTTCTCTTTAGCGCCACCGGAAAACAGTTTAAGGCGATTAATTTGAATTGTTGAAGTGTTGATTGAGGAGTGGCGATTGATAAGAGAATAAAGAAAAAAGCAGGAGTTGAATTTGTTCCGACCTAGTTGCCAACCCACAAAGCTCAAGTTTAATCTTGATACTCCCGAGTTGGCACGAAAATAAAGCCACTGTTAGTACCGAGGGATGAATTATATTCATAGCTCCATCCTATTCTGTTTCACTGCGTTTTAACAGCCTCGTTGATACCGAATTCCTATTAATTAACGGCATTTACACCCTGAATCTTTCAACCTATTAATTTAATGTAATTAATTATTTATAATATAATACTTTTAAAAACTTGGACAGTATTATTTTTTGCTCTTGAATTGAAAACCATTTGGTATGAACGATATTTAGTTTCAAATAAATAGTTTAAAACGATAAAAATTTGGTTCTCTCTAAGGATTATGAGATACCGAGTGATTTTGATGGTGTTATTCGCGTATTGGAAGAATTCTCTTGGCAAAATAGTAATTGCAATTTAAATTGTTATGCAATTTAAATAGAATTTTTTCCAATTTAAATTGTTAAACAATGTAAATTGCAATATTAAATTGCATAAAAATTTACAATTGCAAAAGTTTACTAGATTCAATTCATTCTCGCAGGGAAACTATTTAGAGATTCGTAGACGAGAGACTATCATCTCAGCGACATATTTCACAGAATATTGTGGTAAAATTCTCCCTTCTTTCCTTCAATTACTCAAGTGTCAAAAAGAACATTCTTTACAAGGTATCCAAGTATAGCGGTGTAAATAGTTCTTTATGCAATGCTCTGACAGGTACTTTGTCTGGAGATTATCTTGACCTCTCTTCAACTCACTAATCGCAATATTTCTTCCTCATAATTACTACGTGAGGGTACCTAACCCCAAGCTTGAAATAATAGACATCCTTTGAGTTCAACAACTAAGTTATGGGAGTCAGATGAGTAGGGTCTTATTCTGGTGGATTGATCAAGTCACTGCAAGAAGTACCAAACGAGGCAATGAAATACTTGAACAAAACGGAGACCTAATCAGTCAAATGGTGAGGCAGGGATCTTCTTATTTAGCCGTATTACGAAACACAAATTCTTCATTGAAATCAGCACACCAACGTACGTGTCTTTCTCTTAATGACACTAACTGCTGGGAAATTAAAAATTCATTAGGTCGGTAGAGTTCCAACATGAAATCGCGCGCAGTAGCTCACATTAACCATAAATTTCACTTGCGTAGTTTGAAAATTCAATTTCACACCTTAGTTTTTCAACAGCTCAGAATTACGTCTAGATTAATTGTGCCTAGTCGGTATACGGAAGATGATTGCATGAGCCTAAACCGTTTGTGTGATTCTTAGAGGTAACTTCCTAAATTTGTTATCCATCGTCGGTCATCATCCATCGGTAGCGTCATAAATAAAAATAACTGCAATTCGAAAGTATTTAATTTTTTAGGTTGGAATATTTATGGATTTGTAAATATGCTCCCAATAATAAAACTTTATTTAGCAGGATGTTTCGATAGAGACTTCAGTGCAATATTCATTATTAACCTCCCTCTGTATAATCAACAACATTTACGTCACACCGTGTTATATTATTTATGCTCTACTATTGGTATCTTAGACGTAAAGACACTATAGAAACCGTGAACGGGAAAAGGATAAGGAAACCATGGGTAACGGATGAGATGATTGCAAAGATGGATGAGAGAAGAAGATGGAAAAATGTAAACACAGAGTTAGGCAAAATGAAGTACAAAGAGTTAAACAATAAATTGAGAAGGGCCACAAATAAAGCAAAAGAAGAATGGTGGAAAACGCAATGCGAGGATATGGAAAGTTTACAGAAGAAGGGTGAAATTGGTGCTCTATACAGCAAGGCTAAGTTATTATCGGGAAGTAAGAAGGCAAGATCTGTGCTAACAGTTAAAGATAAATGGGGTAAGATAATATTTGAACCAGGAAAAATCCAAGAGAGATGGAAGAAATATATAGAAACACTGTATGGTAAAGAACTTAGGCCGACAAAGTTAGACATAGAAAAGGAACATGACGTAGAAGAAGATAGCTTAGGTCCAGGCATACTCGACGATGAAATAGAAAGGGCATTAAAGGAGATGAAAGCAAATAAGGCCGTGGGGGTGGACAATATTCCTGTGGAAATGTTGAAATGGTTAGGGAAAGGTGGGAAGAAGGCCATATATGGACTGATTCGTAGTATCTATGAGGAAGGAATCTGGCCGGAAGATTTTGTGAGATCGGTGTTAGTTCCTATTCCAAAAAAGGCAAAGGCTTCGTCATGTGAGGATTACAGAACAATAAGTTTAATATCCCACGCAGCTAAAGCTATTCTCAGGATCATCAACAAAAGAATAGAGAGTAAGGCAAATGATTACTTAGGGGATGATCAGTTTGGGTTCAGGAAAGGAAGAGGTACGCGTGATGCCATTGCAGTAATGAGATCACTAGTCGAGAGGAATATAGAATACAATCAGGACGTTTTTGCCTGTTTTGTAGATTTCGAAAAAGCGTTTGATAGAGTGAATTGGGAAAAATTAATGCGTGTATTGCAGAAAATAGGAATGGATTGGAGGGACAGGAGACTGATCCGCAACCTGTACATGTCTCAGACTGCTCAGGTGCGAGTGGGGAACGGAGAGTCCGGATGGGCAGTGTTAGGAAGAGGTGTAAGGCAGGGTTGCCTATTGTCACCGGTACTGTTCAACGTATATGTGGAGGACATGATTAAAGAGGCATGGGAAGAACTGGAAGTAGGAATGAAAGTCGGAGGGGAATTCGTAAAATCGGTTAGGTTTGCTGATGACCAAGCATTAGCTGCTCAGTCAGCCAAGGGGTTGCAAGCATTGTTGAGTGAATTGGAGGTTCAGTGCGATAAATATGGGATGAGAATAAATATAAATAAAACAAAGGTTATGCGATTTTCCAGAAAGAAAAAGGCTAAGCTAAATATTAAAATAGGCGGGGAAAAAATAGAGCAGGTAGAACAGTTTACATATCTCGGAAGTGTTTTGGACCAATACGGTCAAAGTGGTAGGGACGTAAGGAGAAGAATTGCGCTAGGCAAGGAGGCTTTCCCAAGGAGGAGGGAGTTGATGACGGGGACGCTGAGTAGGGATGTTAAGAAAAGACTCGTAAAAACTCTGATATGGAGCGTAGCTATGTACGGCGCGGAAACGTGGTCGCTGAAGCAGGAGGATAGACGTAGATTGGAGGCTTTTGAAATGTGGGTGTGGAGGAGAATGGAGAAGGTGAAATGGACCGAAAGGAAAACAAATGAGGAAGTACTAGAAATGGTGGGGGAGGAGAGGGGTTTGTTGAGAGAAATCCTATGGAGGCAGGAAAAATGGATGAAAGGCGTATTGAGCGGTAGTGGAATGTTGAAGAGGGTAATAGAGGGGAGAATGTTGGGCAAGCGAGGTAAGGGTAGGAACAGGATAGGGTTGTTGGACGGGATGAAGGGAGGAAAGAAGTACACCGAGATGAAGAGGGACCTGATATAGATTAGTTTGCTAGGTGGGGAGTCACAAAATGTTTATTTGATAGTTGTGTCCATCCAAAAACCTACCTTAACCGGTAGATTACCTAAAAACAATTGGTATCTTGGGCTTAAACACACAAACGGTCTGGACAACAAGACAGAATTTATAAAATTGATTAGGGAACATTAACTTCCCCCTTGAGTTAACCATGTCTACTGGATGATAATTAAACATAGTTGGTTTAATTGTCGTAATAAAAATCTTAATTCGTCTTTTTAGCCTTCTCCGTCGTCAGGGAAAGTGATGTGTGACCTATTTATCGCATCACTTACGCTCAGAGTGGGTAAGTAATTTTGTAAAATACTTCAGAAAATATTTTTGATTCACAGTAAATTATCTGAAAAAATCAAATTCATTAATATTCCTTCTTATATTCAACACTTCTTTCTATAGAAAAATTATTTAACTTTGATTAAAGATTGAGGATTTATGTATGTGTCGGTCGTTACAAATTTTAAATAGGTTTTTGTTCGGGACTTAATATTCTCGCGTTAATGTTTATCAAAACTCGTAATTTCTCAACAACACTGGTTGGTGCGATATTGTTCAGTAATTTTACTTTCTTTGTCAACCATAAGAGAACATTAATTTATTTACAAAAAAGAAACCTTCATTTTTTTCATATCAATGAAAGGTCAAGATGACGAAGAACAATGGAAAACTTAGGTGCTGAGCGTCCCCACAGTTTTTTCCGTTGATAAGTTTCAGCAATGAAAAAATAGACATGGTGTTATTTTTTCTCTTCATGCTTCTGAAATCTCGACAATACGTCGCAAGACCTTATTTCTTGTTTTGCTCACCTGAACTTTCTCGCATTCTCGAGCGTGAAGGCTGCTCCTAAGGTAAGAAAGAAGCGGATCAAGATATAGGCATTCGAGCAAAACTGATTCACATATTCTCGTAGCCGTTTTGTGTTTCCCTTTTTAATCAATGATGACGCTCCTTCGACTTTTTTCATCTAATTTCACATAACTTTTATGTATGTTTATAGTCACTTTATGAGTTATTTTTAACAATTTCTTCTTTAATTGATGAATTATTCAACGCTATATAGGCATGAATTGTTGAAATTAAGGATCAGTTGTTAAATTGTCCATATGAAACGTTAAATACAAAGAGAGAGAACATTTTTCATATTTGGCATTTGGATTTTGGCTAAGTAATCGGATCTTGTTGCATAAATGATGTAACATGGGTAGAAACTTTTGGGAATTTTTCGAGTGAATATCAAATTTTAATTTCCTTCCCTTATGTGATAAATCGCTCAACGGTTTCGATATTATTAGCTAGAGGTAAAAAAATCAGTAAGACGACTGTATTTTCAACTTATTAAGAAAGAGGTATAAAAGGAGTAAGGTAAAAAATTCTTGCGTTATGTCATAAATATTTTCTGTCAACCTTCCTACGAAAATGTTTCTTTCGAATTATTACTTCTTAAAGTTCCCCCCTTCCTTCATCTGCACATTTTCACCTGACATTTCTCGCAGCTCAGAGCTAAGTTATCAATCGGGGCACAAAATATTCTTGAAGAGTAAGTCGGTTACTACGCGCAGAAATTCAATCCTATGGGAGCCGACTCCCTTCCTTTAGTGGTATTGGAGTCAGCATGTATGCGAGTTTCCACAACTTTTGATCGACGGATGCTATCAGAGACCGAGTTTCAAATTAGCAACAGCTTTCATGGGAGGTTTCTTGGCCAAAATATCGTTTTCCTACGAGCAAGGTGCGTTCAAACTGTCAAGTCTCTTGACATTCAAATTTGATTTGCTATCCTTATTACCGATGACATCTTTGTATCCTCAGATAAACTATGTCATTAAACTGTTTCATCCTACTCGCAATATTCGCGAATTCACGTTTTGAAGGTTGTGCAATGGCGGATACCTTAAATTGAGGGCCTTACCCTGTATCTTTCTTCTTTTGAATTCCGTCCCCATTCATAGCCGTCAGCGGTATCATCCTCATTTCCCCGTCCTGGAATTCTAGGGCATTCCGGAATTGTAATTTTGGTGCAGTAATTTTGCGCCTGAGCCGAGCTGACTGCCGACTCTCGATTGGTCACGGGGAACGAGACGTCGAGTGACTACAAATAGGGCAGTCGGATATTGCAATGTGATCGCAATTCGTGGGATTTAGCTTAGCGATGTCGACCCCACAACCCATGTGATGCATCACATTGTGATTCTAATGCTAAGTCAAGGCTAAACTTAAGTTAAACCTGTATTTTATTTTCAATGTTAATAAAAAAGAATAAACACGAAGTCTGCTAAACAAAAAATGTTCTAAGTAATTTTAAATAGAGGGATATTTTCCGCGCTAACTCTATTAAAATTATTTTTCAAAAATCATTCCGAAACAGACTATTTTATTAATATTTATTTAAAATTACAATGCAAATTAGCTGGCAGCTTGAGATTAAATAAAGGAGCACGAAATGTTAGAGAAAACATGAAAATCATTGAAAGATAATTTCACAGACACAATATACAGGAAGGTTGAATTAACATAATCTAGTCATTAGCATATTTTAGAGAGGAGATAGTGAATGAAAAATTAAATTAGCATAACTTCAATTCTTCTCTAACTAAAACGTTTTACATTATTATAGAAAGACTTAAAAAATTGCTCCAGTTAGGTCATTCGATTCTGTGATACTTATATTTAAATAAAAGATTATTCTGAACAGAACAAAAAGAACATTTTTGATGAAGGAAATTCATCTTCCATTTGTGGTTACTTCTGTCGTAGTAACAACCGCTCTGCGTTTTTCTTTTTTAACTTGAATCAAGGGTTATAAAGCAACATTTAACAAAAAGGCAAATCACAAGTACACAATCAGAGGAAAACAACTGGTCGTGGGGAACGATCTTCTAGTTTACCAGGAGAGGGCATCACCTTATCATGCCGTAGTAAAGCCTGGCATATTCTGCATACGTATACGTAATTATTATGTTGTCATTTATCGTTACAATCGGAATGAATGGGAGGGAAGATGCAAATCGTCACCGTTGTTGAAAATGTAATAAAAACGCTTAGCTCTCTTTAATAGTGCATTTGAAATACATTTCTTCTACTGATGCTGCATTTTTTATTCTTTGAAACCCAAACATTCCGTGTCCATTTTTCAGCTCAGTTGCATAATTGACAGTATCTCTGGCACCATCGCGATGAATTCAATTTGTAGATTTAATGGTATTTTTTAAAAAACTGTCCAGGTTATAAAAATGCTTTTCCCTTGCATTTTACCGAAAAAAATTATC
Source organism: Hetaerina titia (assembly GCA_037158775.1). NCBI lineage: Eukaryota > Metazoa > Arthropoda > Insecta > Odonata > Calopterygidae > Hetaerina > Hetaerina titia. Next base: position 103,690,280 of record CM073769.1, on the reverse strand, counting down.
ATTTAAAAAATATGACAAATGACATAGAATGGGTTGTAAATGTATTTGCCTTGGCAGCATTAATGTTTTGAAATTCAATGAGGAAAAATGCCTCCCTGCTTGCTGCATGCGGAAAAAAGTGACTCCATCGTTTGATTTATTTATTCTACTTGCTCAGGTGTCATCCTACGTGAGGACTTAGGCCGAGTTAAATCTAATTTCCGCTGCAGCCAAAAACCAAGCATAGAAGGGGAGGTCGAAACCCTTTTAAAGGGATATTATTTTCCCTTTTCTGGCACCCTTTTCACCCCGCTTCCACCATTCTCGTGTCATATGCCGCGCTTCTTCCTCGCACCATCCCGTCGGCACTATGTGCGTAGCAATTTGCATTTAATCGTTCTCTTTTTCGGCCTATCACCTTCCCCCCCCACGCCCTCCTTGTTCTCCGCACCCCGACCTTCATTCTTTCCCTCCCACCCTCTTTTCCTACGCCTTCAACCGTGTCGTCTGTACTCACCCTCATTCCTTGCCGCACGCGCCACCCTTGCCTCTCCCACCTACCCCTTACACTTCGCCGTGACCTTGTTTTATTGCTCGTTCCATTTCAATTCCAGAAGTTTCGTGCAAACATTCCGTAAGCCCGCGAGGGGAGGAGTTAGATGTGCCGTGGCGAGCCCGCGCGCGCACGATGGAGTCGCTGTAGCTCAAAATTTTTAATGCGATTTCGCATTCATGGATGCGAGGAGTGAGAGGTGGGGGTTTGGGAGGGAGAGAGAAAAGCCATTTCTGCCTTTTTTTAAAGTTCCACCTCCTTATCATTCTGTTCGCCCTCGCACGCGGGGGAAAAGTTTCATTTGGTTTTCTTTTTAATATTTACATCTTCCCGCCTTCCTCGTTATATAAGAAACCAGTTCAGTTCTCTTCGCCTTAATGGATTTTTCTCGTATCTACGTAGTAAAATATTTTTGATGATATTAAATTTTCTCTTACCCCTCTCAGCCGAATTCGAGTTTTCAATGTTAACCTGTTATTTTCTGCATTTGCAGGTTCTTCGCAAACAATTAACATCCCCGTTTGTGTAACACCGTGGAGAGGATTGGGACCGGATCAAAGAGTAAAAAGGACCGGTAAGTAGAGAATTGCTGCATTAATTTCACTTTCCGAATTTGGGAGGATTTTTTTCTCATTATCTTTATCTATGTTAATTTTGACGAGGTCGCAGACCTAAAGGGGCTGTCCATGAAACATTTTAAAGTTTTATGAAAACTGTTGTAACATGTGGAAAATTACAGATATTTTTATCATATTTAAAGGTTCCTCCGTTAAATATTCCTACATTTTTTCCTCTTAAATGCTCGAAATCATTGTGTAAATAATTGTTAACTTCGTTCACTGTATTTATTTCCAAACAATCTGTACCAGCAATCTTTTTGCTATTTGTAGCGAAAATGTTTAAATGGAGGTGATCTCAATGTTTCTTCCGCGCTGTCCTAGGGAAACTATTTATTCAAATAATGACAAATAATGCTCCCTTGGTAAATACCAGAAATCAACCTGCGTCAGGAAGTGGTAGAAATTGTAGATACATATCGAACAACCCCCGAATAGCTAGTCGACACACAATAACCTTAAGGCAAATTCATATTGCTACAAATCTATGTACGTCACCGCCAAAATACCTGCTAGCTTTTTCTAAAAGCAAAGAAAGGAGCGCGTCTTTAAAGTTTAATTGCTCACTCTTTTGGATGAAAGGGATTCTACATTTTTATCGCATAAAACTTAATTTATTGCATATAAAGTATATTTTAATGTGTAACTATACTGTATGTCATCTACGGTTTGAGTTAATTATACCGCTTAGATGGATTTCATTTGTTGAACTTGGTTTTTTTTGGAGTTTTGATGAACAGGGGAGTGTTTTCTTTCTTGAAGAGCAGATGTAAACATGTATTTATTTAACGTGTTGGAGGAACTAAAAATGTCTGAAACAAAACCGAAACACTTATGGAAATGCGGGTGCAACGGAAACCCCGACTTTGGTGTGAGTGAACTCTACGATTTCATTGTTCGGTGAAGGAGGAAAATTGCATAATTGGTCATTCATGAACCCCAGTACAGGCAGTTTGCTTCTTTTCTTTAGTAAAATATCCATTTTCCATAGCAAGTATTCACTCTTACCCACCTCTCTCTCTCCTCAAAGTTTTTGAGATATTTTCTTGAGAACTCCAGGTATTTCCTTACCCACCATTATTTTTCTTCCGTCCTTTCCTTTCTCTTCTCCCTGCCTCCCATCTCCGAACCCTCCTCCGTATCCGTCACACGCCAATCACTCCGCTAAAACAAGCGCGTGTACCCGGTAAGCTAAGGAGTTGTCTCCTGCGGAAACGCAAATGAAGGTGGAGAGAGGGTAAAAGAGAAATGCATGAGAAGGGATGGAAGAGTGCGTCTGTGGGTGGGTCGTTAATAGGGGAAGGGGCAGGAGGAGGGGGCGGCAATTATTCAGACGCTCTGTAGAACGTGACGCTTAATGCTCAACTTGATAGGCAATCCAAAGGAGACGGAGGGGATTAGGGAGGAGAGAGGTAGACCCTAGTGGGGTGGAGATCGTTTCCCTTGGGCCAGAGTCATGGAATGGGAGACCGGTAAAAGGAGTCGAGGGTGAGAAGCCGGAGGAGGCGGTAGGCAGAACTGCTGACGGAGGGCAAGACACTTCTGGGGTGAAGACTGGTGGAAGGTTTCTCGTCAAGGTGGTGTCGTGACAAAAGCAGCCGGCAGGAGGGCAGCAAGTGAATGGAAGGGGAATCGGCGGTGGGGAGAGGGGGCGAATGATGGAGGTGGGACTGGAAAAACGGGGTTGAAGGAAGCAGGGCAGTTAGGTGTATGCGGATTGACGGGATCTGATGAGACGTTATCCGATGCCACTAAGAGGGATAAACGAAAATCAGCTTTTTTTGGAAAGAACGTTCTCGAATAGGCTTTGGAGAAAGAAACTTATTAAGTGGCTCGAGATTGAGCATCCCATTTTACTTCAATAACCCGTAACCTTCATTGATGGAAAAGTCAAACTTTTGGATAATATGGAAAGTGTATATGAAACTCTCGTTTCGAGTGTAATTACCTACGCCCATTAGATTGCGTGAAGTAATTTCATTTTCAAATAAGTCACAGGAATATATGAAAACGATTTATGTGCTATAAAATAATGATAGTAAAAGAATTGCATATAGCATTGCCATTATTTTGAATATTAATTATAATAATAAGTAATAGGGTAAGATACATTGGCATTACCAGGGAATCGTAAAGTGAACAGGTTAAGGACTACAATAAATTTTACCATGAATTTATAATTAAAATTGTAAATATGAATTTTTTTCTTCGCTGGGCAATTTTTGCTAATATCTCTTCTCGTTACTGTTTATCAGCAATATTTAATTTATTATTATCATCTGATAATGATATTTTGGGGCTAAGGTTATGGTAAGGTTTTTAAAATCATCTCTATTTATGAGTCCCATACCGACTCACATTTTAATTGAATCTCTAACTGAATCAATATTACAGAGAGAGGTATAACACAATATGCTTTGTTCTTGTACTCCAATTGTTACTCTTAAGCGTGCACAGGAGAGAAATTGCAAAGAAGAGATGAACATTATTTACAAAGCAAAATTATCAAGGTTAGTTTTAAGTTCTTCGAAAAATCTAATGAACATGAGAAAGTAATCCTCCAATTAATTGGTACTTTTCTCAAATAAAGTTATCAAAAGATGGACTCATTAAGACGCTACAGGATCAGAAATTCAAGTTTGAAAACTTGAAATGTGAAAGAAAGTGGGCGCGTGGCTTAATTGAAAGGTAGCTATAATCTCTCCGTGGCCAACTCGTTAGCTTATTGAAAATCCTTTCCAGACGTGAGTTAGTTAGCGTTTTATTTTCTTTCTTTCTTAGCTTTTTCTGATGACAAGCTCAATGATATACTGGATATTTCATTTTATATATTTATTGATAATCATTGACTTACATCTGCATTCGCGGATGTTAAATTATAATACTTTTTAAAGGTTTTTCACCGTCTAAATTTTGTTAATTGTTCTCTCTGGCACTGTAAAAATATATATCATTTCCAATTCACTCAAGTTCGCAATTGACTTCATTTTGACTATTCTCTATATCATCTTGCTTATTTACATATTTTGAAATGTTATCTGAAGATTTTAATCCAACATGTACTTTAAGTCAGCTGCATGCTTTCCTAGTGCCGGGGCACCTGGGGCTGGGCACTGGGTAACTCCTGAAACTCACGTGATATTTGTCTGAAAATATCTGCTGAGCTCTCGCCACTTGCTGAATCGTTTTCCTACTTCCCCGTACAATATTTAGTGACTAAAACTCAATTAAATGTGCGTGACTATACCCGAAATAACGCTTTAATTAATTAACATATGGCTGTGTGTACGAAACCACGTGTTTACGTTTACCAAAGGCAGCAAGGTGTTATTAAATATTGGGCCAATTTATGATCAGACACAGAAAAAACTATGTTATGACAAAATGCTATTTAAAGAGTTATTTTCCTTTCTTATTTTTGCGAAAATGAAGAACTAAATGCTAAAATAGAGTTTTAAATAAAAATGATTGAGAACGGGACAGCAAAGGGCTTTTGCACAAGATCACAATGTATGAAAATTTCGAATTAATACGATACCTCCGCCATAAAGAATGGAACCGGAGACGTGTAGTAATATTAGTTGATACTGATAGTATGCTGTAAATTAATTATAGCATGTTATGTGGTCGAACATCCATGCAAGCTGTTATTCCTGAGCGTACCCTTGGGAACTAATAAAGGACGTTCAGATGTATACGATATTTGAAGGCCATTCATTAGAACATATTGCGGCATATACAATTTTATTGATACAGTGTAGTATATCTAGGCATGAATAAATTATTTTCATACTTTCCAAGCCACTTGATTTATTCTCTGATGTTGATTTCATTATATTTGGAACATCACAAATATAATCATAAAAGTTTCCAACTATGAGTAAGATAGTTTACTTATTCTGTAGCTTTTGCAGTGATACTATTGTCTTTTGTGATTTGTGATACTATTGTCTAAAGTATTTAGAATATTAAGAAAAAACAGGACGTAGAAACTTTCGCTTTAATGGACTACTACAGACTTGCATTTGTTTAATGATTTGACTTAACGGACTGTCAAGAACTTTTTTTTAGATCGCATTCTTAGATTTGGTTAAAAACTTCCTCAAGCTAGAAAAAAATTAATTCTGATGAAATTCTTTCCTCATTAACCACCAATTCTCTTGAACTTAATACACCAAGACGGTGAATCGAGAGACGAACTCCAGGCAATTTCCAGCATAAGATATTTGGTGATCACTCAACCTTCAGCGTAGATCAACACCATAAGTGAGAATAAACTTAAATCATGTACTCCAAGATAGGCGGACTTGCATGCGTCTCCGTGTGTAATTCAACATACGATGACATTTTGTGCGGAATTCCGGGCCGTCATTCATTAAGTTTTGCTTGAAATTTCCACTAGTTTATTTCTCAAGTTGAGTAAGAATACATTCAAGAAATGCAGACCCAAAACCAACGAATCGCGTCTCCTTAACCTTCAACAACCAGATTGAGATGAACGGGAATTTCTTTCCCCAAGATTCATCCCTGGAACTGGTCAATTTGGGCGTTTCGAACCAGAAAACCAATGGACGGGAGGTATTCGATTACTAGAGAGAGAGAGATAAAGTTGCAGCGCGGACGCTGGTGAAGTCCGGGGTGCATAGGCAAGACCCCACTCGGTGCATCCCCGGGGGTGTCGGTGAAAATGAGAGGCCAAAGGGGAAGGGATGGGCCTCGCGTGAGGATTTCAGCGATAGGGTTACAGGCGGGTGTAGTGGAAAAAGTAGAGCAGTGAAACGCCCAAGATCGTAAACAACCACCCCCCCCCTCCCCCGCCGACCCACAGACCTCCCTACTGCTCAAAATAGTGTGCAACCAAAAGTTCCCCATCCTATCCACGAAAAAATAACGAACGAACACCCGCTCTTTCCCGAAGCCGTAACTGAAGCCTTATCGACACCCTTTCATAAAACCTACATTTTTTCTCTTTTCCCCTGGTATCCCTGGTAAGGGAGAAAGATATCGATGAAGTAATGAACGGCGGAGACATAATATGCAGAGGCAGTCGTTATAGAGTTGTTTCTTTATTGCCACCACACTGCCATCTATATCCGTCATAAGTTTTGCTGTTGTCACGACTCTCTTGTGATATTCAGGACTACTTTTCATCACCCGTGGGTTTAAGCTCAAATTCATGGGGGTAATATTCTTCTCGAAATTTTGCTGGCGACATTTCGTGAATTATTTCTGTGTTTATTCTTTATGACATATCTCAATATATCGAACTTAACATTGACCAGAGGTTCTAGAGTTGGCCGATTGCGTCGAAGTGTTTATTTCAAATGTTAAATTTATCTCTAATTGAAGTGTGCCAGATATTCAGAGAGACGACGGAGGTGCTGCAACCCATACAGTTTGAAAGTTATGACACTTATAGTCCACGATAAAGAGCGTTTATGTGATCAATTCTTTCCGAATTTCGTTAATTTCGAAATGGAAGCCGTGTGGAATCAAGCCGTGTAAATATCAATATGGTCGACGCGGGATGATCGTTAATCTAAAGCAATAATTCCATTCTCCTTCTGAGTGGAAAGTTTTCCCATTTGCTGGCCGACCATCGTAGAATTTGCCATCTGATGTTTTACTCTCGACCGAAGGTTTGCACTCCATTAACAGTTATCGTTTCAACAGAGTATAAATCATGCACATTTGGTCCATTTTGGATTTGCGTCAACACATACTTAACTTTTTTATCTAACCTAAATTTTGGCCTAGCATAAAGTTTCTGGGGAGATGAAGTTTTCCATGGAATAAACTTTTAACAAATATTTAAGTAACTAATACTGTTGGGTAATAAGACACCAAGGAAAGCATGCTTAGGAACGATAGCTTTATAACTACCTAGCTAAATATTATAATATTTAATATCCATTAATATACAATAATACATACTATTGAAGATTAACTTGGTAATGATTGAAATTTCTGTGCATATTCTGTTTTTGTTGGTATGAAATAAGCATAGTTTGGTAGAATAAATCTGCACCGACCTAGCTAGACTAAAATGTCAGAGTATATGTAAGAACATTTATTACGTATTGAAAATGTTTAGCAAACAATGTCATATTTTATGTATTACACATTAGAAGGGAAGCGGTTGAATTTAATGTAAATGGGATTGATTACTTTCAGTTATTTGGCAGTTTTCATGGTATTCATTGTTATTATTCAACGTCTTACGCAGTAAAAGATAGTTCAAATGTGTTTAAATTATTTGCTTGGATTTTTATTGACTTAATTTGAAGTTCAACTGCTATATAAATTAAATAAAGGGTATACATTTAACTGGAGGTATTATACAGAAAGTGTTTTCATATAGAAATTATTAACCGGGAAATATTCTAAAATTTTCTTTGAATAAAACACCAAGACCCAAATCCTGTCTGCGCTTATAATCAACGTAATAAAGATTGAAAATTGTGATAGTCCGCGTGCCATATTCAGAATTATTTATCAACACTCTAACACCAAAATAACGATTTTCCAAATCAATCTGTTTAGGGGTTGTTTCCCTGAAAACAAGCTACTTTCCATTCCATTAACTAATTGGCTTTTTTTTCACTATTTCCTATTTTAATTAGTATTTTGAGGCCTTTTTGTGCTCATAAGGTTTAGGTGACACCTTAAGGCATTAGTAAGCCTTGACAAAAATTTTCTTGATGCCTTCAGTCAAATAGATATTTTCTTCATTTTTTTAATTTACCTTTTATTCTAAGTCTACTTTATACTTATTAAATAGTGAAATCATGACGACAAGCAGTAATTGAATGCTGTGTAGCATTAACCGCTATAGACCCAACTCCCCGAATCACGGTGCTAGTTAACTGTTCTGACTAAACGTCTTTTCAGTTTGATTACAAAATGCATGCTGTTTCAACAATGAGGTAAATAAAATTTCAAGTCATGAACGAATAAAGAATTATCTATCAAAATTAATGTCTAATGGATTAATAACAAATTGTTTGATATTAATATAATATTTAAACTTTAATAATCGTGGCATGACATTTTTGGGAGTAACATGTATTGCATCTCCTTTGTAAGTGATTGAAATTATTTTCTTCTGTTTTATTACTTTCTTACGCTCTACAACGTTTCAGCACATTTAGATATATTTTCAGGGACGAATGTACCTGCTTCCGATAAAGTTAAGGCATGAAAAATCAAATTTAGGCGGCTGGGAAACCTTTCGCAGGGATACGTAGGTGATGGATCGACGAAACTCCTTGGACGTGAAGATGGCGACAGGAACGGGAGCTAAAATGTCATACGGTAACATCGATCAACGCAGGAGTTACCAAGGAGCTTGATAGGTCGAAATGAAATTTTTAAGTTGTGGTAAATTATAACAATTTCCTTCAAGAATTCATTTCATAAACTTTACTAGAGATATAATAATAATAATGAGAAAATGTAAACGTTAAGTGGACGTGATATTATTTCTCTTTGATCGGGCCTCACCTTGAATTTGCGCATAGAATATAAGACGATTTTTCGCAGGACTTGTCTTCTATTTTAAGAAAGATAAGTTCCTAGAAAAAATATCCCCTTCGTAAAATTCGATGTATCAACGAACAGGAAACGTCACAGTTTTCATAGGTATCCCTGGGATCTCTGTATATACGAAGATTACGTGAAAGGCTTAAATCATTAGATAAATACGCATCTTGTGTCGAAAACTTACTTAACTGGGTCATTATAGCTTCGCATTTCATAGGTAGCCGAAGCGAAGAGAGATTAAGTGAAAGACCGACTACCGGAGAGTTATTTAAAAAAAATCGTTTTTTTCATTTCACAATTCGTGACCGCAAAGGCATAAATCATGCAACATGGGAAAATTCAAACTAGTCAAAGATATCAACGATATCGAATGCCATTTATCATCAGTTACACTAAAGGCCGGCGATCTAAAACTCCTTTAAGGAGATTGTCAGCGAATTCATTTTGTGAAATCGTGACGTGTCGTGAATATATCACCTTTTAATGTCCCACGCCTTTTCCCCCCTATCACTCTACAGTTTTCAGTGAAAAAGTCTCGTTTTCAAGAATTTTGACGCAAGGGCGTTGAAATCACTATGGGTGTTGGTAATCTAAAGTGTGAAACATTAAAAAGAGATTCATTTGGAAAAAAACAACATTACCTGCCTCACACCTTCGCAGTGGCTTACGGGATGAAGTTTAGGTGTAAGTAAAGCATCCGTTGGATATGAGGATCGTGATCTAAGAGGGGAATGCCGGCTCCCACAAATTACCTAGCCAAAGGGAGTGAGGAAGCCATCGAGAAACCACGTCTCAAGGGCAAACCCTTTCCACCTAACCTTCCAGACCCCTTGAAACCTTTTAATTATCCCCACATCCTCATACTATATAAACCTCTCAACACTGTATCCTTACCGATGGAAGGCTCTCCGGCAGACCTTTCCTCTTCTTTTCAAACTTCTCTTCGCGTCATTCTTTGGATGAACAACACCCTAACTCCCCATACTCACAATTCTGATGGGACGCAAATATACCAAGCTAGATGATGTCGAGACGTTCCTTTGGTCAATTCCAAGAAACTGCGGTAGATGCCGCATTAGTAACTTTCCACGGAGTCATCCGCTAAGTGTGCATTATAATGCAACAATTTCAGATGTCAACGTTCTCTTGGTGTTGTTTGTAGAATGGGATCGCTATTCATTCAAATATCGATATTTATAATTAAACAGCACCGTCCAGGGTAAGTAAATTTCGAGTGCACCAACATTTTAACTCGTGCCCCACCGTAAGCAAATAGAGTACATAAACACTGACACATTTAAGTTAAGTCATTTAAGTTAATGTATTTCCATTTTCGACGACATGAGGCTCGATTAAGTGTACATCTTTTAGCGATTTCTAGAATTCAAGATCAGTGATGACAGTTTCATTCTTGCGTTAAATTTTATTTATCATGAATTTAAGGTTGATAAATTTCATACCATGCTCAATTACGGTAATAAACAATTTTTATGTAGAGTTATGTATTGTTATTTGAAACATGTAACTGAAATATTTGTGAAGTTGGAAGGAATCCCATAGAATCAAGTTAGTCCGTAATCCGAAGAATAGTATTGGTTTTTCCGAGAGATTGGTTTAACTGAAGCAAGAACTTTTCTCTTTCTTCTCAATGTCTAGAAAATTGTGAATGATCCAGAGGAGAGGTGGTTTTATAAGAAATTTTTTCAGAAACTTTTGTAAGTAAGGGTCTACTAGATACATAGTTTGAAGTTGTATGTATATTTAGTTGTATGTATTTGTCGAAGTTTAATTTAGTCCGCTTAACTCACCGCTATCCATCGTGCACTTACACAATCGCTGGAGGCCAGGAAGGGAGAGATTGGCAATAGGAAGGCCGTCGCAGACGCAGAACAAATCGACTCTGCTCACAAATTACGCGGGTATGCGAATGAAGAGAGACGTTTGCCGCCAGTTTTGAATGGAATTATTTTATGGAATATGTTTTGGATTTTGTTCTATATAAAGGCCCATAGACGGCATCATACGCATTCGTCTACACATCTGGACCAAATATCTCGCAACTAGAAAAATAGAGATCTTGCAAACGTGTTTGCGAAATTTCATAAACATATTCTGATATAGAGAGTGGGTCTGTTGCGCAATCATATCTTAAATCTTTTTTATTAAAGTGATATATAATGTTTGAATGATGTATATGTGATAATGAAACCCAAATTTTTTCCGTAAGAAAAAATAGGCGAGTCGAGAAGGGATCGGAAATTGTCGCTCGTACGAACCCCAAATAACTTTATATATTACAACTAGTAAAGTTTAAATCATGTTTAAAATATAGAAGTATATTTTTTTATGCTTCCCCATGCCAAGTTAAATGATACTGCGATTGTAAGTTTTCATTAGGGATAGTCTAGCTTTAGCGGATGTAGATGTACATCCAAATTGAGTAGTTTCAAGCGTTATGTGGCGGAATTCGAACATAATAAAAAACAGAAACCATTTTCCACTTGATAAAAATCTAGTGGAAAATTGTTAATAAATTTTCTTTATTACATGTGTATCCTTCCAATCATCTGTTACGCCTTTTTGGTTTTCTATGAGGTGAAAAACCGTCCTAAAATTTGAAAGGATTTGACTGCCAGTCGTAATTTTCACCAAACTTAAGGATTCTCGTTATATTTTGGTCGTTTTCATTCTTTAATAACTAAATCATACACTTCACTAAGCTTTCTCAGCTACGCTCCCGGAAGCACGCAGATCTAATTCATGTTAGGTACTGTCACAAAAATGACTCTTGGAAATGCACTAAAATTTCCTTGAGCGTATCATTGGACATACCCCTGTTATCGTTTTATTCATACGATCACGATATGTCAATATAGAGATAGGGATGATACATTTTCAGAAATCTTTCGAAAAATGATTAATATTTTAGCAATAGGACCGACATATTTTCAAGTGGATCGGGGTTCGTCCAACCTCATTCCCGCCCTCCTCTGGAATATTTTACTTATAGCTGTGCGACTGACTTAACAAAAGAGGTCATTTGTGACATCCAAAGAAATAAGTTGACGGCAATGTTTCAGAAGTCGGCTGAGGTTTTTCTGAACTTAATTACTAACCCAATTATAGAAAAAACTTCAGTATTCAATTCGAAGGTCAGTTAGATTGTTGAGCATGTAGCGCGCCTAGTAATAAGCCCAAACGTCGAGTGGAATTCGCACATTCTGGTGGGGGGGGAGGGTCGGTGGCTTTCCTTGTAGTTCACCTGTAGTTTCCCAGGAAGATCTGGTACTCCAAAAACTACACAGCTTAGGTAGAGCCGATTGTGTCCAGAGGAGTCGCCTGGAACTGGATCTGGATCGGTGGGTCACCTAGCGATTTAACTCATTTGACTAAAATTTCCCTAGAGAATCTCTTATATTTCAACAATTTGAACATAACGGGAATATTGTAAAACACGTCTAGGGTAGAAGAGATCGGATATTTTCCGTGGAATAGATCGTTACGTAACCCAGTAAAAACTTAAACAACTCAACTTGAAAAAACACACTTATAAAAACAATTTGAACAACAGAACTTAACTTAATGTTCTTATCATCCATGCTCATTTGTGGATGGATTGTATTCACTATGGGGATGAGTGTGTCAGTTTTAATATTTGGTGTATTTTGGAAATGACTAAAACATATGTCTTAAAATTACGATTTAGAAAGAAAATATATTTTTGGGTATGGAGAAAAACGAGTTAAGTGATGTTTGCATTACACTTCTATTTATATAGTACGTATGTGAATTAGAATAAGATAGAAGAAAATAACAAATAATTCTGAAACCAAATTATGAAAATGGTAGGTTTAGCCATGAGTAAGATGGAAAGATAACGTAGACCTAAATTATTATTATTATTATTAAAATGTACATGTGCAAATAGACAAATGTCAGGTGGCACACAAGTCCCAAGTGTTACAATAAACTTGCCTTGGAAAAATAACATGGTTTATGAAATACAATCAACATCACAAAAGATAATAAATAAAATCAGTCAGAAAAAAAAGAAAAAAAAATACACTTTAAGGAAATTTCCAAACGCCAATCTGTAGTACATAAAAAAAGAAAATCCCCATTTCATTAACATTTGTTTCCCAATCAACAAGAAAAAAAATTGAGCTGTTACATTTAGTTTTATACAACACATCAATCAAATGATTACAGAAGTTATTTACATCTTTTCTTAAAAGTTTGGACTCTGTCAGGAAAGGGCTTAAAAATTTTTGCAGGTAAATTGTTCCAATCAACAACGGTTTTATTTAGAAAAGAAAAATTATTTTTATTCGTTCTCTGTGCCCGGCATTTTACCTTAAAATTGTGGTCATTTCTCCCTATGAAATTCGGGTTCCCCGCCTCTTTCCTTAGATCTGCCCAGAGTGGAGTAACGTCGAGGTAAAGCGGCCAATGGGACAATACTAATGCATATTCTGTGGAGGGACGGATGGAGACTTAGAAATGGATTTTTACACACCAAATTACATGCAACCAAACGCTTTATTTATACCTTATTTCAAGTATGGAATTATTAATTCAACGAATTAAATTGCCACGTGTTATACGCGATAAAATGCATTATTAATCTCGTTTTGAACTTATAATAATAACAAATTCCGTAAAATTTAACTCCTTTGCCATGGTAGAAAATCAGGGATAGTTGGAATTCATAATTTTTTAATGACATCTTGGTATATTGATTCCAGATTTCTTTCCTGCCATCCAGTTGGCTGGAGAAAATATCGTCATCAGGGGTCATATATACGCGGAAGGAAATACCAATATTAAAGAGCTCTTGCAGATAATATAGGTACAGACCTTGCAGATTTCAGGGTGTCTAAAGCTAAACAAAAAACACCTTAAATGATGGTATGAATATACATCATGAAAACAACGAAACATATATAATTGATTGTCAAATTATAATAACCAGCTAAGATATGCAATCATATGGGTTTCTCTAAAATCTCTCTCACTATGGTTGGTGTTTTACGAGCAATTGATTTGGATTATAAGATTTCGATGTATGGCGTTCGTTCGCTTTACCCGTTTGCCCCGATTTAAGGAGGTATGTTTTTTGATCATCCGTGAAAAACGATGATTTCACTGCCATGAATACATCCAAGTAACATCAAATCGGAAGTTCTCCGTATTAACCTCCCGCTGGAGAGGATTTCAATAAAACCCTCGCGTGTGCGACGAGCCACGCTTAAAGATCTCTTCACGAGAGCCACGGCAATTTTCTGGGAAACAAGCTGAGCTCATGTTTGAAGAATCTTCCGACCTCTTCTCTGAGGTTCAACCAAATCCACCCCTCCTCACATTCCCGCACGAACTTCGAACTTTACAGCCACTTTTGACGCAAGTGTCTTCTCGAGGATTACAGTGAAAGGACGCGCGGAGTCATATCAAATATCCTCCGCCATTCACGTGAAATGATTCCTCCGGAGTTTCTTCAAATATCCTCAACTCGGGGGATGCTGAAGAGTTCTTCATTATTATATATATTTCGTGGAATTGGAGGGGTAGCGTTCAAACTCTCCCGTCTCTCTCTTCACTCATATATTTCCCTCCCTCCACTCTATTTCCCTCTCCCTCCCTTCTTCTTCAAAAGGTCGTTTTTAGCTCCCGAGCGGATATATTCTCGTGCCCACCCTAGTCTCTGCTCTTTCAAATTTTGTCATTTGCGGGAGAGAAGAGGCAGAAGAAGAAGAGATGGAGGTCATCCGGAGAGTTCTGTCGCGCCTGCGCACCTCAAATCTTCACCCTTTAAACCATGGAGCGAGAGAGAGAGATTATGCACAAGAGGCAGTCGGGTTTGGTCCCAGGGAACGGTTCCAAAGCCTCTCGCAAGCAAACAATAACAACCCTCAAAACCCTTTTCTTGTCTCTTCCTCTCTGTTTGACATCAACAACCGCTTGACTTTTTTTTTCTCTCCTCGGGATCTGCCGCCTGTCCTCCGTTTCTCGCCGCCCCTTGTTGCGTTTATTCCTCTCGTCTCCTCCTCCCATCCCTCCCCTCACTTTCTCCTTCGCCACTCTATCTCTTTCAACAGGGCCGTCATCTTTCCGTTCCGCTCCCGCCTTGAATGTATTATGAAAGTCCCTAGGTGTCTGAGGCGTGAAAAAAATATTCTGTTATTCTGTTGAATATTTTTGCGGAACCTCGACTGTGAATAATTCATTTAAACCCATTCGAATCGTCGTTTTCTCATTAGTAATAAGTATTACCTGTTGCTACTTGACTGATATTCTATGGTGGTCGAGTACGAGTACTCGCATATAACCATTGCGAGTTCCATATGCTTTTTTATTCAATGTACTTCGGTTCAAGTAATGTATTGACTTATTATTTAGCGAAGAAATTTCGAATTTTGATTTTCGTAATTTTATTTCAATCATTTTCATGTTCTTCTTTGCGTATCAATATCACTTTTATTTCACCTTTTTAATTTGATCTAATAGCCGCTGGTCTCAAACCATGCATCTATCATTAGTTTGCCTTTAAAATGGCCTAATAAAGTAATCGAAGCTTCTAACTATATTGTTACAGTACGAAAAGTAAAACGCCTACTCAGCCATACACTATTTCTGTAATCTTTTCGTAAACATCGTCTGCTCGATAATTCCCAATGGATATACGAAATGCACATTATTTTCGGCTGAAGTAAGGCTCGGCTTAGAGAGAAAATTACACCGATACTTTAATCGTTCTTGCGAAATAGTTTACACCTCAGCAACAATCACGATTGAAGATAAAACCTAGGTAATAAAATACATAATTATGAAGTAAATCACGAGGTGATAAATCTTATTGCGGATATGAATGCAATATGAGGACATTATAATTCCAAACCAAACATTACTCCGAGTCATTATAGTTTGGCAACAGCGCAGTTAAAACTTTTCGACTTAAATCTTTATTTAAAAAAAAGAATTTTGAGTCAAGATAATTTAAATATTCGACAGTTATGCTAGTAGTTCTCGGCTAATAGTTAAAAAAAAATTATTGTGACATAAATATTTGAAAATAATTCTTACATCAAATTTCTATTTTAAACCTATATACTATATTTGAGAATCGATCGTCAATAACTTATACGCACCGTTGGCAATCAAATGGTCTCACTGCACCCTCTCCATATACTTTACGATGATACATTTGGGTATCCACCAATGGCATGCGTTGTAAAATATTCCTGGCTCATATATATGACATACATAAATATGGCTGGCCATTTACATAGCGTTGTTTGTCGTCTGTTTGATGAATTATGCATGTGATACCTGACGTATCTATAGGCGGTCATTCAATTTCTATAGGAATGTGAAAGTTTGCTTGACTAAATTTTTCAAAATTAGGTTAAGTCTCCCTCGAATTAATATTTTTTCAACTCGAATTGAAAATTAAGTTGATTTAAAATCTTTCAAAAAATGAGTGAAAGTGTGTATTTTATGGATAAAGTATTTGTTTATTTTAAAAATCAATATTCGCTGTTGTTTGATCTCCTTTTCATAAAGTTTAGTGTATTTAATTTTGATCGTTTCACAGGAAAAAAAATTATTCAATTTTAGAAAAAGTAAAGTGTAACACTAAGTTCGAACTATTCATTATTTGGCTATTGTTGCATATGCATCGTTGCAATGACATAAATTTGATGGTTTTACATCTGAGTGAATTAATATATAAGTATAACGAGAATCACAAAACCCCTAGACTCCAACTTTAACGAATAAACATTTTTACATATTTCCCTCGCAGCATTTCTGTTTCCTGCTTGACCGCTATTATAATAAGCCGCTCGGCTCCTCCCTCTCTCTCTCTCACTCCATCGCGGTCGTAACAGGTGTCAAACGAAGAGGAAGGGAGTTCCAGTCACTCCCTTAATTACGGTGGAATTTAGTGCGACCCCTCCTTTGAGTTTGACGTGTAGTATGCCGGCGGTGGAGCCGTGAGCGGCCGCGTCTCCGCCTCCGTTTGTATCCCCCCCTTTCCCCCCTCGAGAAAACTGTCCGCCTGCATCGTTATGAGGAAACCGCACCCAGCAATAAATAGCCACATTCCCTCGCCCGACGTCACACCGTACCCCCCCCCCGTCGCTGTCTTGCACATTCCCCTAGAAATCCCCCTTCCACCCTCACCCTCTTTCCTTTCCAACCCAAAGTTGTCTCCCCCACTCGCAAGCTCAGTCTTTGGATTCGGCCATTTCGTCCAACTGTATCCTTTTTTCTTTTAATTCAATTTTTCTGCTTCTAGTGGACCTCACGGAGTCCTCTCACACGTCCCATTCCCTCTCATTTTCCGTTCCCTTCGTCCTCTTGTCCTGCCCGTCCCCCCATTTCACTCGTCCCATTTCCTCATTCGAGGGGTCGTGGACGGTTTCTTCTCTCTTTCCTTTTACATTTCCCTATTTCGGCTTGTTCCCATTTCCCTTGTTATTTTATTTTTCTCGCTCTTTCTCTTCCTTTACTTCCACTACATAGGTTCCTTTCATCTCCTACCCTCTCCTCCTGCTCCTGCTCATCCCTCACTCCGCCCCCCACTTCTTTTCTTCCTCCGCTTTCGCATTTCGGCAAACGTCCACATTTTGCTATCCCGTCGTGACATCACCATTCGTCCTTTCTCACGCACTTCCTTCCGACGTTTAGATTCCTTTCGTCGCGCAAATTTGCCTTCGACGGCGGATTTATTTTATGGAGTCGAAGAGGCGCCCGTAAAAATTGGCATTTTTGCAAGCCAAGGGAATGCAATAGGCATCTTGAAAAAGTTAAATCCGTGC
Source organism: Hetaerina titia (assembly GCA_037158775.1). Taxonomy (NCBI): domain Eukaryota; kingdom Metazoa; phylum Arthropoda; class Insecta; order Odonata; family Calopterygidae; genus Hetaerina; species Hetaerina titia. The sequence continues at coordinate 103,672,770 of CM073769.1, read as the reverse complement.
TGGACGTTGAGAATATTCGAATAATTTGTGTGACGGGGATTGCTATCTTAGGTATCACCTATCCACTATTCTATTCGAATGGTTTAAGGACAAACTTTTCTACAATTATGAGTAAAATTCTGAACCTAGAGGAACTTTTCAACGCTTCAGTCTTTAATTACAGTTACACGTACTGTTCATTTGTAATAGAAACTTTAGGATTTTATCTCATAATTTTCTGGAGAATCGCTTCAAACCAACGCTAGGAAGGAAATGTCCTAATAAACTATGGTAATCTTGAAATTAAAGTTTTCAGGAACGTGTTTCATTTGCTAAATTTCATTTATTTTCGCTTCTTTTTTTTCTTCCCACAATTGATAAAACTCTCATTTCTCTCATCTTGAGTTCAGAAATGAGTTTCCAAGTAAATTTCACCTCTCCATTTACTTTTCAATTAACCTTTTAAGTTTCATCACTTGATTCATGCATTCAAAATGAACCAAGACATTTAGAAATGTAAAAAGTCGACCTTACGGATAAGAACCTTTTTCACAGAGGAGCATTGAATGTAAGAGTTGAGGCTCCTAATTGCGAATGGAACTCGAACCGCCGACCTTAAATTTAATTAGGTTCGTGAGTAATTATTACATCTTGCCATCTTCCACCGGAGTTAACTGAAACACCATCGTTTTTTTTGCATTAATAAGGTCTGAAGCGTACGCACTTTCAATTACGTCTCGCGTCCAATCCGATATTTCATCCTCCGTCGGACCAACTCCGGGTCACGTCCATTTCGAAACTTTCTCTCCTTTAACATTGACCTCCCTTTCCCTCAGTCCACATTTCTAGTCAATCCTCCGGCCCCAACTTTGCCCCTTCCCGTATTCCCCTTTTGTCCCGAACTCTCTCTTTTGTCCCTCTCATTTTCGCCTCTTCCTTTTAAAGCGCAGTTTCTGACGACGAAACATTGGGACTTAATTTTCACGTTTGCAGTAACATCTTTCCGTCTCTCCCTGTTTGTCGGAGCCCATTCTTCTCCCCCGCGCCTTCCTTTTGTACTCGACCCGGAGAGGCGTCATGTCCTTTCAAGAGGAGAGACCGTGGTTGGTCCGAAGGGGTGGAGAGATGGATATATTCCTGCCCATTTCTCCTGTTTGTGGTTTGGTTTCCTCAACTCAACTCTCGTCCGTGGGGTGTGAAGAGTCGACGTGCGACGCACATCGACGTACAAAAGTGTCGGTGGAGTTGATGGATACGAGGAATCGCACGACGAGTCGAATGGATGGGGGACATTTTGGAGGGATTGGAACTGAATCCATTCGGAAATCGTATCAATGAATTTCAACGGTGGTGACCGCGTTAGTTGTGCGCCACTGAGTACGTTGTATCCGCTGAAGCAATCACGCACGATCGCATTATCGAACTAGTTCCGGCCTGTGCATATTTATTTGCCCTCTCGGTCGTGTGACTGCAAGATCACAAGCGGATGGGACAGGAATGCTCCATAAAGCTTGAATAACTCTAAATGTGCTCATTTTGGATACAAATCGATAAGGAACTTAATAACAATATCAGGTGTTATTAGACTATGTAAGCGTACGACGGAACATGACTATTACGTTTCTTTTACATATAATTCTTCCATCTATATAATACCATCAGTTTTAGACAAAATAAAGCCCCATAATATCCGGCAAAATAAACATAGGAATTAAATTCGCAATAATCTCCTTTTTTATTTGTCCTTTTTTATCACCTATGTTTTCTAATTCCTAATAGTTCCTACTTTTCATTTTCTAGCATTCCTATTACGTGACTATATTCATCTCTTATCCTCTTTTTTCCTATATTGTCATTTATTCCTATACTTAATTTATGACTTTATTTATCATCCCCTTTAGTGCAAGAACATCTTGATATATTTTCTCAATTCATCTTCCATAACCTCCATTTTTTATCCACTCTTACGTATTCTATCCTGTCGTCCAAATTCCGTTATTCTCTTGTAAACATTTCTATTCATATCAATTTCTAATCCTCCATCCGCTTAAATTTCCCATCTTGAAAGCTTTAAGTCTTCATATGTCATTCTTCATGCTTGTCCAAGTTTCTCTGAAGTATAAAATCATACTACAACCAACTTTTTTTTTAGGAATTTCCGGCCTCACAATTCCCTTACTCCCATTCTCATTCTTATGTGAACCTCATTCGATAAAATTATCTGTCAATTTTGAAGTTCTCTTTCTATGTCAATATTTTTCTTACGAAACCTGTTTTCATTTTAATACTGCGTCATCATTTTCCTCATTAACTTTTATTTGGTATATTTCTCTTCGCCATTATGTCTAACGTTGGCTCATCTAATGACAAACGTTAAGTCGGCTAATGGCCAAAAGATTCATAATTCCTAAACCACAATCACGTTGATCCACGGGCAGTAGAATTTTGTATTATGCAACGTTATGGATAATATCCATCTGATCTGCTTGTCATAATCTCCAAACAGGGGTTTTATTTGGAACTAGATATTAATTTTCAAAATTTCCATTGTTAATCAAATATTTAAAAATTAAGTCAAAGACAAAAACATAGGCTAAATATTAAAGGTGTTTAAATCGCTTCTATTTTCATGAATGAATGGCAAAAATAACGATGAGATTGCGTACATTTTTTTGTTCATTCTAACTGGAATCTCAATAGATTGGAATGCATTTTACGCAGCTTAAATATTGTTTTATCCGCCATGTTTGTCTATTTTGCTTATCTTAATCCCGGTCTATTAACGTAATCCACGTGCGTACACGAAGTTGAATCAGATAAGGTGTGAAATTCATGAAAAGGCACAGAATCTCTGAAAGCTCGGATGGGAAGTAGAAGAGCAGCCAGAAATAATCTAGAGAAAAAACTTAGTGGTAAACTCAAGAGCACGGATTCCAAGAAACTGCGGGAGATGGCGCAACAGTAACTTTTAACGGAATCTTCCGCTCGTATGTATTTCAATGCAACAATTTGAGAGTGTGAAAACCGTCCCGGTCAAAACAAATGATTTTTTCATTCTGAAATTGTTGCATTCAAGCACACGGGTTGGAACCCAGTCTTTCAGTTGTGCTATCATGCAATTGTCTATTAGTTTAGTACAGCATCCGTAAAATATTATCTCAGATCTCTGAATATTTGAGAACACAAATATTAAAAGCATTGCTTTCTAAAACGCGACAACATAATGTCATGTGTACCAAATGAGCACCAAAATTATTTGTAACGAGAATTCAAAGTTATTTAAAAATGTAGGCAAATATCCAGCTGAAAAATGGCTTTAATCTCACGTAAATCAGAAGATTAGTTTGAATCCACATATTCTTAACAACGCATCTTGGAATCATATTTTCCAGGATGATGATTTCCTTCGTAAGAACAATCTCTCAACTAAATTCAAATAGCTTTTATTTTGCAATGGGACCCAGTGGCTGTTTGATACAACTTTGCGAAAAAATAGAAAAGTGACATCTGGTGTCCTTGGTTCATTGACTGTGATGAAACCTTCATAATATCCGTTAAATGATTCCGCCTTATGCTGCAACATTCGGAAATATTTGGGACCTTAATAGTCTGGTGTTATTCAATGTTTGTCTTTTCCTCTGTACAATTTTTCCACGAATTTGCTGATTATAATTAATTCTCTACAAGTCCTAGGGTCACTCGTAAACAGAAGAGGAGAAATACAAGGAAATCCAGCTTAGGTTTAAATTTTAAATCTGCTCGCGGAAAGTTTTAAATTATTCCTGAATTTCGTTTCCCTTTCTCTCCTTTATATCAGCCATCTATACGGCGCAGTTATAATATTCATAGACGTGCTTATCTGACGCCAACGCATTCAGCTTCCTCAGCTACTCGTGTTAGTTTTTTTTTAGGAATTCCAATTTTCTCTCGTCTAACTCTTCCCCGCCAACTCTTCTCTTCCACCATATACTATTTGTTTTTGCCCAACCTAATTCACCTTTGATGCATCGAGATAATTCTCCACCACCTCCTCAGATCCTCAACGTTGTCTTCTCGCCAAAGCTTCCCACTCGCTAACCGTCCCCCACCACCCCTGTTTCCTTCCACCCACCCCTCTGCTGCCACGCCCTCCGCCCCTCTTGATTCCATCGTCACCTCTACCGACCGTGACCCTTCCCTCCACCACTTTTCTTCCTTTCCGTCTGATCCCCTTCATCCTCCCTCTCTGTCCACCAACTCTATCCTACATTTCGCCGAGAATCCTTCTCTTTCCCTGGGACCGCCTTTGATACCCCATATCTCCGTCGAGGGTGTGGCCAGCCAAGTGCTGAGGAGAACACGTTTTCATGTTGGAGGATATTCAGCTTATGAAATATGCAGTTCTTTCCTAACTTCGTAGTTAAAAGTAGGTAATAGGTATATGAAGACATATAAATGGAAAACCCTGGACTTAATTTCGATTTTACTCGATTGTGTGAATATTATCATCTAATTCGCAGCAATGTAAAGTGTCCATTGAATTAAATGTATTTACAAAATTGCTTTGAAATTTTTTTGCAAAATTCTAAAATTTGAAAAATATTACCCCACTCAATTAAGTAAATTCGAAAATAATCGGCAATTCTATGAAGTGCTGATTAAATTAAACATGGTTTCGAAGATTATATGAAATATTGTATCCCACGATTTTTATTAAATTAAATAACAGGAATTAACCAATTATACTTTTATTCTAATTGGTTAGTTTTTCATAGCAGCCAAGGATCAGATGCGCAACGTTGTCTATTTGATCCCATGACGGACAAAGGGGTGAATCGGCTAGTCGTAGGTGGTGCCTCACTTCCCTCGTCATGACCGTGTTCGTGATTACATAGAACATTCGACTACGTGCCTCATCGTTCGTTCTGCTGGTCGGCCAGTTTTTCCAAGACAACTTCCTTTTTGAAGTATTTTATCGCTCTTCGGCATGCGCTCTGAGATACAGAGTTTTGACTCTAATTGTGTCTACATCTCGCAGGAGAGACGACCTTTTTCGTCTCTCCAAATACCCTCCGGTGTCATTCGTCGCACGCGACTTCCTGCCACGCGCCCTTGAGGAGTGCCTTACGCCACGCGTCGTCACCTCCGAGAATGCGCAGGCTGAGCTTCGCCGTAGACCACCTTTGCCTTTATAGCTGTATCTGTTTAATTTAGACCACCCAGCTCAAATGGGCCATAGAGCTGGTTGCGGGACATTTCATTCACGTAGTCTTTCCAGATCATTTGGTTGGTCGCTCTAATAAAATATGCATTATATTTACCGGGTAAGGGCCACAGATGGACCACGTACCATTGCCTCGGGAAGACAATCTGATTGAGGAGGCGGGCGCGGGTCACGATGGGGAGGGAAAGGAGTAAAAAATTTCCAACACTCCATTTTACGTGGTGGTCTATAATTCCCCAGTTTCGCTGAATCATGGGAGCCAACTTCTTCTCCCACAAGAACCCTAAGATTTTGAGGGAGTTAAGACCAACCGATGGAGGTCGGGGCCCGGTTGCCCTTCAGCCGTAGAAACCTGGATTTCCTGTGGTTGAGGAAGAGACCAACCACCTTGCTCATTTGACTTTAAGATGTCGTGGGCGAGAGCCATGTGGGACGGGTCGTCTATGAAAAGGCTTACGTCGTCAGCGTATGCGACGCCCAGGGGGACGGCGCCGTGATGGCGTTCCCCGATTTCACTGCTCTGCAGTCGTCTGAGTAGGGGGTCTAAGGCAAAGGCGAACAGCAGCGTTGACAGCGTTAGCCGCTCTCCAAATTCCGGCGGCCGATGCCTCGGTTGCCGGCTAAATCAGACACTTGGTAAACACAGGCACGTCCTGTTATCGTGGAAACGTAATTTACACGGAAATCTGCGGGGAGTTTATACAACAAACTGCCCCGATTCTTTGGCCAGGAGATGGTGTTAGGGAGCTGTTTCACCCACCAAAGGGGAAATAGAAGACTCAAGAGGAAAGGACAGTAACAAAGCAATCATACGACGTCATAAAGATAGAAACAGTCCGTTTTATGGCGCACATAGCTAGAAGAAGAAAATGAGCTAAATTGGCCAAATAGACATTCAAACGCGAAAACCCGCTCATTCGCTCCGTTCTCGCCTTCTCTTCTTAAAATTTTAGAAATAAACTAGAGGCATATTTTTCAAAGGAATATGTAAACCAAAATGCAACTGCTTCTTGTTTTTTTACATAGACTCATATACTACATTAGATCTTAGTAGGTTTATAGTAAATGTAAAGTTTCATTCGTATAATTTTTTTGTGGTTTATTCCTTTAAGGGGGTCTGAGTTTCTTCAAATGACTTTTAAATTGAGTGTTAGCTTACGGGAACTATCGTATTCGGGTGTGATTTTCTTTAAAAAAAATTTTATTGGGTGTATTCCGATGGGTTATAGGGAGAAGAGGCACATGGAACAATTTGGAATAAAATTTTTTTTCTCAAAAAGAGCGTTTCAGAGTAGTAGTCTACCGCACAAAGTGCAAGATTTTGGTTGATACACGCCACATTTCTAAGATCCACCAAACACAACACTAAATGTATTCTCCACGCCAGACAAATCATTTTTTCCTCTATCTCCAATATCAACATTCTTCTATACAAAATGAGATATTTTTAATCATGAATTTGCTAAACGTAAGAAGTCGACCTCAGTTTTTGAAACTGGGAAGAGGAACTGTTTTCTTATATTCCTTTTATTTCTTTAAATAAAAGAAAAACGACAACATTTCATTTCGTTGAAATTTCCGATGAAGGCAAGAGAAACAATTTCGCGAAAAGTTGAATAGACGAACAATTTAAAAGGGTGGTTAATGGGTCACTAGGCAAAATAATGACCATATAAGTCTTTATTAATATAATGTAACAATTTCAGAGAGTAAAAATCATTCGCCTTGACCCGGATATCAGATAGTCAAGTATAAGTATAGGACTATCTTTATATCAAGATATCTAGGACTATCTTTATTAATAGTTATGCCTTGCCAATTTATATTTTTACCTATGATATTGTATTTCATAGAGGCTAAATGAGTGGAATAATATGCCCCATACATATGATTCTAGCCAGTCTTTTATTATTATTATCACACTCCACATTCTTATTGCATCAATTTTAATTGTATTTTTTTATGGAAGCGAAATATGCTATTAAAAAAAGAATATTATTATTTGTGGAATGTTATCACCGACAGGGTTATTAAAGAGGCGCCCCAGAAGATTTTTATGGGGTCACTCGACCACCAAATAATTATTTGTCCCATTTATTGTCGGAGGGTAACATTAAATGCCGGAATTAGGGAGGAGCTGAGAAGCGTTTTGGCAACCTGGTTTCACGACAAAATCCATACATTCCCTGGAATTGAACCAAATGAAACCGCAATACGATGCGCTATGAAAGGAACGCGAAACGCTGATGAAAATCTTGACATTTAATCCAAGTATTTACCTCAAGTTATTCGGATATTGCATCCTCTTAGTTCCAAGATTTACATTTATACTTTTTCATTAATATTTTAGGTCAAATAGCCTCTGCAATGTGTTATTGGCCCATTTATGAGACCCACAGGAGTTTTCGAGGCGCACATTGATGCGGTTTGAAAATTTCGTATGTTAAATGGATAACATGTAAATAATCTTTTATTTTCTTAGTTGTGACATAAATGAATTCATTTCGTAAAATATTGCAGGAAATTTATCACGTATATTTTTCTCAATGTTTGAAACGCAAAAATCGTTTTTTGGGACCTTGGAGCCCTTAGTGTACTTCATCACTGAATTGGTGGGTATTAATATATGTGATCATGAATGGAATTACCTTTTTCAGAGAAAAATGACTTCAGTTTTGAGTTTTGCAAAAACGAAAATAGTTCAATACTTTGAAATAATTTATGCACCTATATGATATATATACATATATATGTATATAATCATACTAATTAAAACACATTTTTTTTCTTATTTGATCATGTTAAGGCAGAATCTCTCAAATTCACGCAATTTTTACAGGCACGTATTCAAGTTTACATTCGTGTGTATACATATATATACATATACATACATATGTGTGTGTGTGTGAGTATATATATATATATGGAGATGGAGGGATCCAGTATAAAAAAATATATACACTAGAGACGGTGGGTGAGGAGAGGGGTTTGTGGAGAGAAATCCTATGGAGGCAGGAAAAATGGATGAAAGGCGTATTGAGCAGAAGTGGAATGTTGAAGAAGGTAATAGAGGGGAAAATGTTGGGCAAGCGAGGAAAGGGCAGGAACAGGATAGGGATGTTGGACGGGATGAAGGGAGGAAAGAAGAACACAGAGGTGAAGAGGGACCTGATGTAGATTAAGTTGCTGGATTGGGTTTTGTTTGGAGTTACAAAATGTTTATTTGATAGTTGTGTCCATCCAAAAAACCTACCTTAACCGGTAGATTACCTAATAATATATATAAATAAATAAATATATATATATATATATATATATATATATATATATATATATATATATATATATATACATTCAAACACGAAGTCACGCCATACGGCGAACAAATGTCCATTCACATGGAATTAAAGAAAAGGAAAAATAATAGGAACACATATAACGGACGATCACAGGAGAGGTAGGGAAGGCGGAATCAAGCAGATCACAAGCGTAAAATATTTCCTTGACTAGGACTTGAACACCGGACCTTTCGACTTGCCGGGCCGATGCTACTTGAGCTATCAAGGATACGTAATTTACGCTGACATCTGCGGGGGCTAGATGCAGCCTAATACCCCGATTCTTTAGCCAAGCGATGGCTTCAGGGGACTGTTACACCTGTCATAGGAGAAAAAGATAGGACAGTAGGTAAGCAAACACACAACGTCATAAAGGTCTTTCTTCTGGCTATACGTTCCATGAAACGTACTTTTCCTATCTGTTAAGATATCACATACATCTTATACGTATTCATGCAAGTGTATGTGTACTATTGACCTTATTTTTTCCATCTTGTTTAGTTCAGATTTTTCGTTTGATAATTATTTATAAAAATATATCTTCCTTTTTCCAATATTTCTCCATCCTCTTCTCTTCCTTTCTTCCACTTACCCTCCCATCTTTCATGGTTTGATACCTCCGTTGCTCGGTGAGAGTGAGGTCGCGTTTGGTATATGTATTTTTTTCCCTTTTCCCGTTTTTCCGAGTTCTTTTTTCCTGCGGTGGTTTTTATCCTCTTCGCGCTTCAACGCCGTCCCATTCCCACACGGCCCTCTCCCTTAACTACACCATTTTTTTTAAACCGCCTCGTCCTCTTATTCCTCTTTCGTTGCCAGCTTCCCTCTTCTTCATTTCCGCTCTGATTCTCCCACTCTCAATGCTCCTCGGTTGTTTTTTCCACCTGGGGTCATTATTATCCATTTTACCACTACTTTTTTCTTCAATTATTCTTTCCTTCCTTCATCACCATGTCCTTTTGTCTCTCTCCATTTTCTTTCGTTGTTTAAATTATCTTCTCTCTCTCTATCAACCTCTTCGTCCATTTTCTTTGTAATTACTCCTCTCCTACTTCCATTCTCGCTCTTAAAATTGGACCATTTTAATCTTGCTTTAAATTTCTTGAATTTTCAATAGCTCTAATTTTATTGCTCAAGATTCTCTACGCTAAGGACAAATAATACCTAAATATCCATACATTACTATTTCGGGTTCTAGATCTGGCTGGAATACGTAGACATTATTTTTAGCGAATACTTCAGTGCAATTGACGAGGCATAACTTATACTAATGTGACGTCATGATTGATTGTCGTCGCTGTTCTAGTAGCCTACCGTTTCTTTTCCTATGTATTCCGTTTTACACAGTTTTCTCTTCGTGACGCATGGGTCACTTATTAAATCATATGAGGCCGATCAATACATTTCATGTGTTACGTTTTGTTTCTCATGACAATTATGACTCTGCCGCATGAAACACAAACCAAAGTGTGACTAATCAGAGTGTTTATGGTAGTTTGAAAATAACTTCAAGAGGCTTCTTCTCAATTAAGTTCAAGACTGAAAAGGAATCTCTTTAGTGGAAAACACTGGGATTTAATTGATGACGAATATAGGATTTTTCTAGATTCATCAACCGAATGAATCTACGGAGGGTTTCGTATTATCTTGATTCATCTGGACTCAGGTTAGGGAAAAGTCATGAAAAGATTGTGTTATTCAACTTCTAGATAATTTTTTATTGCATGATCAACCAATTTTCACAGCTTATACTTTCCTTTGATTTTCCACTCTTTCACACTTAACTCCAACTAATTTTCATTACTCATGCCCAGCTAGGAAACCTATTTACATACTTAATACTCTACATATTCATAAAAATACATATTCATAAACTGCATATTCATTCGCATTCAAAGAAAATAAAGAAAGAGATTATCACATCATTATTAGAAAGTCCCTTAGAGTTAATGATAAGCAATGATAAGTGAAAATTTTATCAAGTATAAAAGTTATTATAATCTCACAAGTATGTGAAAAGCTAGTCACAATTCACTTAAAAGTATTGAACTCATCAAATAACGATCTTAAAGAAGAAAGGAAGATTTTTGTATGATTTTCCCGAGGTCAATCAATTCTCTACTCCTCAAATTCCTCTGGTCAATAGAGGTGCATTAGTGAATACCAATCTGAAAAAAACGTCTGCCAGTTAGCGTTCAAAATGAAAATTCTGATGAATAAAAATTCATGACAAGGCACTTCATTTTTTTTGCAGCTGAGAATTGAATTGAAGAGGCATTTCTAACTCATCACTCCTCACTAGATCTTATTTTTCTCAACGTTCGGGTTTGCTCTCATGATCCCTTTCTCTCTGCCTGAGGAATGTTAAACTTTCACCCATCTTTTCCCGCTCTCCCTTCACCTTCTCACCGAGGAGGGCGGTTCCCATCTTATCTCACCTCCTCCCCGCGTCCTTTTTCAACACCCCCCATGCCTCTACTAATCACCCGGCTACTTATCTTCCCACCTACTCCTTTTGTCCCTTTCCGTTCTTGCTCCATTTAATCCTTCACTCCATTACATTCACTCATTTTGTCTCTCTCCCATTTCTTCTCTCAAACGTGAAGTGAAACGCTCTCACGCAAACAGACACCGACCTTTTCTCACATCCTACCAACATCTCTACCCAACAAATTTCATCTTATTTTCGCTGAGAAAAGTAAAAAATGAGCAAAAATCATATATTGCGGACCTTTTACTTTCTTAACACCATCACGCCGTCACATTAGGAAACAACGGCATGGAAACGCGGAGGAAGAATGCATTTAAGATGTGTTTTTTCTATCCTTTTTTGCATTGGTAAAGTTTCATTACCCATCCAAGATGCTTCAGAATTTCCAAGGCTCTAATTCGATGAATTTTCTGGTGTTCGTATTTAGTTGCACGGTCCCCCGTGCGACCAGCAATTTCATATTAATGCACTTTTCCCCTAGATATGTCAAGAACCGACGGTAATGTGATTTCATGAGTGATGTTTATTGCCAGTGTTCCTATAGTTTCTCTTTCTCCATATTCTGCCTAATACAGTTATCTCTGTGCGACACATTGGGCACTTATTTAATCAAATAGTATGAGCTCGATCGAAACACTTCACTGTGTTGTGTTTTATTTCTTATGATAATTACAACTCTGCTCCTTGGATCACAAAAAAATAATGTGAATAACCAAAAATTAATGCCGACATGGAGTTGAAGGATGAATTATTATAATGTAAATTGTAGGGCATTTATTTAGTGTCTTGTCAGGTGGCACTTAAAACTGTAACATAAAATGGATTTATCGGAATCATATTTGTACTTGTAGAGTACTCATTATAATAAAAATAACAAGAAAATCTATTTAAGATTGAACCTAATTCTACCATACCGGTATCATTTTTAGAGTATATTTTTTGAGTGAGCTTCTGCATTTATATTCGAGGTGAATCGGCTGCTCTGTGTTAGACCAAATACATCTCGTGGTGTGAGATGACAAAAATACTTTAACTAAGTGGAAATGAACGCTTGACCTTTGTGCTAATAATGGAGTACAGGTAAATAAGTTACTTTAAATAAATCCATAAGTTACAAAATAAAGTACTTTAATTAAATCCATCCCTTTTGAAACATGATATTGTATGTCCAGTATCTCTCGTTTAATAATTCCTGTGCAAGGAATTAGAATTCTGGTGTGAAATAATGTGAACGTGGGAGAGAAACGACACAAAAGGGATTGCACATTTGATAGGTGTGGATGGAGATGAAGGCTCATCAGAATCATTTCTCTTTTCCCATCCATTTCCACGCCATTATCCGTGTTGCACGCAAGAATGGATTCGATGGACCCGGATTCGGTCAAATTGAGCGATTCATCCGCAACTTGGCTTTTATTGATGGCTCTTCTCTTTCTCTCTCTCTCTCTCTCTCCATCCGTGTTATTTATTGTTTTCTCACTCCTTAATGGTCATTCTCTTTTTTCCAATTTATTTCCTTACTTCTTTATTTTAACCTTTTAGAGTTCAATAAACAGTAAGAATTGTGTGAAAATGCTTTTGCGTTTGAGGCGAGGTAATAAACTATTTACATTTCTTGGTATTAACAAAAATTTCCTCTTCAAGGGGACGTGTGCATAATGACAGTAATATCGGTATTAAATGCAATTCAGAAATACTCGTATGTTGTATAGTACCATGATCTCCAGTGATTATGATGTCCCTTTGATCATTTCCGAAAACAATACTGACCGTTCACGATAACCGCAAAAGGGGAAATTAGTGGAGGGTGAAATATTAGGGGTACATGTTAATTTAGACACCATGCACAGTGACTGATTTTGGACGGGGCGTGTTCAAGTTTAGAATGTTACCAAATGAGAGGCGTGAATTTTGCGTGCTTAATTACCTATGCATATTGTACATCCGCCTATTATTGAGTAGAGGTGAGGAAATCGGTCTCGTAACAGTAGCCTTGTCGCTGTGTATGAATTTGTCCCCTCCGACAAATTATTTATTACTCTATCATCTGAAATGGGCTGGATCCACATGCAGTGCTGAGACTACAGAGCCTTGGTCATCGCGAATGCTCTCTATGTAGCTGTAGATAGGGTACCTTGGCTATTATCCTCCCTACGTAATTGCAAGTAGCGAATAGCGCAATACTCATTTTCTAACTTAGAATTCTGCCTCTGGTTTTTAAATATAGTCCACTTAAATATTCAAATGATACACTTTCCGGCTAATCAAATCCATACATATCGTTTGCAAAAAGTTTGAGATAATATTACCCTAATATGTCGTCCTTTTCCTCTTTCTTGTTATCTACCTCAACGTTTCTTGGTAAAAGTTTCACTTTATCCTGCATACCTCTAATAGGACTGAAACGGACTGAAGGCATATTTAGTGCACAAGCTAAGGTGATCCTTTGCCCTGTAACTGCCAGCTTCACTTGGCCAATGCAAGGATACGTTCTGAGGAAGGTTTTTTTGTCAATGCAATTGAAACCATAATTTCAGTATAGGTATACGTATCAAATTTGTGAGCGAAAATAGATTTTTAATTTGACAGTAGAAAAATGAATATTCTCTTCATTGAATTGGCCAATAATATAATTTTAACTCTTCCATACCAATTTTCAATGTTTAATGTGGTGAGGTGATATGAAATACAGTTATAGCCTTATCTCATGGTACTCCTACCTCTTACTGATGCTTGAAGGAAAGGTTTATTTGCTTTTATTGTGACAGATTATAGTCATTTCTTCCCGTGAACCATTTTCTCGAGGTTTTCGTACGCTCTGTACTCATTTTCGACTCCCCTGACATCTTCATTTGTCTCCGTCTTCTGCTCTCGTTCCTTTAGTCATGTCGTCCCACGGGAAACTCAAGCGCCCGCATCCGTGGGCTAGCTTCGGGGCTGTTTGCAGCGATAGGTACCCGAACTTTAATGCGTTTGACGGAAGGAACACAGAGGACCGTCTACGAGAAGGAAGTTCTCTTCGGGAGGAAATTTATCTCTTTCCCCTATCCAACTTTCGTGTTTTCTTTCTTATCAGGTTTTTTTTCTTCTGCTTCTATCAGTCCTCTGCGCTCTCCCTCTCTCTTTACCTCAATCTCTACTTCTTCCTTTCTCCATCTGCTATTGTGACTCGCGTCTTTACATCACTTCCCACCGCACCTGCTCCTTTTACCTTCAAAATTCCTCGGAGTCAATGACTTCATTTCCCGCCTGAATGGTGGTGGCTTCGAGGCTTCTATTATGTGTGTCTCGGAAAGCAGTTCGGATAAGGAGAGTACACAGGAGTATTGGTTAACGTTTTATTCCTCCCTCCTTTTCTCCTCATTTTCTCCCAAATTCTCATCAAGCCTCCGTTGCCACCAAACTTCTCCTTGGCTACCCGTATGTGTATATATACCTTCTTATATCAGAGGTTCCCGACCTTCTTGAGATTCCAGAGACGCAGGGCTTTTCAGAGAGAGTAAGTGATAGGTTAGCAGGAAGTTGAGGAAAGCTTTGACATACCAAGATATGAATGAAACCTACGGTGGGGCTTCTGCCAATCAATATTAAGGCAGAAGGATATCTTTCACGTGCATGAAAAACTTTAGAACAGAGGTGAAGCATCTAATCTAAAGGTTTTCCCTCACTAGATCGAAGGAGGTGGTTAAGTAACGACGTAATTTCACTTGCTGAGCTAAAACAATTGATTAGCTGAAGTAGTTAAAGAAAACGAGCGTAGATAAAATTTAAAAAGTGTTTATAAGTTACGTGCACATAGTACTATGGTATTTTGCATTAATAGTAATTTTACTTATTACTTATTTGAAATAGGTGACTTCGTCTAGTTCTTTTACTTTTTTCAGAGTAGGCTTGTTTTAATACTCGTACGAAGGTTTCCGCGGCATTGAATGACTTGTATCTGCATTTCCGGGTTCTCCAACCTCGTTTTCTTTTGGTTTTAATATTGGTGAACACTAATGTGGAGCGTAGTTTTGGATGGCTCAGAAAATCGGTCGTTGGGCCAGGAGGATAAAATGCGGGTGTCGGGATGAATGGAAAAAATGAAACGGACGGAAAGAAAAATAAATGATATAGTTATTGGTATGGTTCGGGAATGTATGCGGCTGCTCGAATGAATTCGAAGAAGATATGGCGAGTATTAGCAGAAATACCGGTGGGCATTGCCGGTGCTAAAGGCAGTAATAGCGGGTAGCATGCTAGGAAAGCGAGGTGGAGGGTGGAAATAAATAGGCATTTTGTTTGGATGGGATTAATGGAGGTAGAAAGTATTCAGAGCTTATTAATAATTATTTTAATATGTAGCCTGAAGATATTTCGTGTCATTATTGTTGGGACTTAGGTGGCCGTAGTCCGTCAAAAATTAACCTTAAGCCGGTAGGCTGCTACGGACAATATTAACCTTGTTTTAATATCCTGAAGTCACTCATGACCTATGCCAGCTGTTCACGTACAAATAGCTTGTAAGAGGCAGAGCCGCTCAGTAAAGTCCAACAATCCAGCACATCATTGTCCCCTGAGGGAACATATAGGTAGGAATTTATCATAAAGTTACAAAGGCGCCATTATGACATTTATATTTGAGAATACGCGAAGCTCTTTCAATAAATCACTATCATACATATGTTACCCGCATTATTTATTGTACAGAAATTTAATTTATTTCATATTTTAAGCTTCATGTACAGGTATAATGGGTACCTGTAATAAACAAGTATAAAACAGGTACCTGTATAAAATAGATGTGGTAAAAAAATTATTTGATTTCATTGATATGACTACAGAATTGTGTCAGTGGTAGCCGTTGAAAGCAAAATAAAGATAGAGAAAAGTTAAATATGCACGGATTTTCGCACAATAAATTATGATCACTCTCTTCTTGAACAGCCATCCTAGCCAACCTTCTTTAACGAAAATCGGAAGACGTGCAAAAAAAATTTTGATGAATTCCGAAAAAGTAAAGATTTTCTCGACTGAGTTATAGGCGTCGCAGGGCATGGCGGCGCCGCGCTGAGGTCACTCTTCGGTGTAAGTGTTTAATTGCCAAAAACTTGGTCCGCACCGAGGAGAAAGGCATGCGCCGTATGTGTACGCCAGGATGCTTACGGTCGCTTTTCTTGGCCACAAATTTTAAAACGCTCTCTCCGTCTTCTTCTCCAAAAAAATAAC
>CM073769.1:103510005-103656454 GCA_037158775.1 Hetaerina titia | reverse complement strand
CCAACACTTATTTTTCATAGATTTTGAAGCATTTTTTTAAGGTAAAAATTGCTAGACGAACGTACTCACAGCTTTCCTTTGCAATATACCTAATTGTCAATAGCTAATTTATAATTATCATAGTAAATAGGTTATGGTTTTCATGCCAACATTTTGGATACTCTGAGGAACGATTTTTTTCGCATTAGGCCTTAATTGGTGCTCTTTTTTTAGCGGTTGAAAATTATTATGGGATTCATAAAGAGCCATTGAAAGAGTTTTAAGTTATATCCTTCACTCAACCACCGTCTCCAATCCCTAGGTTAGTTTTAGAGTGAAGGGTAGAGATTATGTCTAGTGTGAGTCGGTTGGTTGGAATTCACGTCCTCAGCATAGATGTTAAGTGTCTATGTCATCTACTGTTTCCGAGAAAGTTCTTACCCCGAGAAAATTGGCTATATTGGATTTAACTGCATGTGACCAGAATGCGTGCTTCCTAGTTAGGCTAACTGTCCCACCCTCAGCTCTCTACATTGTCTTTTCAAGCCACTATGTCGTAAGATATGAAAGTTAACCTTTGGAGTTTCCAAAGTGTCCGCCATATATTATCTGTCTCAGCATATGGTGATTATTACCAATGAAAGTCATTTTCGGAAACGGAAACCTTTTTTGCCAAATATAGAAGAAAGCGGGGAAAATTAATGCTCAATCGACGCAGCACGGTGGTAAGCATAATATAGAAATGGAAGGTCGCCATATGTAATATACTCATGTTGTTGGTACTGCAGTGTGACCTATAACATATATGGTACTGTGTTTGGTGCCTTCCTTTCCTAAGTTTCAATTCTACATCTACATCTATTTAATGCCCCGCAAGCCGCCTCAAGGGTGTGTGGCGGGGGATGTTAGGGCACTGCCCGTAATTTAGAAAGAAAAAACCGCAAGCAGAAGCCACAAATTTATAGTCCATATACCAAACATGGTATACGTTCATGCAAGAACCCTTTCACCCCCACACATGCAAACACACAAACTACCAACAAAAATACACATGCATCAACATTTAAACGTAATATCTTTGAGATTTTTATTTTTTTTCGACTTGTAAATTAAATACTTTTAATATTTCTAAAGGGACTTCGGTTTCTTACTATTATGATTTCTGATTTCAATTCGTTTATTCGTTAATTCAATACGGGGTTCTCCCCGAATATGCATTAGCATGAAGACATTTTCAAAGTGTAAATATTATTCCCTGTCAAGGCGAATGGTTTTTGAACTTGGAAAATTTCTGAATTTCAAAGTGTACTTTTTCATAATAAGTCTAAGAACTGAATCATTACAATTGAAATAATAGTATTAGAAAGTTTAAACTGATATAAAACCAATACATTTATTGGTTTAATATCATTCAAAACATTTTGCGAGTTAAAGTGTCATGGTTTGATTAGCTCCTACTAAAACCAATGCGCTCCAAGTGAAATACTATAATTTAAGTCCCGGTTCAACTTCAAGTATCGTATATTGTTCTTTATAGAAATGGTCAATAACTTCCTCGAAATTATTTTGAATGTACAGTTTTCCTTAGTCAAGTAGAGGATATCTAAGTGTAACTCCGGCGAAAAAGAACGTAATCTGGAAAACGAGTGGGGTGTTTAGTGTGACCGAAAAACTTAAGTATTTCTTTCCGCTTCGTTTTTGGTGTTATTAGTCGTGAGTTCGAAGCGAGGCCACTTCTTGGAAAGGAGAGGTGAGATTCCTTCAGTGTGGTTCGCTCGAAAATATTGTTAAAATATACAAGTTAAAATAATATTCAATGCGTCGAGCAAAGTTCACTTATCCTGCATTTTCACCTTACAAATTAAAACAAATTTAAGAAAGTATGAAATATGCTGGGCATTCGGTGACTCTTCCATCGTTTCCGTTTGATCTGGACATTGCGAGCCCAGAAGCCACCTAATTTATGTTGCGCCTGCGTTGTGATATGGCTCATGATATGCGGTCGGCCAAGTAAATTTGGATTTGTCGAGACCGGGTCGAATTTATAACGCTATTTAATGCCCTAAAAGGCTATTTAATTATGTTTCTAAGCAACCCTGGATGTCTCGTCCTTAGTAGATTGGAACAGTAAGATCAACTGTGCCAATCTAACGAAGTTGGAGGGAGAGTTTGGCTATTCATGCTATCATAGTTAGTTAAGAGTTAACCGGATAAGCCACTACTATCCTGCAAATAAACTAGGTAAATGAACGCCTCTTTTCTCTTAAGTGGTTAAGACATTGGAGGTTTTGAGTTTGTGACGGACATATCAGTCATGCAATTCGGATCGCGGCTGCGTTTCTTTCCCCATCCCGTACAAAAAATTTGATTTTTGAGATTTTTTTATGCTTTTTAACTTGCTTTCTGTGAGTGGCTTACACATAGATGACCTGAGGGCACCTTTATCTCCAAAAGAAGAATAAGACCAATTTCAGCCAGCAAGCTAAAGCCGTCGACGGAAAAAAAATGTTGCGATTGCGACAGAAAGCAAAATAAATGGATATCCTCGTGTATTGCGTACACTTGAGGACGAGAATTTTTTATCGTTCTCGCGTCGTCGTAGTTTTACTGTCCTGTATGATTTCCCTCGAAAACATAGTCGGAAAAATATCGCAGAAAGACATTTATAAAAAGTGATGGATGATTGGAAGCAAACTAAAACGGGCTTTTTGCCCGCGGTTGGTAACAGTCACACTTCTCTCAGATCACGAGCGCAGTAGTCCGGGACATCTTCGCGCAAAATCTTTTTTTGTCAACTGGAAACTTATATTTCAAACTAAATTTTTCCCAACCTTTCCTTGTTAAAAAAGGAATTATTACCAAATATTCCTATTGAAAAATTAAAAGGTGATTTGGCAATAACCAGTAATAGATTTAACCTATAATTTCAGTTTCACGTCGTGGAAGTTTTGATTATCTATTTTAAAAATATAGGTATTGTCCTGAGAAAGTTATCGTTACACTTTTAACTGTTTTACATTAGGTATATCAGCTACCGTAGTCAAGTTGCAATGAATGACGAAACACGCCGCATCAGTACATTTTCTGTTAAACAGCTCAATTTTTCTTGTTACATGGCACATCATTAGGTGTTTAACGAAAACTTTTTGTAAACTTTTGTACCTCGATCGACCTAATTTATATAAGCATTGATAATATTCATCCTAAGTGTTATGATCTTACTCTCAAAAATGTCCTCTTCAATCATTTTTTAAGTTAATCGAATATACCCTCTTACTTATTGGCTGCAACCTGCTGCCTTTTCGTTTGACTGTGATGGAAAACATTGTTTATAAATACAATCTAAGTTCCATAAGTATGGAGAGAAATTATGTAATTAATATTAAATAACAATTGTAAACCTAAAGTTTTGATAATATTATTTTACGGTGAATATATATATATATATATATATATATATATATATATATATATTCATAATAATAACAGTTGAGCAAGCAGTAGTAACTAAGTGGGTACAGTGCTTCGATACTAACCTGAGCATCAGGGTGGCAATACCGACTTATGACATTCGAATACCTCTTCTAAAAAGTTATCCATAACGATTTTTGGATACCAGAGCTTCGTGGATATCAATGGTAAATGAACTGGCTCTTCTACCCTTAATGATTGAATTTCGAACACCTGACCACTGCCCACCTAATCCGGAGTGAGCTCTATCCTAACCCAACTTTCCCGTTATTCAATGGATTTATAGATACTTGTAGAATAATCGAGGGTCGAGCTAAATGTGATATATTATGTAAAATAATGCATGTATTATGCATGCATTGCTCCTTGACTAACGCAAAGGTTACACTGAAACAGAGACAAGACAGGAAGAGCCTCAAAATATTCAGATAACCTTTCATTACAATAGGCAGTCAATATTTTTCGGGAAATGGAATAAAAAGTGAGCATTTGAAATTAAACCCAGTCTGAAGTGTAATGGAAGTTCACAATACTTGACGAGTATGAGAAACAGAAGAGCGTGCCCAATTTTGACCAATCTCGCGATCTCACTGTATTAGTACATATATCCAGGTAAACTGACACTCCTGTGGTTGAATACAGGGTTGGTCCGGAAAATAAGTGTACTGAGCTCAGGAAAAAAATGTATTGCACTTTTATATATCTTAAGCTAATATTCCTCAAAATAGGACCCTTGTGAGTCGATGCATTTGTTCCAGCGGCGTTCCCATTCCTGGAACGCTCCCGCGAAGGCATCATCCGGAACCTCTCGAAGACACGTCGTCGCGGCCTCTTTGACGGCGTCCAAAGTCTCGTATCGCGTTCCTTTCAAACTCTCTCTTCGGGAACAGAAAGAAGTCCGGTGGTGTCAAGTCCGGGCTGTAGGGCGGGTGCGGCAGCGTTGCCACGCCATGCTTGTCCAAGAAGCCCGACACGACAAGCGCGGTGTGAGACGGCGCATTGTCGTGATGCAGCCGCCAGATGTTTTTGATCGCTGGCCGGACGCGGGCGACTCGTTTTCGAAGCCTGTCGAGCACTTGGACGTAAAATGCAGCATTTACAGTTTGTCGTTCAGGTACAAATTCGTAGTGGACGACTCCCCTTTTGTCAAAAATCCGGAAAAATCAGTACACTTATCTTCCGGACGAACCCTGTATATAATAGTTTTTTTATTATTTCTGTTAAACAAATTATTCATGTTCGTTTGAGTCCCAAAATTATAGTGTTATGGTAATAGGCATTATTTTTTAATAAAGAATTTAATGAAGAATATAAGGTGAATATGTGGACAAGTTAATTTCCTTAGGATTTGCTTTAAGAGTGTTGGAGAAATGTGATGATAATGTTCAAGAAAAATGGCATCTTTCGCTGGCTATGCCTCATTTTAAATTTGCTGCTGATATATCGGCGACATCCACAAGTTATCGAACGACTATGGACGTATGAGTTCCAACCATGGTGAGACCGTGAGATACTGGATACAGTTGGTAGATATGTGGGCGGTCTGACGCTGTTTCCGGCCGTTTCTTCTTTTTTATATCGTCCTTCGGCCCGTAGAAGGAAGGGGTCTCAATGTAGTGTAAGGGTCATATCCTCAGCGTGCACCCCCGGACGACATTGTGAAAGGTGTGGGCTCAAGGAACGGGAGGCAGGGTGTGCGTGAGTGTTTTTGGAAGTTTAGGGACCGAAAGAGAGAAAAAGAAGGGGGGGCGGTAGAGGCAGACGTTTGTGAAGGGGAAGGCGGAGAAGGTACGATGGAAAGGCAGAGAAGAGGACGACAGCCCGGTGTTCGCCACTTGAGATGAGTGCCGAGGTGAGAGGAACTTTTTCGGACACGTGTTATACGGCGCCCGAGTCAAGATGGTGAAGGAAAATGGTGAGGGAATGGAGGAAGAGAAGATGTTTAAAAAAGATTGAGAGACAGGAGTGTGTGAGTGGTTGAATAAGAAGCGAAGTGGAAGATTTATAGCGGAGAAGAGTGGAAAGGAATGAATGTAAGAGAGGTGGAAGGGATGGAGGAAAGAATCAACACCCAAGTTCGTTCCGAAATTCCTTGGTATACTTTTAAGTTTCCTTCAGCCGCGTGGGTCTTTTTTTACGGCCCAGCCGGTTCCGATGCACATTTGACGTTCGTTACCCTAGGACACCAACAAAACCTCAGCATGATGTACTCTCGTCTTGCCTTCGTGTGTTTTGACGTCGGTTATTTTAAGCTGGCAGTTTTTGGATTGTAAAAGTAGCAATCAGGTCATAACGGAATGTTATCATCTTTATAACTAATAAGCTAACTTTACATCATCAGCCTAGGGAGAGATTCGAACATTCTGTAGGGTTGGGTCGCCGCCTTATGTGTGCGTCTGATGGCTGCCATTCGGGCCACCGGTCTCAACTCGCTCAGAAAGAACTTTTTTGACTGAAGGCACAAATTCAATTAATTTCATTTTCTCCTTTACCCCAACGTCGCAAACACCTGGTCGTATCCTTCAGCGCCAACATTCCTGCCCGATTATCTCACGTATGGGAAGGTTTTTGTTTGGAGTGCGTGGAATGTTTTTCCCGCGAAAATAAGTTTATAATAGTTAAAAAAAAAGTTTTCGTGTTTATAGAGACACTGAATTGTAGGGTGTTTTTAATAAAGACATTCCTGAGCAAATTGTGCACTGGTGATTTATTGTATGAAAGCCAAAATGGATAAACGATACCATGTCAGTTTATTCAAATGAACAGAATCCCTTTAAAATTTAAATAAAAAGTTTACCCCGGTTGCGAAACTTACGAGATGTACGCTGGAATATAACGAAAGAAGGGATTAGAATACTTCATTATTTGGCCCTTATCTTAACCACAAGGTTAGTGTAAAAATGAATCAGTAAAAATTTTTCCTGACGTGTGTGTGAAGTGCTGAATTCCGACCGGCGGTTAATTGTGCGTATGATCGCAAATCGTATTGGTATTGATAAGATGACAGTTTACACCATTATCACTGAAAATTTGACGATACGAAAGATCTGCGCTAAACTCTGCAGGAAGTTCGTGACGGACGACCAACAACAGAGTCGAGTGTTTGCTTGCGAAGACCTTCTACAACGACATTGGGACGATACCCCAATACCCTTACAGTCCCCACTTGGCACCAGCAGACTAATTGCTATTCCAATAAGTGAAATCTTCCCTCAAAGGTCACTACCATGGAACACTAAGTGGTCTCAAAGGAACCTGCACGTGTAGCCTTAAGGAATTTCCGAAATCCACCAACCAGGGAATTTTTGAGCCGTAGAAAAACCGCTGGCAAAAGGGTGTCCACGCTCAAGAGATGTATTTTAAAGAATTTCGAGGCATTGCAGCAATAGGTTATCTGAAATAAATCTTTTTTTTTTCGAAAATTTTACCATTTATACAAACCATTTATAAAATGTTGACATAATCCTCTGTGAAAATACTCCTTTAGGCCAAAACCTAATATTTCTAAAATATAAAAAATTTTGGCAATGGGGTGTTAACAATATAATTTTTATTGGAGATACATGACTTCAACAAGCACTATCCCTTACTTGTTTTTACTTCTTTTTTCCCTCTGATAATATCTGAAAAATCTTTAACCTCAACGATACCTAAATACCACTATAGGCTTGACCTGAGATCTCCTCGGATCTGAGCTGCCCGTGTTTAAAGCACAATATTTCGAAGCGAAAACTCAAGCATATGACTATAGGATTATAAGGCTCGCTAGGATGACTTGGCCAGAATATGATTCAAATATTTGCAGCAAATAGGTACGTTACTCGGTTGTCTAATCAGTAAATTGAACTCGTACTGTAGGATATGAAAATAACTTACGGATTGAAAGTAACAAGCTAAATTTAAAGGACAAAAATCACGGTCAAAATGCGTTGGAAATGTAGAATAAATACAATTTCGTGGCACAATTCCTCTTTTTGAAGACTCTACAAGGCATCATGCCGCACGGATTGGGCACCACCGAAGTCAAAAATCATCCAAAAGAGTGAGTGGAAACGGGAAAGCACGAGCATGTGTTCGCTGTTGTGGATCGCGGCTTGGCTGAAGGGGAACGGAGGCGACGATCGACGAGGGAGAATGGAGAGATTTTCCAATTCAAGGGGAAAGAGAGCGAGAGAAATAGCGGGGAAATAAAGTATATATATATATATATATATATATATATATATATATATATATATATATATATTTAGATGCAGGGTGCGGCAACATAACTTCCCTTTTTCAAACGAAAAACGCTTTAAAAAATGGAAGCTATGTTGTCACACCCTGTATGTGTGTTTATGGAGCATATGTTTCATATATATGTATATGTATATATATATATATATATAACATTTGGACGGCACAATAGAACACAGAATAAAACAGATAACACGTAAAAGGACTCTATTGTGCCGTCCAAAAGTTATATTGCTCTCGTGAGTACTTCCGCATCATCGATATATATATATATATATATATATATATATATATATATATATATATATATATATATATATATATATATATTCACTTTCCCGGAAAAGCCACGAACGTGCACAATGAAGCTCACTAAATAGTCACAGCAAACACAGAAACCAAAACACACAAAAGAGGGACTCACTAGTTCTCGAATTTTCGGTGGTGCAACCACCTTTCTCAAGAGGAATTAGGAACAGCTGTGTTTGCTGTGACTATTTAGTGAGCTTCATTATATATATATATATATGTATATATATATGTACATACACATGTATATAGTATATACACACACACACGTATCTCCACGACGTATCAGGAAGGGGTTCGTCGAAACTTCTTTTCTTCTCCCCTGCTAAACCTTATTATGGCCAACTCTCTCGTCTGAACGGTGGCGCATCTCTCGTGGCAGGGAGTTGATAGGGAAAAGGAGAATGGAGGTTTTGCGGGAGGTGGGAGCCTGATGTGAGTGAGACGGATGTGTGTGGGTGCGCAAGGAGTTGCGTGAGGAGGGGGTCTCTGGCTTTATGTAGGGTGGAAAAAAAGGAGTGAAAATGGCGTGTGGCGGCGCGAAATGTGCCCTCCAGGGCCAAACTCACCCCAAAACTCTCTCCTTCCTCTTTCTGGCCTTTCTTCGAAGAAGAGGAAACTGCTGCCGTGAATTTGGTGTGGGATCCAATACGGATCTCCTCTATGATAGATCCTCCTCCTCTCTCAGATAGGGAGAGCAGATTGTGAGTCCTGCATATGGACGAGGGGAACGGTCGCCCCCGGCAAACGCAGACTTTTCGAAACATTCACGATTCTAATGGGCGAAGGCAAGAGGAAGGAAAGGAGGGAAATGAGGACGGAGTTGATGTCGAGGTATGCGGGGATGAAATTCCAAAACACATGCATGTGATGCCCTTTTGACCTGCATCCCCTCTCATCATACGACCTCTCACGCCCCTTGCATCCGTTCTCTCGGGTTTCTTCCGACCAATCTTTCGTGAAATCTCCCTTCCTTCCTATCATCTTCGGCTTTTTGCTCCCGTCATCATTTTTCTTCATTACGTTAGAATTTGAATCCGGGGAGAGCATCGGCAGCATGATGGACCAGGGCCTCGTTATTATTAGGCTCTTCTTTTAACATTTTTTGTCTTTCGGGGAACACTACCTAAAAAATGCGCGTAGTCTGACAACGGTTGCTATTGTTAGTTATCATACACATACACACAGCTATCAAATGAAAAATTGAAAATGGAAATTGAATACTCCAAAGAGGCACTGAAAACCACCAGCTTTAGCTAATATGAGGTTGACGCAGGATTTCTGGCAGGTAATTCATGTAGCATCATGCTCACTAGCTTTTAGAAACGTGCCTCACTCCTCGTTAAAACTTTTTTGATAAGAGGATACCCATTCGTTAAATTTCAATTATATCTGACGTTCATGAAAATCATTTAAGTATAAGGTTATAAGGAGATAAATGGTGTTATCCCGTACGCGTAAAAGTTATTCTAGTATACGCGTACTCGGATATTTACAAAAGTCCAATAATCAAGAAGATTCACCATCAGTTTCACAACGTAGTAAGGGGATAATAGTGACACAAACATTCTTCTTTCGAGTTTCGAGGCCTGTCCCAAAAACAAGTTAAATAAATCTTGGGAAAAATTTATTGCAGATCAAAGTACGAATGGCTAAAATTCTACATAAGGGCACCCTTATATATCGACACATCATTTCCTTTTCATAATCCAATGACCCTGAAAGGAGTTATGCTTGGGGTGTACTCAAATATCCATGTCTCGTCACCAGTAAGTAACCATATATTCTGAAAAACACGGGTCACTTTCAACGTGGTCTAAGAGTTCCGAGGTAAGATTGTCACGCAAGTAGTCTTCCGACAGCACCTTGGGGACCATCTGGGCACATCTTTCTCGTGGGTAAATCTTCTGTAAGAAAGCAATGCACTGCCGTTTTATTAATATTACACTCCTCTGCTAGGATCCTGACACTTGGGGGTTAATCAGAATTGAGCATGTGTTTTCACTTTCTGCACATTTTCATCACACTGTGTTGTTGACGGATGCCCAGGGTATTCCTCATTGTCAACCTCCTCGTTACCCTCCCAGAACATCCTGTGCAAGCGTAAAACCATCACTTTGGATATTTCTCAATCTCCATAAGCATCCTTAAACATGATCATGGTCTCCGAACCCAATTTTCCAAACTTAATGCAAAATTTTATCGCATATTATTGCTCCATAGAAAGTGTCAGGGTGAATTCGTGACGTGCTCGTCGAATAGGGATCCAGGCTAGCAGGAATCCTCACGTTGTAAATGCCCAACTCAACTGATATGGGTCACGTTGCTTCCTCAAAATTTCTTATTACCTTTCCTACCACAAATAACCCCACACCAACCATCTGCATTGGTGGCAAAAACTCATTCTACTTATTTTTGGGACAGTTTCTGTAATATCCATTCCTTAAACCAGTAAAAATTCTGTCCGGATTTGTTCCATGAGTTTGGATGTCTAAATATTCAAAGATTAATGGGCTTAGTTTCTATTTCATGATTTCCTTTCGATTTTATGATTTGTATTCGATGGTATTTCTTCTTTCGCTTGGTTTTAACCAAATTACCTCAGCTGCCTGAGCATCCACCACCCAATCACTATTCCCCATTATTCCTTCCTGTCGACATCGTGGTCGCCGAGTTATCCCCGGACCTGGTCATTTATTCCAAGTATTGAATTTTCTGGAATTGCTATCGCCGCTGCGCCTCCTGGTTATTGCTGAATTTTGGCCTTGAACATGATGAGTTCTGCTGTAACAGGATAAGGGACGCCCGAAATTTGTCTTCAGAATACTAATTATTGCGTCAATTTACGCTACAAGAGGAAATTTTAACTGACATACTATTGGTTGGCGACGATATTCATTCGATTAGTTCAAATTCTCACCTATTGAAACTATTAACATATCCTAGTGTAAATACCGCAAAATATGTGAATGTTACTATGTTTTCCCATAAGTTTTCCTAGAAGTCCACCTAGGAGCTGTCCAAATATTGGAACTCGGATAGCTCAATACCCTTTCCCCATTTTGCCCTTGTTAGTGCAGAAGTTCTATCATTATTTAAGCTATTGCCCACCGGAAAAATATTATTTTCTTGACATTTTTAGAATTGTGGTCCAACTCTCTAGGTATCGACAAAAATCATACCTATCGCAGTCAGTTGGTGAGCGAAATATACAATGATGTATTTTTGTTGATAAAAATTCTATAATATCAAATGATATTAAGAAATATTATAATAAACTACTGGGGATTTGAGGTGCTAGGCCAGGAAGACTCCCAACCAAAGTGTTACTGAAGGCACACCCTGATAACATTGTGCATGAAAGTGAACATAAGTTATTATTGAAATTCAAATTGGGTTGATATCCGATAATCAATTTCCAACATTTGATGTCCGATCCAAATTGGCATGAGGCATTGGTTGTCATGACCTATACGAGAAAATTCCTTCACGTTTATGTGATCGTGAGCTGAATATAAAATCCCGCCTAAGGCTGGTTTCGGTTCCTCATAGTAATGAAGTAAAGTCTAATTTGTAGCCAGGTTTTGCTGTATAATATTTATGCTATTCCAACTTCCCACTAATTTTGCTTCTGAATAAGGTAGTGTTTGACCAATGATGATCAACATCCGTGAGCAAAGTTATGCCCTTGTGTTTTCATTTGCACGACGTAGGAACCTACTTCACCCTAGTAATTGTGTAGCTGATTATAGCTGCCCACAAAAACGACTGCTAGTAGTTGTTGAGCTAGTGTGATATCTACAGCAAAATGGCGGATCTCTTAATTTTCATATGTAGATATTCTATAATGTGAGTGATAAAAATAAATTAATAAACATCGTTGAAATGCTCCGTTCTAAACCATAGCCCCATTTTAAGACTGTTACAGTAGAATAAAGAACAATCTCTTCCATTTAATATGAAAGAATAGTAAATAAGAAAATAAATGCATACACATTGTGGGTTTTCCCTAATTTACGAATACCATGATTAATAATACGAAATTAAACAAAGGAAACTAAAATGGAGAGAATCCGCGAAGGAAAATGTATTTCGTTGTGTAGAGATAAGAGACATGATAACCCGTGGAGCTGCTTTTATTTATTTATTTGATGATATTCGTTGCAATTAGGCAATTGTCCTGGTGGCAACGGTCAAGTCTGGTCAGCTGTCACTCATGACATCTATATAATACATAATCTTACAATACCTAATAATAATATCTTAAATGACATGGGCATGCATGCATCACAAGAAGAACAGATAGGCAAAGCTCTTGTATACAATGACACTTAAAAGATTACCAACTACATTATTACATTTACCATCACCCGTGGGCTAGGTTTACACCATTCGAGAACATACTACGCACCGTTCATCGCCACACTCCGTCCATCATCACGTACTCTACCATTTCATATACAGTTCAAAATCGCGTCCCGTTAACACATCATTCACTTTTGAAATACAACTTGTAATGCCGTCCACATCACGTACAAACAATGTTTTGATAGGCACAATAGTATAACAATCACTGATCAATGGTTTATCACCCAGTGGCTGCTTTACACTTATTCATAAAACTCATAAGAGAAAGCTTTGGCCTTTTAGGAAGAAGTAGCTAGAGATTTCAAAAGCCCGACGAATGCCAAGCGGAAAATATCTAGGACCAAGATAGTGTTCTCCTTGGAGAGAAGACTGCTATGATCCAATAAAAGAAGTTCACAAACAAAAAACCATTACGTGAAATCATTTGTATGGAGCAAGGCACTTCACGACTCAAGAGATTTTTGGGCCATTGACCATTGCAAAAGCAGACCAGAGAAGGGAAGAAGTCAAACGGAATGCGGATGAAAACCAAATCAACACAAAAATAAGAAAAAGAGAAGTACGAGTTGACTAGAGTAGGATAAGAGAGTATCGAGAACGATGATGAGGGAATGAGACTCGGTGAATTTCCTAGAAAAATTATGTAAAGCAATGCGCTCCGAGAAATACCAAGAGTCAGTCAGATGGGAAGGTCAATTAGAAAAGGATGTTAGACGGAAGAGATCGCAATGGTTGAAGCATTGGCAAAGGAAGAGTTGAGTCATTTTTATTTTTTCTATACGCACATTTGATTCCTGAAAAAATGACATTTTATCAAGTTATGAGTTTCTTCACTGGCCCCAGTAAGAAAAATGAAAGATCTCTGGCGATCAATTTCGGTGATAGTTCCAAAGTTAGAAAACATGGCTTTTTCCAATTGTCATCAAGTCGGAAACGGTTTGGAAACAAACAGATGCTATTATTGGCTGGAAAATGGGAGTGGGAAAACTTTACAAATACCAGTTGAAACAACATAGAGAAGAGAGCACGGCAATTTATATTTTCTTTCTCGGTTCTTTACCCAATGAATTTGTATTTATTTGACCTCTAACATTAGAGGAGTGATAACTTGATCGTGATGCATGTTGTATTAACTTAAATGTCTCTTAATGTGAAGCAAAATCTAAGTTTTGCTGAATTACAAACGGATAAAATGGTTAGAAACCAAACAATGCAGAGATTAATAAACAGTATACAGAAAAAACTCAAAGGTAGCAAATAAGATGTGGCTTTGAATCAAGTATAACAAACTACTTTTGATGAATTTAGAGTTGTAACGTGGTTCAGAAAGTTTTTTTAGTTTTACCTATAATCTTGGGGCTGAAAATTGGGTACATTAGCCTAGCTTATTAAACTAACTGAGGGAATAACTGAACTCTGTAAATATCAGAGTCCGTCTATTTAACAACTGTCGAGGATAATCCGAGTGTGAAACCATGCAGCATAATTATACTGCAGTCTTTTAAAATAAAGATTGAATACTGTAGTGCATTAAATTTGAATTTTAATGATAAATTACTAGTTAATTTTTTCAAGAATCAGAAGCAAATATCCGCTAGAATTTCGTCTTAAACAATTTTATTTTGGTCCATATAACACATCCATCGCAATCAGGCTAAGAAATGCACATCGAAAGAGAAAATCACTTTTAACTTTCCTAAGCTCAATTTACATCATTGAATAGCTTAATTTTAAATAAATTATTTAAAAACTTCGATTTGAGGTTAACAATGACTAATAGAATGTTAATAACCTCACTTCAAAAGAATTTTAACCCCAAATAAACCCAAGAAAGGCTTTACTCATCCATTTATGTAGAAGGATTTAATATGACTCAGATAGAAAATAATTAATGGTTAAAAGTACGCAATTGAAAGGAATCGATGGATGAATTATAAGATAGATTTAACATTAATTAGCAAGAAACATAATAAAACGACTCAAATTTTCTGGACTTAACTTAAGTCGAATGCCTTAGTGATGTTCGGATAGAAATTTTACAAGTATTCAGCTTTCCGCCATATTTTGATTATATCATTAAAGCCTATGTTTGGCACGCATGGGAATAAAAATATAAATTCTTAAGGATTTCCAGGTATCAACACTTTGAATGAGTGCATAACTTATGCGCCATCATTCTAAGGAAAAGATGTAACCGATATTCATTGAGATGACTGTTTATTGTATCTGAAATTGATAGTTTTACTTTGTCAACTAGTCGATTGAAGGAAAAAATTGTTTAGATATTCCCCTGCAATTTTGCAGTGTTCATGTGGATCAAAATTTATTCGTGAAAATAAACATCATTTGACAAAGAAGTTGAAGAGTTTCTGTACTCGAAGAATTCTGCATGTCCGGGTTTTCACCGCGTTGTTGTTTGAAGCCGACAACAGTTTCGCCGAAGTTTCATCCGGCGTCTTCAGGTCGAAGATGAGGATTCAGATTTTGGCCGTCCTTATATAGGTGGTCCCGTCTGGGTGCTGCTCTCTGATTGGTCCTTTTTCGGAGGACTCTCTTCCACGCGTTATGGAGATGGTAGCCTTCATCTCTATTGAAATTCGCCGGGTTTTTGGCTATCTCAATGGCTTCTCTGATTAGGCGTGGGTAATATCTACTTTCTTTACTTATGATTGTAGCGTCATGGAATAGAATATCATGGCCGGGTTCACTCCATTTATGCTCGGAGATGGCCGAGAGGTGAAACTGTTTGTTCGTAGTAGCCCGGAGGTGTTCTTTCATCCTAACTTTCATAGCTCGGCATGTTTCCCCGATGTAGGCTTTCCCACATGAACACGGTACTTGATATACCCCTTCGTATAGGTCTTTCGAGATTTTGTCCTTCGGTCCGGGGAGCGCGTCCGCTATTTTCTTGGTGCAGTTGAACCTTGTCACCACGTCGTGCTTTTTAAGGATTCTGGCTATCTTCTCGGATGTTCCCGATACGAAGGGGATAGTCGCGTATGCCTTTGGGTCCGGTTCCGTCTGCTTGATTGACTTGGCAGAATCTCGTCTTCGCCTTTCTTCCCTGGCGGTCCTTTTTAGGACCATATCGTTCCGATAGCCGTTTTGTTTTAGTGCTCTCAGGAGATGTTTCTTTTCAGTCAGCAAAGAGTCGGCGTCAGAGATTTCATACGCTCTGTGAACTAGTGTGTCCACCAAAGATGTCTTCTGGAGCGGATGGTGGTGAGAGGTTGAGAGGAGAGGAGAGAGACGGCCAAAATCTGAATCCTCATCTTCGACCTGAAGACGCCAGATGAAACTTCGGCGAAACTGTTGTCGGCTTCAAACAACAACGCGGTGAAAACCCGGACATGCAGAATTCTTCAAGCCACCGCCGCGAAAATCTACGCAGCCATATACTTCGCCTCTACGGGGAGGGAACTCACAGGATGATAAGGAGATTTGAGAAGCTGCGGAAGAAGAAAGGAAGACTCCTCTCTTCCTTGGCCTTCCTCCAACGCTGCAGGGATACGGATACACTGCCTACCTGTGTTGAAGTGAAACACCACCTAAGAACCAAGGCAGCAAAAAGAATTTTTCGTCGCACTAGTGAGGCTTTACTTCGAGAGCGGGTGCATCACACACGCCTTGCTCTCCACCTCTGTTCAGAAGAATTGTTCGCGATTCATCTGGAGTTGGGCGACATTCTTTGCGCCTCTGATTGGGACAAAATCGAAAGAATAACTTACGACTCTTCCCGCACTTCCCACGTGTCAACCCGGGATACCCAAATCAAGAAATTTGAAAAGCTGAACTCAAGGCAACACCCAGTTGATGGTCCTGAAAAGGGCCGTGCTGTGGTCAACCTAACGAATCTGACCTTAGATGACGCTTGCACTGCGGTCCTATCCAAGGGCCCAAACTTCGCCATTGCTCCTACCGTGATACCGAGGGAGAAGATTATAACTGGTATCGAGTCGGCCATCCGAAAGCTTCCCAAGGGAGACGCTGATGAGATAAGGGAAGAAGTAGCACTCATTCTACGCAACGCTAGACCACCTAAGTCGAATATCACAACTGCCGAAAGACGAGCTCTGAGGAACCTGCAAGAAAATGAGAGCATTCTCATAATACCTGCAGACAAAGGGAACACAACTGTGATAATGAACAAAGAGGACTACCGGAGCAAAATTACGGAACTTCTCCAAGACGGGACGTATAAGAAACTCAAGACCGACCCGACAGCAAAAATAGAGCGAAACACCAGAGCTATAATAAAGAAATCCCTCATTCCGATGGAAGAACAACGTGGACTATTTTCTTCGGCTCCCAAACCACCCAGATTATACGGACTGCCGAAAATACATAAGGAGGGGATACCACTCCGACCTATAGTCAGCCAGATCGATGCTCCAACATACGGACTGGCGAAATATCTGGCCCAATCTCTACAGTTCTACATCGGAAAAACATCGTCATTCGTGAAAAACTCCGGGCATTTCATCGACATCCTGAAAAAGATCACAATGGACAGCAACGAATTATTGGTGAGCTTCGATGTTGTTTCACTGTTCACTAACATCCCGATTAAGGAATCGGTGGAGATCATCAGAGGCCTAACCTCCAACGGCATTCCGGAAGACTTCCCCACACTGGTGGAGCATTGCCTCACGAATGCTTATTTTTTGTGGAACGAAGAATTCTACGAGCAGACGGAGGGTGCAGCCATGGGTTCGCCGCTGTCTCCGGTAGTGGCTAACCTGTTCATGGAGCATTTTGAAGAAAAGATCCTTAATCAGTACGAGAAAAAACCTAGGATGTGGTTAAGATATGTGGATGATACTTTCGTCATCTGGCAGCACGGCGCAGCAGAACTTCGGAAATTTCTTCAATTTCTCAACTCACAACATCATTCCATCAAATTTACGATGGAAGTAGAAAAGGACAACCAACTACCTTTCCTGGACGTCTTAGTCAAAAAGAAGAGTTGTGGGAAGCTGGGACATGCTGTTTACAGAAAGAAGACGCACACCGACCGTTATCTAAACGCAACCTCTCACCACCATCCGCTCCAGAAGACATCTTTGGTGGACACACTAGTTCACAGAGCGTATGAAATCTCTGACGCCGACTCTTTGCTGACTGAAAAGAAACATCTCCTGAGAGCACTAAAACAAAACGGCTATCGGAACGATATGGTCCTAAAAAGGACCGCCAGGGAAGAAAGGCGAAGACGAGATTCTGCCAAGTCAATCAAGCAGACGGAACCGGACCCAAAGGCATACGCGACTATCCCCTTCGTATCGGGAACATCCGAGAAGATAGCCAGAATCCTTAAAAAGCACGACGTGGTGACAAGGTTCAACTGCACCAAGAAAATAGCGGACGCGCTCCCCGGACCGAAGGACAAAATCTCGAAAGACCTATACGAAGGGGTATATCAAGTACCGTGTTCATGTGGGAAAGCCTACATCGGGGAAACATGCCGAGCTATGAAAGTTAGGATGAAAGAACACCTCCGGGCTACTACGAACAAACAGTTTCACCTCTCGGCCATCTCCGAGCATAAATGGAGTGAACCCGGCCATGATATTCTATTCCATGACGCTACAATCATAAGTAAAGAAAGTAGATATTACCCACGCCTAATCAGAGAAGCCATTGAGATAGCCAAAAACCCGGCGAATTTCAATAGAGATGAAGGCTACCATCTCCATAACGCGTGGAAGAGAGTCCTCCGAAAAAGGACCAATCAGAGAGCAGCACCCAGACGGGACCACCTATATAAGGACGGCCAAAATCTGAATCCTCATCTTCGACCTGAAGACGCCGGATGAAACTTCGGCGAAACTGTTGTCGGCTTCAAACAACAACGCGGTGAAAACCCGGACATGCAGAATTCTTCAAGCCACCGCCGCGAAAATCTACGCAGCCATATAGTTTCTGTACTCACTAAAATAAAACGAATTCAGAATAAACGTGCTGCACTTCTTTGTTTCACAAAAAATAATCGTGACTATTTGCTTAACACCCTTTTTATTTTCATTTTAATTAACAACACGGCAGCATTGATCCTCTCATAGAGTTTTAACTTCATGCTTAGAATATGGTTTTTCCAGGTAGATCAATCGTTCCCAGCCTCACCATTAATTCAGAAGGAACCAGATTTATTTTTTTTCTCGGCCTTTATATTTTATTTCAGTAAAACAATTGCTTCTTCACCTTAAGGTCTACAGTTTTATGTTATGCACCATCTGATACTTTAATATAGTCCTGCTGAAACGTTTCGGATTTTCTGAGAGGTTTTCCATGTCATCTAGCATCCGTTGTAACCCTGGAATTTGGATGATTAGACTAAGAGTGAATGAAATATATATTTGAAATAAATCAGGTTTTAAGTGAAATAAAGTCACTGTAACCGCGCTGCTGGAAGATTATCAACGCCATATTTTTCCATGGAAATATTTTCCCATGACAGCCGAAGCGGGATTTAAGTCGCATAACTCTAAATCCTGAGACGCTCAAACTTGGGAAGTAACGTGGGAAAGTGTGCAAGTGATAGTTCTTGTAAATAATTACGGGTTTTAGAAAACGAATAGTAATCAATGGCGTAAAATTCGTAGAGTATCTTAAAATGCCTATTAAAGGAGCGAGGTATGTATCGAATTATCTTACTACCAGTAGTTATTGTTGTTTCGAATGAGCAAAGCTAGTATTCTAATTCACGAAAGCAAAAATTATTCAAAAGGGAAGGGCATTGTGGAAGTATTAACAAAACTAACACTGACGAGAATAGGAAAAGTAACATATTCTTTATGTTCACCTTCTTACGGTAAGGAATAGTGTGGCAATTCGAGGGAAACATTAAAGCAAAATTATTATGTTATGATTATAACGCATTTGTCTCCACAAAACATTTTTATCGTGTTGCAATAAAAAAATACAAGGGTATTCTCAGCCGTAGAAAATTCCTCCTTAATGCCCAATTCTTAATCATCTCAATCAGACAAAAGCTTTGCGTACATTAGGATGCCACAAACTTGACTCGCGAATTCCTGAAGGGACGACGGCTCGCCTACGCCTTCGGAATTCCTATTATGAACGAGGGAGGGGGAATGGACAATGGGTTTTTGCTATCTAACTCCCTCCCTAACTTCCTCTCTCCACTTTCTCTTCATCCAGGCCCTATCCACTCTGAGGGCCCAAGATAAATAAGGAAAAAAAATAAGTGGCTTCCTTTCAAGCGTAGCCTGCCTGCCGGCCGGCCTTCCTCCTCCTCCGCCCTTCCTCCACATAATTCAAAGGAGAGAGGGCTGGTGATTGTGGCCGAACCCGTAAGGGCGCGTGATTTCCAAACTGAAACGCTCTCAACTTGGTCGTCCAGAAAATCAATCGTTCGACAGAACCTCCTCCCTCCCCATGTTAATCCGACCCGGACCCACACCACAGAACCAGGACTTACCAGGGCTGGACTAGATTATACAAGCACTTGCTTTGGTGGTGTTCGAGGAAAGGAGAGCTCCACAAAGGTTGTGATTTTCGTACGATCACCATCGAGTGAAATGTCGGCCATTGTTGTCCGCCGTCAACATGGATTTGCTCTCGAGCCAACTGCATTGGGGTGTGAAATTCGAAAACTAAATTTCTGATTGGAACTTGCTGAAAAGAAATTTCTGTATTACCCACCCAAAACTCTGTGAATCATACCAACCTTCTTATTTGTCTATTTCAATGCCCAATATCTTGTGGCGTGAAGTTGGATATCGAGAGGGTGTGCTTTGAATAAGATATAGTAAAGGGTACAGTTTCTACCACGATAAATACTCGTTGAATGATTGTTGTAAATGATTTTATGAGCAATTCTAGGTTTACAGAAAAAAACCGTAAAGCAAGAAATTGGAATAAAATAAGACGGAAATACCGTGCCAATACCGTACCGCGCCTAACGGTTATACTCAAAATCTCTCCGACGTAAATTATTTACCTCAATTGTTTTTAGATAACAAATGCTGAGAGGGGAGAGAGTGAGTTGTTGGGAGAAATCCAAATGTGGCAGAAAAGTTGGAAGCAGAGAATTTTCATTGGCAATGTTGAAGACTCTGATAGAGGGGAGGATGTTAGACACTCTAGGTCGGGAGAGAAAAAGGATAGGCATTTAAGTAAAATGGAAGCATAGAAGAAAGAAGTTAACGTAGTTCAAGAAGGGCATAAACATTCCAGTGTAGACTCCTAAGTTTTATTTCTTTTTATGCGAAGCTAAGAAATACAATTGTGCTCAGTTCGTATCCATCCAAAATCTGCCTTAAAAGTTCAGCTACCAAAATAAAACAGCAATGAGTTATGGTTAATGAAATATTGTGCAATCCTACATCCCTTATCCCTGATCTTATCCTTTCGCAACCGACCTAGAGTAATAAAAGTACGGTATGACATATGTCTTCCCCATTCACTCTTCTTCTCACTTCTATCTTCTGTAATAATACCTCTCATTCCCTTCAGTCGACTTGCAATCAATCACCTTTTCTGTCTACACCCTTCTTCCTAGCTATTTTGACGACAAATCTTCCGAAGCTGTTAAAAACTAAAAAGTTGCAAAAACATCTCTAAATAAGCTCTATTTACGACCATGACATAAGGGGTTGCAATAACAAGTATTCGAAATAGGTTATATTTGATATCCCTCTAGTTGATCGGTCGAATTTAACTGCTCCAGGAAATAGGCTGTTCGTAGACTGCGATCATATCAGCAGTTAAATCGTACCTCAAGGTTACTTAAAAACAATTTATTAAATGTGCAAAATAAGTAACGTCAGGGATTCGTATCATTGAGATACAAGAAAATAATGATGCGCTTTGATTATTATTAAAGGTTGTTAGCTTCGTCAGCTTCGTTAGCTTCGCTACTTTGTTAGTTAGGTTCTTAGCTTCGTCTCACAAGACACCTTAATTCCTTATATTGGATTAAACTTTTATACTATGC
This sequence comes from Hetaerina titia, assembly GCA_037158775.1. Taxonomy (NCBI): domain Eukaryota; kingdom Metazoa; phylum Arthropoda; class Insecta; order Odonata; family Calopterygidae; genus Hetaerina; species Hetaerina titia. The sequence goes on along the minus strand of CM073769.1, from coordinate 103,635,129 downwards.
CACATACTTTCTACCCGTGAAGGAAAGAATGAAGATCCACTTTAAAAATTACAAAGGAATCATGCAATTTTTAACAGGACACGGAGAGTCATACCTCAAGAAAATAGGGAAAAAAAAGGAGGGGGCGTGTGAATTCATGATGGAGGAGGACACGGCAATGCACAAGAGTCCTTTATTGCCCAATTTATGCCGAGGAAAGACGCTAACTGGAAGGTATTGGTGCATATATTTCCCAACAAATTGGGAAATATATGCACCAGGAACCGACAAGGAAAATATTGGATAGATTTATCAACAAAAGATAAAGTGGGAACGGAGAGACCGACGGAAAGGAAGAGCATGTAACTCATATTTTGTATTTTGTAAAAATTAACGAAATTGTTTTGGGGTTTTAAAATAAGGTACTCCGAAAAATGGAAACAATAAATTGCCCGACTCTAATCGAACGAGCCAAGTTATTATTATACTTTCTACCTAACTCAATTTCATCCAACATTTCTATCCTTTTCCCGCTACCTCGTCTGCTTAACGTCCTCTCCTATAACAGTATATTGTGTTGCGATTGAAAGCCTTAAAATTTACCAATTTGTTGATCATTTAATGTTCATTGAGAAATTCTAGCTAGTTTTAGTGGTAAAAAGATTTGTAAGTCTTTTTTTATAACGCGGGTATTTGGCATTTATACTCAAAGCTATACCTGATTTACTACATCTTTCCCTTCCATATCATTCAAAAAAATTCATTCAAAAGTCATTTCGAAATTAGACATGTTAAGCCATACGAGGCATGCTAAACGATTTCCGTTCCTCTTTGCCGTCGTAAGGTCGCAGTTTTTCATTTACATATTACATGTCTCAGACTACTCAGGTGCGAGTGGGGAACGGAGAGTCCGGATGGGCAGTGTTAGGAAGAGGTGTAAGGCAGGGTTGCCCATTGTCACCGGTACTGTTCAACGTATATGTAGAGGAAATGATTAAAGAGGCATAGGAAGAACTGGAGGTAGGAATGAAAGGCGGAGGGGAATTCGTAAAATCGGTTAGGTTTGCTGATGACCAAGCATTAGTTGCTCAGTCAGCCAAGGGGTTGCAAGCATTGTTGAGTGAATTGGAGGTTCAGTGCGATAAATATGGGATGAGAATCAATATTAATAAAACAAAGGTTATGCGATTTTCCAGAAAGAAAAAGGTTAAGCTAAATATTAAAATAGGTGGGGAAAAATAGAGCAGGTAGAGCAGTTTACATATCTCGGAAGTGTTTTGGACCAATACGGTCAAAGTGGTAGGGACGTAAGGAGAAGAATTGCGCTAGGCAAGGAGGCTTTCTCAAGGAGGAGGGAGTTGATGACGGGGACGTTGAGTAGGGATGTTAAGACAAGACTCGTAAAAACTCTGATATGGAGCGTAGCTATGTACGGCGCGGAAACGTGGTCGCTGAAGCAGGAGGATAGACGTAGATTGGAGGTTTTTGAAATGGGGGTGTGGAGAAGAATGGAGAAGGTGAAATGGACCGAAAGGAAAACAAATGAGGAAGTACTGGAGATGGTGGGTGAGGAGAGGGGTTTGTTGAGAGAAATCCTATGGAGGCAGGAAAATGGATGAAATGCGTATTGAGCGGTAGTGGAATGTTGAAGAAGGTAATAGAGGGGAGAATGTTGGGCAAGCGAGGAAAGGGTAGGAACAGGATAGGGATGTTGGATGGGATGAAGGGAGGAAGGAAGTACACAGAGATGAAGAGGGACCTGATATAGATTAGTTTGCTAGGTGGGGAGTCACAAAACGTTTATTTGATAGTTGTGTCCATCCAAAAACCTACCTTAACCGGTAGATTACCTAATAAATAAAATTTAGAATTCAATAATCTTCGCATTAAAAGCAGATTCTGCCAGCATATTCGTAATGTAAATTATATCTTTGAATGCTTCTGATTTATTTCTATGGAAATAAATTCTTTGGCCTAAGTAAAGACTTTTTTCCTGACTGCTTGATAATTAATTCACTAATTGATTTTATGTCACTAAATGTCCAAATGAAGCACATCCTGCAAAAAGAAAATATTAAACTTTTAAATGTTTTAGTAATTTCTTTTCACCAAATATAAATCATGCATTGCGAAACTCAACAAATAGGGTTCATTTTCAATCTTTCAGCGTGAAAAAACCTCGCTGAAAATATTTTCACATCTACTACCTCATGTAAAATAAAAACAGGCTTTCTAAGGTCGTGCTTTTTATTTCCATGCGATGACTTATTACTGAGGGACAATCGTTTAAAGATAAATCGCTATAGCTTTTGAAACGCACGGCCATATTTGGATGTCTTTTCGAGTTTTTTTTTCTAATTTACTCAATTATTCACCATGGACCATGAGTTCAAATTATTTTTCCTGATTTTTTCAATCCTAGATCTTCTCTAACATTGATGAGATTACAATATAATCTTCTACATCGTCATCTTTGATTTCCGACTATGCATACAGGAGGTAGGATTTTCCACTTTGAAACGCAATGAACTAAGTGTTAATAGAGAAGTTATTGTCTGGATTTCTCCCGAACAAGACCTCTCATTCTCTTAATCCATCTCCTCAGAAAGAAGGAAATACATTTCCTGCTGAAGACTAGGTTCATTATATTCTTGAAATGCAAGTTATTTTTCTAGGCTGAACTAGAAATTTAACTATCTTTTTCATACTCAAATCCGTTCAACCGCTAAAAAAGATAAAAGCCTAGTGAATTTAGTCTCTCTGCTTTTTCCCATCTAGTTTTAAAGGAGCGATTTCTCTCCAGTACTAATACGAAAAGGGTAAAGGATATGAAAATTTGCTTTTTGAAGCAAAAGTTTCAATGAAAATAATCCTTATTTGTGTAATATTTACGACATTTTAGGTATATTTGCTTACATTCTTGAATGAGTACAATCTAAGGACAACATCAAAGGTTAAAACTTTCTAATTAAATTTTTTATACTGAAATGTTATCACCAATGGAGTCAATTTACCTATTTTCCTGATTCATTTGAATGAAATACGTATTCAACTCGAAATACGTATCAAATACTATACTATCATAAGTATACTATACTACCATGTACGTATGTCTCTTTCTATTCTTTATGGAAACCGGTTAGCATTATTATTTCCTTTGGCGTCAACTCCGTGGTACTTTGCGTATTACTTTATGATTTCCGAAGTATTAAATGAATGGCATGTATTTTGGAAGATTAAGTACTGATCATTTATACACGCAATGAGAGTCAACCTAACATCTCAACGCTCTTTGTCTCGCTTCAGATTTTGTTTCTTTTCAACCAATAAGTTCATCCTTATCCCTGTGACAGCTGATGGTGTCAAGCAGTGACCTTATTCACAACAAACTCTAGAGATTGAGGAAGAAAACTTAATAACACCATTGAAAAACGGTTTTCTTTTTTGTAGACTGCATTTTGAAGAGATGCCCCTTCATTATTATTTCAAGAAGCTTTGCCTAGTCAGTGCCTAGACGTGTCTTCTGGGTTTTAAATCAAATGCATAGGAATTTGACCCTGCCATTCGAAGGAACTCTCCCTTCGGAGTTAAAGGCAACGTTTCCGATCCATGATCCTATTTGCCTCGTCTCTCCCGCCTCAACCTCTCCCGTTACTTATCCATTGATCCCTTCGCGGCTCTCCTCCAGCTTCCCACGTCGATATATTCAAGAACCGAATCACTTCCTACGCTTGCTTCGAATACCCCACATCTCCACTTCTTTCGTTTTTATTCATCTCTTGGGTATCTCCCTGGAAGGAGACATACTTTGGGGGCTCTACTTCCGACGGGCCGTTATTCCTACGTACAGTTCAGATGAAATCTGTTACCCATTGGACATAATCAATCAGGGTTATGCTGCATTGACCTGTCATACTTAATGGTATTCGCATTTTTTCACTCTGAGCCATGGTTCTTAGAGTCTATAATTTCGGTCAATTAGGGTGGTCGGTTGGTATTTACCGTTGGAGAATTTCCGTTGTTTTCTTGGATTCCCGATGATTATTATTGAGTCTGCATCTTACGTTTCCCTGCTTAGTTATGGAAATTTGAAATTCAGTTTCTTGTCAGGTACCTGTGTTTATTTAATGGGTTGTTAATTTAACTGATATCACATAGCATAATTTTGAGGTTAGAAGAAAGACCTAAATATTAATTGTGTTCGATCGATCTCTAGTAAATGCATCTTGTCAGTTTCTCTCGTCTTTCCTTACAAACATTATTTCTTGTCAATAAGATCATACGTGACAATCGTTCTACCTGAAAAGAGATACAGCAGCAACCAACCAGCAACTTATAATATTTTAATACATTTTGATTCAAGTCTTTCAATGTGTATTACTAATCACGGTAGGTTTAGTGTTGATTTTTTCTAGCAACTTATTACTTCGCTCAAACCTTTAATTACCTCTAGTGCTGGTGTAACTGAAAATATTACGTTTGCCTCCACTAAGTATCACAGAATTCGTTTTAACTCTACAGACAATTCAGCCATCATCTGTAAGAACTGATTGCTTTTATAAAGGAAAACGGAAAGGATATTTGCGTCGGTAGCATTTGTTTTCTGATAACCTTTTTCGTTAATACGATTAAATGATGTATCCTCAAATATATTGTAAATAATGCAGTTGAAGAGTCCATACGTACCACTTTTGGATCGAATCCTTCGTGCGACTTGCCAATCGCCTTTCAAAACAATCTTCTGCTAAACTATAGATAATCTTCCCTTGATATTTTCCACTGAAATGTGCAATTTAACAATGCAAACATTTTGATGGCCCCTCAAGTGAGAAACCCTAAGCTAAAAATGTCCCCGAAAAGCTTAGTTTCATCCTCCGCAAACGGATATCGAAAGGAATAAAACTCTTCCGCCGCCTTTCGCGACTTTTCCGCCTGCCACGCCTGTACTCGATCGTATTGTGTGCTTTGAGCGACCAGGAACGAAGCTGTTAGAATGGTAAACATTGTACTTTTCTTCTGTAGGTTTTCCTGGGCGTACATATATTGGTTTCACGGCACTCTTTCCCAACTTTCCACCGTGCCATCGTCCTCCCCCTCATCCCTTTACTCCTCTCGCTTCGCGTCTCCCCGGGATACGGTCCTTGGAGACGATCCAACGAGATGAGAGGGGGGGAAGGAATGGTGCGGCCCTGCCACGTCCCGATGCCGCTCTCTCCCTCTCGAGGACTATCCCACCCTCCGCGGAGCCCCTCCTTATTCACACGTCCTCTATGCCTTTATGCCCTTCATTCCTCATCCACCCACTCGAATGGATCCCCTTCCTTCGCCCCACCCCCAAACCTACCACACCTCATACCCAAGTTATACATACATATATATTAAAACACGTACATATATATATAAAAAATGAATGTATATTTAAATATATATATATATATATATATATATATATATATATATATATATATGTATGTATGCATACACATATATTATGTGTTCACAACCATAAAAATTTCTATATATATATATATATATACACGCATGCATATATACATACTCGTATGTATATATGTATACATAAAAAGACACTTTTTTTTCTTTTCGCAGTACCTCCTGCCCTTCTTTCACAATGTCGAACCCGTCCAAGTCCCACCCCTCCATTTCATTCCTATTCTCTGCCCCTATCTCTCTCCTTTTCCTTTCCTCCCACCTCATACCCAGTATACAATCTTCCCTCACGCATGATCTATCTGCATGTAAATCAAACCTTCTCGCGTCACCGCGAGCGAGTTCGTTTGGATGAGCGGCAACGAATAAAGGGAGGAGAACCTCAAAACTTCGTCTGAAGAGGCTAGGGTGGCCGGGAAGAAATCCCTGAGGGTTGGGGGGTTTGAGGTGGCGGGAGGGGACAGAAAGGTCCCCTAATTCTGTGTTTTTAAGAAAAATAAGATGCGAAGTTGAAATGGAAAGGGAAGGTAAAAGTTTTTCTCCTCTCCTTCTTCCTCTCCCCCTTCTCGAAAAAATTCCGAGGTCAACTTATGTAAACCAAAGTCTCCTTATTCTTCCACCGCGTCTGTTCCGCTATCTGTGGAAAGCATTATGTTGTGAATGAATTATTTCTTCGAGGCACGTTGTTGAATCGCCCGAACTCGTCAGTGCCAGGGATTGGTCGGTTACATTTCTCTTCAAAAGCGTTGGGGAACATATTTGGATTATTTTAATCTCAGGTTGTAAGGCTTCATTGTAATTTACTTTTTCTTATTCATCTTACCCTGGGAGCCTGCCATTTTCATCCAAGCAATCAAAGTCGAAGAGGAAATGAAAGCAACAGAAAAAATTAGTCTTCCTTTTCAATGGTTTTGCTGGGAAAGGAGCAAGCCGGTCAATTCTATATTTTTTAAAATGTCAATTGTTATATTTTTCGTAAGAGATAATGGTTCTCTGGAGTTGTCGGAGTTCCTTTGAAACATTTTTTGCTCTTCAAAAAACCTCTGAATTGATGTTATTGAACGTTGTAAGCACATTTTCATACAGTGGACTACCGTCGAATTTTGAACAAATATTTTATTTATATCAACTCATAACACGTAATTCAGTCACTTTTGATAGCTATTTTGGTGTACGATATTGGATTGTCTTTTCAAATGGCAAAGATGATATTTGTTACGATCCCGAGATGATGACTGAGAAATAGTTTATATTAGGGGCACTAGATTTTATTTCAGACCAGGCGAATGAACATCTTTGCGCAAGGATGGATTATAAATTACTATATTCGGTGGCAGGCGTGACAAAATGGAAGCAGGTTATTCTTAAAGAGGATATAAATGAAATAAAAGTTTCTATGGTTGAAATTTAACAATAGTAATGATTTAATTTTATGATTTTATAATTAAATGCCTTTTTAAAATTTAAAATTAATATTGTCTTTTTCCTTGTTAATTCCAATTAAAGTCATGTGTTATCTCTAAAGAAAATTTTATTTGGATCAAAAACGTAGGACACCCTGGATAAATCACTCCCACTCAAATACTAATCGCCAAAAACAATCACGATTATTCTTTGTTTTTCACTAACATTCTAATTTTTCTTTAACAATTTTCATAAAATTAAGTTTCGACTAGTGCAAGGAATTTTTAACTGAATCTAAAATTCTTTTCGAGAAAAGTTCTAATTAAGTATCTGATTAGTCATTGTAATTATCTAGGTTTCCTAAATATTTTAACTACTAGGATTTTACGTCAACACAACCTACCTTCCATATTTTCTGTAGTATGAAAAATGTACTATAATATCGAATTTACGGGAATTAATTGAGTACATACCATCTCTCCTAGTGAATTTGAGAAATACATGTAATATGAGGATCTACGTCTTAGAATATCGTATTGGTAAGAATACATTTTCATATTTACACTCTTAATCACAAAGCCTGATCTTTGACCTCCGTGACGAGAATGCCGTGGCATATACTAAAGTTTCATTATTGAGAAGAAATAATAGAGATCTCTTAGAGAAGTCTTAAGAGTAACAAAGAAAAGTTAAGTTTTACTTTGATTATTTTTCATTAATGGTTTAAACTTTGCGGTACCCCTTCGTACACTGTCGAGTATTTTTGTTTTATTCAGTTATAAGTTAATACAATCGTTTTTCATTCTAGTATTAAAGAATACTCATAACCATAGTTAGGAATTGCAGCCGTCCCCACAGCAACACCTATTTGAAGTCATGTTTTTTTGTCAATACATTGTTTCCCTAACAGAAAATTACTTCAGATTTTCTCTCCTCCGCTCTGTTATCTCTTTTCCACCTATTCTAAAAGCAAATGGACGGAACGTGTATCTGTGTTTGCATTTTTCGACGGAAATAATTCTTCACACGTATTAATTTGTCGAGTCTAAGACGAAGGGTTATTTTGTTCAGACCACGAGCGAGGGAACATTCTTCCTTGAAATATAGTTTTCTGTTGATAACTAAAATAGGGAGATAAACCAGAGTGGCTCCTCGGACCTGCCACCTAAACGAATGAACAGATCCAATCGTCACCCTGGTGCCAAAAGTCCCTCGTTAGGTGCTGTGTAACAAAGATCCAAGCGTAATGGTCAGTATATATTCTTATATATATGTATATATATATATATATATATATAAATTTTCCCCCTCCCTCGCCCCGCCCCACGCCAACATCCATTTGGTGCCTCTCCCTGATATTCCTACCCACTCATCCTCCCTCCAATACCTTCACCTACTCCCTTCGAGCAGAAATCTCTCGCCCCCCTCTCTTTTTTTGCCAATTTTCTGTCGACCTCCGCAACTTCCAATTTTCTGCGCTCGCTCACCAGAATTTCCCTTCCCAATCACACTCCCCTCTTCATGCAATTCTCTGATTATTTAATTTTAGTCACTCACACTCCATTTATATTTTTTTCAATCCTCTTCCCCCTTAGCTCAGTATTTACTTTTGTCCCTCTCTTTCACTTTTTCATTTTAGCTCATTTATTTGCACTTATTTTTTTATATTTGCTTTTCATTTACTCCCCGTCAAGGATTTTAATCACGCGACCCTCCCTTGACTGTGCTCTGATATTTTTCCCCACCTCTCCTTTGTTTGCTTCCTCGGTGGCCCTCTTTTCACAACCGGTCTTCCTTCCCTGCGAAAATATTGTCCACTGCTTAGACAAGCTCTTCATTAGTCAGAGAGGAAACCGTTTCAGGATTTTCTCTCTCCCTTCTTAAATTAAATCTAGTTTGTTTAATACTCGTGCCGTTCAAATGTTTTCGAATGCTTCTCTTTCATTTTTTTCATCCTTTCTCCAGATGCAGGTTTTATTTTTCCAGCCTACGGAGTACCGTGTTCTTTCCTTCGATAATTAGAAGGGAGCAAGCCGACGACGGATCCTTTATTAATCTGCTCTTTCGAAATTCGTTTTGGGAACCGCTCGGCATCCTATTCAAAGGATTATGATTTACCCTTCGTGAAATCATTGAGAGAGAGAGGAAGAGGGATGTTGGAAGGCAACAAAGGGAAAAGATATACAGTCTCTGAATGTGAGAGAACGCAGGATATCTCATGAACGCCCACTCGCGCACGCCCCTTTCCCGCTTCTGCACGGAAAAGGGACTCGGTAATTAACTCCTCCTTAAGGTGCCATTGAGTCCAGCAGCCCAAGGATAAAACCAGCCGAGGCTTTACGCGGCTTACGTCCGAACATTTGTTGCGGAATCGCGGCCATTCGTTTTAGAGCAATGCTCTCATCTCCTCTCACCTCCAACCTGAGAGAGCGCTCTAGCTCACATTTCATTACTTGTTATTTCCACGTAATCCAATGAAGTGTTAATCTCCTTGAGAATCTCCTCTTTGAGTCCGAACTAATTCAACTGGTAGGTGTAATAAGATGAGGTTTCAAATTGTAATCACAAATGTTTAAATGAACCAAAGAAATGATGGAATATTTTTAGTTTTATTAAATGCTTGATGAAAAAAATATACCCAGGGCACATGCCGTGTATGAAAGTTTCCGCCCCCTTCTTTGTTTCCATTTCCTTAATTAAATGTTCTCCAAATGGTTAATATTTGCTATCGGTATAAGGGTTTGGAATGGATGGGAAAAACTAATTATTTCGTGGTAGAATTTTATGGCACTTTGCCCAAAATCAGCAGCTTTTTTGCTGTACTATTTCGTACACAGTGTGTAATTATTTAATACCTTCCAAAATACCTCTTTTTTACACTTCCTCATAAAACTTCTTCTCTTCCCCTCTTAATATGATATTGTTCCGTCTTTAACAGTGCCACCATATAATTCCTCTGAGCAACTTACTCTTTTCCCTAACCTAATAATTAAAGATCTTTTTTTTTAATTCCAATGTTTCCAGCCTGTCACTTCCTTCTTTCTCCATAAATACATATAAAAAACTTCTCTTTCTAAAAAGTCTACTTTTATTCTCCCAAAGAACTTTTTGAACCCTAAAACGTTGCCATCCGTTACATCAGTCTTTTATTAATATATTTACTTTCGGGATTTCTATTAAAAATCCTATATTCTAAGTATTTTTTCTTTTATGAGCAAATATTTTTTCTAATTCCAATTCCTGCTCAAAATTTTCCTTGATCAAATAAGTTTTATAATCTAGATTCTTAGTCTAATTTTTGTTCTCTGGCTTTCATGCTCAACTTAGTCTTAAAATGTAATAAAAATGCGATTACGTACTTTCTGTTCCCATACGTTTTATTTATAATTTGATTATGTAATAGCTACAATTATCCCAATCCCCTCGGCTGACTGACCAAATATAAATAAATAAATCGTAAAACTGACATTGAAATTCCTTCCTTACATCATTTCTGTAACTCCTCCTTCCAACTTTTCTCATGCCTTTCTGTCAATATATGAATTAGGTGGCACTAAATATAATCGAGAGTCCTTTCGAGTCCATTCCCTGTCTCTACTAATAGTGAATCTACATTAATTTCAATTTTTACACATTATAACTCAATGAAAAATATCGAATGATGCAAACCCTTTATATATTATTTAATAATATCATTGGATACTTTTGGGATGATATTACTTTCGCCCACTCTACTTTTCATAAAACCTTCTAAAAATAGTCGGATACAATACATACATACTTTGCATATTTATTTTTTATTAATGTGTTTTTACAGCCATTCCAGGTAAAGAGGCATTCTTCTGAAACATTTTGTCCATAAAGATGAACATAATTTCGGCAATGTTAAATTTATGGTCGTGTAAAACTGCTTACATTTGATTCCTATTGACTGAGTGACGTCTTCAGGTCAAGCTCCATCCTAAAAAAATGTTGCGAAACAGCTCAACAAATTTTTTCACTCCTCCGTATGCCTTTCAATGGTTGTGTGAGAACATTTAATACGGAATATGCTTTGGTTACTTCCATCTCCAGTATTATTTATCTTGGTATCTAGATTTTTTGAACCGAATAAGTATAGAATTCTAATAGAATGACTATATCTACTTGGATTTCCTATAACTCTCAAGCTAAGTGCCTTGTTCTAAAGATTTTTTTCCGAACAGAAAATGCGCGGTTATTTAAACCGCACATTTTCTGTCGTTTCCCATTTAATTTTCCAAGTTTTTCAATTTTTCTTCCCGAAAATTCTTGTAACCCCTCGTGCTTGTCAAATTTTCTCTTAACATTTTCTATTTTCCGCTACACTTTTTCAACATCATTTTTACCATTCTAATAGTATGTATTAAGTTTATTATCTAACTTAGTACACTCTAGACTGCAACTCCGTATTAGGGAAATTCCATTTTTTTACACCCCTTTTTTCCAAATCGTCTCCTGTAACCAAGGTCTTCCGAAAAATTTACGCATTTAGTATTCCTTTAAATCCTATGCAATTCCATCATATTTTCAACACATAACTAAAGCTCATTATATTTAAGTTACTTTAAAAACCGGTAAATTTCCAGCTAGTTCTACATTTTCCACCGAGAATACAAGTGAATTGATGAAAATTTTATCATATTCATGTATGTCTCCATAAAAAAATAATATATTGTTTTTTTCCTGTCTCTTCGAAGCTTTTTCCTCCTTCCCACGCGTTTAATTGCCTTTGAAACTGTTGTTAGCATTGAATCTTTTATTCTTTAGTACTTGTTTATTCTCTTAGTCAAGCAAATTCCCCTACGTAGCTCCTATGCCTCACTTCTTTCACCTGCTCCTTCCATTCCCCTTTATATATGTTTATATATTACTACCAGCGTGCGATTCCCAAACATTTGACTCTAGTTTCGCTCCATCATTAGTCACTCAGTATCTCTCGCTGGAGTAATCTTCGCTATTTTTCCATTTTATTTCACACAAACCATGAGTATCAATATGTCCTTCGTCTATTTATCATTTAATTCTTCATAAATTCCTCATCCTGAACTCTGTCAACACTTCTTATGCCCTGATTGTAACAACTGTGACTAAATTTCTGAATATTTTATCTGATGTGGCGGTTAGGGAGGAATTTGGTGTTATGGAGGTCTCGTAGGCCTTAACCTCCTCGTTTTAGTGCATGAAACCAGGCGCAGAGTGAAGTCTCTGAATTGCCGAGATGATGATTGCATCTATAATAATGACAAGGGAAGATAATTGATTCGTCGAGATTATAATTAGTTGTAATTTTTTCTGAGATATTTTATTGTATTACGATAAATTAAATGGCGGTTTAACTGGTTTCTAACAGAGACACTAAGCACTACATACTGCGTGACAAATCTTGGTTTTAATTCATGACTTTGCTCTGTCGTTATTGTCATCAGTAAGCTGCAGGCAATGTAAGGCAACATTCAAACACTTTAAATTCAAATTTTTCCTTAGTAAAAACTATTCAAGTATTATCTTTGCTGTTAAGGAAGTTTTTTGTAATAATATTGAGGAGGAAATTAAGTTAGTGCTTTTAAATGGTCAAACTTTCATATTGAATAAGATATTTCATCTCTTGTACGATATCTCTTTCAAAATTGATGATGCTCTCGCGGAAGATCGGAGAATCCCGGCGGACGAAACATGGACGCGGGGCTGGGCCCTTAACAATTCCGTTTCAACCGTTTCCCCCCTAACGCCAGATTGAACTCTGCCCTCCTTCCATGCCCCTCTTCCCTTGCCCTACCCCCGCCCTCCCCCTGCCGCCCTCTTTCCTCTGAGCACCATGCGCACAGGAATCCCTCCCACGCACGCTGGAAAAGTGCGTAGAGATAAGGGCGCCACGCCCAGCGAGGTGGAGGGAAGGGGTAGCTGGGTCTGGAGTTTCAGAGGGTGCAAGGGGAGGTACGAGCGAAGAGGTGAGGTTATGAAGGATTTTGATGGAAAAGGTGAGGGGGGCGTGTCGCTGACCCCATTTCCTTCCCGGGAATCTTAATATTGTTTTTAGGATTCTTGAGAACGGCGGCGTTTTGTAACTCGTAACTCTTGATGAAAGGAAATTCTTTAAACACCTTATTATACAGACAAACACATAAACACTTATTAGTGTGTTTATATATATATATATATACATATATATATATATATATATATATATAAACCATAAACACAGTAATCAACCCGAAGGTCGGTTTAGTAGGTGATGGTAGAGCTCACCCATGTACCAAGCCCGACGGCGTGTAAATATTCACACATCAGGGTAGGGGGGCCAGTTCCTTTCCCTGTGCCGGTTATGGTTTCCCAGGAAGATCTGGTACCCGAAAAATCAACTAGCTTGGGTGGAGCTGCAGGTGCCCAAAGTGCCTTGCCCGGGAATCGAACCCGGGACCCTCTGGTCAGCAGTCCAACGCTCTACCCGCTAGACCACAGCGACCCGCATATATATATATATATATATATATATATATATATATATATATATATATATATATATATATATATATATATATCATCCGCCCGGCAAATGGAGAGATCCGGTGTTCAAACCCCGGTCGAGGAAAATATTATTACATTTGTGATCTGCTTAAATCCGCCTTCCCCACCTCCCTTGTGTTCGTCCTTTATGTGTGTTTCTTTCCCATTTCCTCATCTCTCTCTCTCTCTTTTTTATGTGGAGAGCAACAAACAATATAAGAACACATACGAGGGTCATCCGGAAAGTAGTACCCGTTCGTGAAATAAAGACACAAAAGTAAATATTAACAAACATAAAAAATTTTATTTGAAAGAGGATACTTTAAACTACTTCTCAACATAATCTCCAAGCAAATTAAGGCATTTGTCATAACGTGTGACAAGTTTCTGTATTCCTGCTGCATAGTCCTTCGCCGCCAGCTCATTGAGATACAGGGTCACTCCTTCTTTAAGTTCTTCATCGCTGTCAAATCTTTTTCCTGCCAAAAAGTCTTTAAGCTTTGTAAAGAGATGAAAATCTGAAGGGGCCAAGTCCGGGCTATACGGTGGATGGTCGAAAGTTTCCCATTTGAATTGCTGCAAAAGTTTTTGTGTTATCCCAGCTGCGTGAGGCCTGGCATTGTCATGAACGAGAATGACACCAGTAGACAATAGACCTCGCCGCCGATTTTGTATTTCCCGCCGTAATTTCTTTAATGTTTCACAATACGCATTGGCATTAATAGTGTCTCCACGGGCCATAAAATCAATAAGCAATACACCTCGTCGATCCCAGAAAATGGTTGCCATGAGTTTCCTGGTGGACAGAACTGTCTTGAATTTTTTTGGTTTGTTTGGTGAATGAGCATGATGCCACTCCATTGACTGTCGTTTACTCTCAGGTGATGCATAAAAAACCCATGTTTCGTCACCAGTAATTATGCGAGTCAAGAAAGAGTCTCCTTCATCAGAATAACGTCCCAAAAACGTCAGTGCTGTAGCCATACGCTTGGTTTTGTGCTCATCTGTAAGCATGCGAGGGACCCATCTTGCACAAATTTTTGCATAATGCAGATGGTGTTTAACAATTTCATGAACAATTGTTCGAGAAACATTGGGAAAATGCTCACAGATGTCATCAATTGTGACGCGCCGATCGTTCCTCACGAATTCGTCAACTGAGCTCACCAGTTGGTCTGTAATGACAGACGGTCTCCCCGAACGCTCATCGTCGTGTGTGTTCCCCCTCCCCATGTTGAAGTTGCGACACCACCGCCGAACAGACGACTCGTCCATTACATTGTCTCCATACACCTCCTTTAATTGGCGATGAATATCACATGGGCGAACGTTTCTTGCATTGAGGAATTTAATCACTGCCCTCACTTCACAACTGGCGGCGTTCTCAATTTTTTTAAACATTGTAAACAATCACAGAAACAACACAGGCAATGCTAGCGTCACGCAACTTGGCTCAGAGAAGGCAGACAAGCCACTGAAGCTATCTGACCTCGTCCAGTGGCTACTCGCGTCGTCAGCACTTCATGCGGCACGAACGGGTACTACTTTCCGGATGACCCTCGTAAAAAGAACATTCACACGTTATTTCTTGATAATTTCGATGGAATTTTTAAGGAAAACACTGGGAGACCGTGGAAAACATCCAAATGCATGTTATGGCGTTCCTGAGAGACATTCCCGCTGAGGAGTTTTAGGGTGCCTTCCTGATGTGGCAGACCCTGTGTATGTAATATAAACAGGGTCCACTGTATATATTCGTTAGCGTTAGGTTTATGCTTTACCTACCGTCCTTACCTTTTGTGCCGTCCATTCCTGCTTTGGTGCGTGAAACAGCTCTCTAACGTCATTTCCGAAAGTTCCTTCCTTTTCTTCCTTGTAAAAAGTTGCCGAAAATGACACCTTGACCGCCGAAAATTCGAATACGTGTGAGTTTCTTTTCTTTTTGTGTGTTTCTGTGTTTTAGTTTTGTTCGCTGCTGCTAACATGATATACATAATTATTCAAATCCGTGAGACTTTCACACAAGTTATATATATATATATATATATACCATTTACACACACACACATAGATATATATACATATAATATACAAAGGTGGTCTGAAAAGTTTCCGACCTAACAAAGATACAAGCCATTTTTTCTGAAATTCTCTAAGTGGGAAACTTTTCAGACCACCCACGTGTGCATATATATATATATATATATATATATATATATATATATATATAATGTAACGTACGGGATAGTCTCATGGATGTGAATAATAATGTACATTAAGTTAGCAGTAGCAAAGAAAAACACAGAAACACACAAAAAAGAAAAGAAACATATAGAAATGTATGTATCGTCTGTGCACGTGGACTTGTAAGTAGTTACGTAGCATACTTACATAAGTACACATGCCCTTACAGATCAGCAGGCTTTAACATAGATAGGGATAAGTGTTTATCTCCTCTTCTGCCGCACATGCAAAGCCCTTACTCCCGTGATCTTATTCTTCCAGAGTCTACCCGGGACGTCTCACGCCTGAAGGCCTTCTCGTAACTCCACAGGCTTAAGGCCTACCCGAAGCAGATTCTATTGTCACTTTGTATCTTACTCGCGAACAATAGGTATTATTCGAGCATGAGGACAGTGCCCAGATACGCATACACGATTTAAGTCCATTGGATACACTCACGGCGCGAGTACCCGATTTCGATCGTCAGTGGGCCGTCAGTATACCTTTGCTTTGACCCTCGTGTTCATTGTGTCGAGAGTCCTGAGGCCGCCTCCACTCCCCTCAACCCTAACCATCAAGTGTCTTGACAGGATCCGAAAAAGAGTTATCGGATTTTTTTTCTCGGAGTAAATACGAGTCCGGGTTGATCTGTGAATGCTATCGGGTTCATTTTCAACCCAATCTCCATCGGGCAAATTCCAAGGAGGGCGAAGTATTCCCGAATGGGAGGGCAAACGGGAGTGCTTCACAGGAGTCGGAGAAGGAAAGGAAGTGAATTGCGTGGCTGGGCCGAGATCATCGGTTTGGCGAGGAATTTTGCAAATTGCGGTCAGACCGTGGGAGTCTCCGGTTAATATTTACGGTCCTCGATTATTTATAAGTATTTACCGACCGCCAGTTTATTGCTTTCACCGCGCTTGTGGTTAGGTAATATATTTCTCGCAGTTGAATCCGCTATTTTCCGCTTGAGCTATATGATGCAAACTGATGGATTCGAATGCAAATAACTCTCGAAGCCATCGCTCATATTGGAATTACTTTTATATTAATGAATAATGCCTTTCGTAAAATAAGTAGTCAGTCTAATGTCTATGTTAGTGACAGTAATACTTAAAAGCGAAGTTCAAGTTAGTCAAATCTTTTTCCTTTCCCGTTCTAATCTTATTAAACGAACCTTTTACTATCCCAGTTACTGAAATTGTGTGTGCTATTTCAATTAAAAAAGTTTTATACTATTTTCATGAAGTCGACAACGCGACTTAGCTTGTTGCGAGCATTAAACCCTTAGTCTCTTGCAACCGCTCTAAATAAAATCCTTTAGAAAATGGGTTTAAGACATTGTCTCTTTAATATGGATAAGTAATGAGTTAAATTCTTATTATTTCGGAGAAAAGTGCTCTTGAAGGAAATATTTATGATAAATTGACCTTTCCCAACGTCTATTTGTCGGTCAGATGGCAAGAATACCTACGCCACTAATCGAATTATTATGTTGAACAACATATTTTGACCGGGTGTATGGGAGACACTAACCTGTATTGTAGTGATATTGTAGTGATAAGGTGGAATTTGATGGTCAGAGAAACTTTGAGCCACCTTCTCTCTAGTTGTGAAGTGCGAAAATAGCTCAGGATAATTTTACGGAATCATTTACCATGGAAACTACACTGAGCTCAACTATTTTTTTCACGAAATTAGTTTTCACATCCAAATACTGCTGCCTGTACAATCTACCTGCCGACCCCACGATCTAAATTCAGATTTTCGGTGCGTGACACACGAGTTGGAGCACAATTTTGCTTCCATCTTCCAGAAAAAAATATCATTTAAGACTAAGTCACCAAGATAGTCACAGATACTGTAAAGCCAAAATTATTAAATTAAGTTATTTATTCGTAGAGCGTTGAACGTGAGAAATTTTCCTAAAATTATAGAATCGCGCAATTAAAAATGGAAAAATCAGTCTGGTGCAATGAGTATTTGATATATGGTGTTGTAGTTGCAATAATATACTGAATAAATTAACTGTTCGAATGAAGAATTTTGTTGATTCAAAGTGAAACATTAAAACGGCATCTAACGAGCGATGAGGGAGCTGTTACGGTCTCCAAATGGTTGATTCAGTCGAGCGTATCCGGCTCGGAAAGTCGGGAGCTCGACTATTTACGTTCAAAAGCGATGCCAATCAAGCCCATTTTGCCAGGGTACGTGACGTATTACCAGGGAACATATAGTATAGTATCCACGCGGCGGACATCACACGACACCCGTTTGATTCCACACACGGTCTGTCTCTCTACAATGAACGAATGATAATTGGAGAGAAAATATGCCGTCTGATGATGCACTGGCGAGCCAAATTAGTAGTAGCTGCACGTGTCTCTCTCTACAGATTTTTACCATACGTTAAAAATATATTCTCTCTGCAGTGGAAGTGACAAAGTGAAAAAATTTTCCATGGGATGGTAATTCACATTTTCAAAAAGTCATTTATGTTTTATTCCGTGACCAGAAGTTATCGGATACCTTTAAAAACTGATCAATAGAATCTTTAGTAAAATGGTTATGGTTATCTTACATATGAATAATTTTGAAACCATTCTGAAGTTATTAGATTCCATTGATACCAGATATATTTCCAATATTAGCCTGAAAGTAAAAATCTAATAATTTGCATCCGTGTAAAATTAATGCTTTATCGTAGGCTTAGACATCCCGCGCATCTTTGGAAAAAGTGTGTGGGTGTAAGAGGGAAGATCTTTGGAACCGATTCAGTATAAACCAGACAAGGTATTTCTCTCTACAATGAACAAATGATAATTAGAGAGAAAATATGTCCACTGATGATGCACTGGTGTACCAAATTAGTAATAGCAACACGTATCTCACCGTACATGTTTTAAACCTTCGGCAAAAATATATATTCTCTCCACAGTGGGAGTGAAAAAGTGAAAAAATATAATATGATATTAAGGATAATAAGCTTTTTGAAATAAATAATTTAAGTAAATGTTGCAACCGATACATTTATTGTCCACTCCGAAACATTTTCTCCAATTGAAAATTTTATTTCCCCCAAAAAAATATATTTCCCAACATCAATCATCGAAGGGGATTTATCATTCAGCATAAATATGCATTTAAAAGTTTTGTTGAATACTGTTCAGTTGAAATCATTGAATTTATAACATCGTCTGTTGAAACTGATGGTGCAAAAATGTAACGGGCCACTTGGATCGAGGCCATTTGTAAATCGATTTGAAGATAAGATCAAAATACTCGTACGATGGAGGAACAGGGTCGCGAGTGACAGTTCTGTTATCTATGATCGCACTCCTATGTCGTATCACATGCCGAACAGCCACAGTTTGGTCTGGTCCTCCTTCCCACTCGATAAGCCATTGAGGGCACTAACCCTCCCATTTCATCGTCGGTATTGAATGCGTTAGGCATTCTCTCTCCCCCCCCCCCCCACAGCCCACAGACTCCCTCTCTCCCACTCGCTTTACTTTTTTAACCGGGAAGCGATATTATTATTTTTTTTGGCCTGTAGCAAAATTTTGGAAGAGCTCCGTCACCCGTCGGAACCAGATGGCAGGTATTGTGCGCAGATCCACGCCACGGTCCCCATACGCTAACGAAGTTTTCCAGGTTAAGTTTATTCCGGCAAAACGTATCACTTTGGGATTGTTTACTCTAGAAGGAGCATGGTTATTTCGCCTGGGGACGAGAAGGCAGAGGAGACGGAGGGTCGGGGTGGGCCGATGGGAGGGAGGGAGTGGAGTGGGAGGGTGAGGTGATGGCCGCATGGAAATAAACCATCCCCATCTTCTCCCCATCCACTCACTCACCCACGCACCCCCATCAGTCGGAGCCTCATTTGGCCCCGCCCACCACCCGAGAGAAGGACAGGGATCGCCCACAGGCTCCACACCAACCGCCACACGAATCCATCCCACGCACCTTCTTTCACCAACTCTTCGGCATCCCTCCATCCATGGCCTCCACCCCATCCCATCCCTTTCGATCCCTTTCATTCAACCATGTCGAGGGAGCAGGCTTTGGTCCCTTCCTCGTTCTCCCTCCCTTTATCTCTCTCCTTCCGTCATGACATATCTCCAGAATCTAGAGGGAGCGTGTGTGGAGGGTAGGAGAGAGAGGGAGAGTGGGAGGAGGCCGGAAGCGACACAAACCTCCCGTTCCTCGCACATGGCGGAAGCAGAAGTGCGCAGGTTTAAATATAGAGGGCGCTTAAACTGCTTTTGTTTTGGGCTTTTTTTTTACGCGGCTCACTCCTCGCCTCGCAAACAACGCTGACGCTGGCATACCTACACACCTGCGTGAAGCAGACAATTTTCATTTTTCTGTATCTGGCATGAATTGCGTGGAAATGTGAGTTGTATGGATAGGGACTAAAACAATGGGTAAAGATTGTATGTATACTCTTGCGCAAGTGGTGTTTTAAAGTCGGGAATGACTATAGAGCAAGAGCTATTCGTTGTCGAAGTGTCTAGCCTATTGACAATAGGTTTCTAACATTTGTCGAGTGTTCATGCATGCCATGTTTCCGCAATATTTTTCTCGGAGGAAGCATAGACGAGATTAAACGAAGAGAGTGAATCAAGAGAGTTCTCGCGGTCACCAGCGCTAAATTGACTATTTACAGCGTAAATGCCAGAGCATTATTATCAATCCAATGTCTTTTTCTTGACGAAAGTTTTGTGGCGAAAACTTTACCCACTGTATTCATTGACACTTCTCTTTTATGCAGCTGTTAGCCTGATAAAACAATCTCACATTGTCTTATATTAATATTAATTGATGTTTACGTTTATCGTCATCATTATGAGTTTTGATTTTTGAAAACTCTCCAATCTATCGCGTTATTTGCGGATCTTTATGCTCCCTCGTATTTCCTTGACAATAAATATCTCCTCATTTGCCTCTCGTAATATGCCCTGTCAGTCTGGTGCTTCCTCTACACGTCAATATGCTTCGAAATGGGTTAGAGTATAGTACATTCAAGAATATAAAGAACTGATTACATGCCAGTACTTTTGTTGGATAAGACATCGTTTGAGTACATCAGTATATGTTCAGAGTTCAGTTTAAATGCAGTGAATAAAATAGTTTCTGGCGTCACATGATGAAAATATTGGTGGAAAATCAAGTGTTATGATGATGTTATACCATAAGGAAACCTAGGTCGCGAGAATAAAACATTTTAAGTGGAAAAGTCAAGCAGTTTAATTTTCAAATGTTAAATGCAGTGAATTAATTTAAGCACACGTTGAACGCTTCTACGTTTGGTCAAGTTAAAAATTGAGTTCTTAAAAGTGAATACGAGATATGTGGACATTATAGTATGTTCTGTACTCCGATAGTTAAAAATATACATTTTATACTCCATTTAAATGTATGATTCCAGCAAACATTTATGTGCCTAACGCTCAAGTTGAAATTACGACACAAATTCAGCGAAAAGCTTTTGAATTAATTGAGTTGCCATCCTTATCAGTCCCATTCACAAGATGCTCAGGTTAAGTGAAGGAAAATACTAAAACTTGGGCCCGTCATCTTGTGTGAAATCGCATGTTGTCACCTATGGAATAAACAAAGTTTTCTATCATTTATAAAAATATAATTTTCTTCTAATCCCTGTTAGACTTCTCCCTACAATTTCTTTCAGTCATTGCTTGGTTCAAATTATTCATCAATTGAAATAAATTCTAAAAAAATTATGACAGTTTCCGCGCAGTTAACTACACAAAGTAATGAGCACGCTAATTTTGTTTAAACTCTAATTTCCCCCCAGACGTTTTGCTGGCTTTTCCCATTATTGTGAGAAGTAATGTTTGCCGTCAGGACATTGCATTTTAATAACATTTTTTTGGCTATTTCATGCTGCTCAAGTGATTTACGAGTAATTAAGTGCGACTGGTTTTATTATACTCTGCTCATTTAAAATTATTATCATGTGTATCCTTCTAATTGTAGTCTATTTTAATCGATAACATCCATGACCATGAAAGGAATTATGCTATCTCTCGTATATATCCATTCGAAAGCAACTGTAACAGAAATTATATACTAGGGCAATTGCCAATCACTCTGTATCGATGGCCACAACGTTGATAATCGTGATTTATGAGCCGTGTGACTAATCACTTACCGGACTAAATGTTACCTTTTGCTTCTTATAATGCACTTCTAAGTCGCCTGCTACGTTGGAAAATCGCCTTCGGAACCTAATCACTCGACAGCCCCTTAGGGTGGAAGCATCCCTCGTCAATAAACTACTCTCTCTCTCTCCCATTCACCCTCTTGTAACGGATCAACGACCCCCTTTCCATCTCGGCAAGCATGCTGCCTCCTCTCTCATGTCCTCTCCCCATTACTCCTCCCGGCGCCTAACAGCCGCGTATCTCCCGTATCCCATCTCTCCCTTCCCTCGTTTTCCTCTCTCTCATCTCCTGCCCTCGACCTTTATCTCCAAGTCCTCCAGCCACCACCCTCCGCGGTCTTCGTCCATCCTCCGCATCTGCCCGGCCACGTGCCCTACCCGGTTCACCTCCCTCCACCGCCACGGACCGATTCCCCGCCCGTGGGGCTGGGTTTTCCCCGCTGGGGCAGGGACGAGGAGGACGACGCCAACGTCACGTGTTCATTGCTGTGGCGTGAACGACGACGTGAACGGGGTGGAAAAGCGAGGGACCAAAGGGGGATTGTCGGTTTCCTCCTCTGTTATCGAAATTTGTATTCGCCGTCCACGCGGACGGGATTTGCACCACGTGCGACGCAAGGCAAAAAATATTTCGTTGGAGGGCTAAAAGGAAAGGGTGGGGTAAATGTAATTGCAGCTGATTGTAACTTTGTTCAATGTAGGTACTTCTGAACTATCGGACCAATAAATCGGATGCGTAACGAGGAGCAAGCGTAGATATCGCTATATAAGTTTCTTCCTCATTGTGTGCTCAGCATGATAAAATATTAAGTTGAGTCAAATAATAATATTCACTTCAGTCAAGTGTCGAAACCATTGAACATGATTTAATCTATGTTGATACGTTTTTCATGTGATTGGCCGTACGAAGGGCCATTGCACATCGCTGACAAATTATTTTTTCTTAAAAAAAATTGAAACTACGATCTCTTAATGTTAATGCCGCGTATACTAACCGTTTTACGAGGTCCAGAAATTACACAATTTCACGGGAACTCAAACCCGGATCCGTCATTTCCGGAAATCGAGGTATTCGACTCAAGGCGAATGATTTTGACATTGTGATTATTAGCATTTTCGATGTTTATTAGCGGATGACTCCGTTGAAGTAATTGTCGCGGTATCTCCCGCAGTTATTTGAATTGATACTCCGACGTCTTCAAGAATTGCCCTCTTTTTACACTTCACAATTGCATCTTCTGGGATGGGCTGCGAGATAGTTGAAGAGTATTGCGAGATTTTCTCAACTTTCCTTTGATTCTGGCAATAGGCATTGCCTGTTCTAGACAGAATGGTATCATTTCACTTTCGTTTTCTTATGCCAATGCTACAAAGACAAATGTTTCACCTTTTTAATGCACAAAATATTATGTCAAAATAACGACAACAATTTCTTATATTTACTTACCAATTATGATTTCCTATCATTGAAATTTGTTTGATATTGGACGTTTTCAACATTCTCATGATGAACCATGGACAAAGCTAGAAACCTATTCTTCAGTCGCTAATCGGATTCCTTTTACTATCGTATTTCTTCCTCTTTTCTTACACTATTTGCTGAATAAAAGAAGAAACGGTTCAAGACTACTCAGGGGAAAATTCTAAATTTTTGCTTATCGTATAAAGATCCGTTGAGAAGTGTCTCAGGGCTACGGTCATCAACGATGTTCGATACGTATGTTACTACATGTAGATACAGAAAAACGTTTGAATGACCCTTTTAATTCTTGTTATTTATCGTAGAATTTTAATGGTTAGTTTATTGTGCCAAACATGCTGGTTTTTGGCTTTAGCTGTCTTGCCGAGGGCAGCACCAGTTGCTGCGGACGGTACTCTATGGCATCTAAATGAATACTTCGCGTCTTTATCTAACTATCCGATCGCTCCCTCAAGAGGAATAGAGAGAGAGAGAGAGGAGGAATCGAAAACAAGAGACTAACTTGTAGGAGCGGCCATTAGAAAATTGCTTTTTGGATTAACTTTAGGTATTGATTTCAAACCACCAACAGGTGTTGCTACCCACACACATTAATTAGAGTTCACGTTTTCGCCGCTGTACATGTGAAAATATTGTACTATAATTTTATAAAAATTAAAGTAGTGATGAGAGGAATTGTTTTTGTCACATTTTTTCTTCATCGGTTATCAGAATACTTTAATTTTCATCGTTTGTACCTTATCCATGCTCCTTTTTCCATATATTTCATTGTCAGTGTCATTTCATCCAATTATTACAAGGGAATAAATCATTAGACCTCATTGAAAATAATCACCATCTTTTAAAATTCATTCATAATTCTAAAGGTGTGCTGCGCCTTGGAGAGTAAAGCGTAATCAATGCGTAGCCAATAAGTGTCTTGCAATACAACTCTGAAAAAGCACATATAGTAGATTAATAATATTGACAGGACATTTAGTGGTTGAATAATCTCGCAAAAGAACAAATTTATAATGTTCTAGGAATATTAGGCACTAGGATATCAATATAAAAAGGAAAGGCTAGTTTGCGACAGACATATCACTTCATTGACTTTTAATGAGTGAAAATTTATTCCACACTCGGAATATAGCTTGGTCAACTTCTCTTCAACTGGTAAAGTGAGAAATGCACCCTGTACGGCGATGCAAAAAAGCGTTATACGAGAAGTATGAAGGAGTGAATGATGATATGAAGGATTGTTAGAGCTGAAGCTTGGTGGAGTTTTAATTCATCTGTTCCTTTGAAAACAGACATTATCCATGCTTCAGAAATAGTTTTAAATTAAACAAATATGCGTTATAAGTGTTACTCAATTGTGCCCTTTGAAAAAGGTAAAGATAATTCCGTTAATAAATGAAAAGAAAACTCAAACAATTACTTATGATTATTACTATTAGTTAATAGGGGAGGCAATGAACAGTTATGTTTATTTACGTCATAAGTTATAGGGGTAATTCTTTAGGAGTAGGTTATTTAAGGAATGGAGGAGGGATGAAGAAAAAATCGGCGTCGTTATTAGTAATCTCTTAACGGTAGGAGCCAAGGGGCTCACAATTCAACGTCCCATCTAACGGACTGACTTATGTTTTTCACAAAGCATCCAAAGGAGAGATCGGGATATCACTGAAAAACGTGGCCCGGGATCTTAACCGGGGACCTGTGGGTGAGAAGCCCCTATCCTGATCCCTTATCTTATGTGAGATTAAGTCTCCCCTGCGTCTTCATTAGAAATTCTGGTTTTCTGTGCTCCTTCATTTAAAAAAGTTACGGCCGATTATACACGTAAATGCCGGGTAACTTGGGAGGGTGAGTTGCGAAAGGTGACGAATATAAAACGCTGCTCTGACAAGCGCTGGCAGAGGAACTGATGGAAGGCCACGGGGCAATGACCTCTCCGATTTGCCCCGAAAGGAGTGGTGGGGCGAAAATTTGTCATTTTCCGCACTCCATAAAAAATGACAAGAATTGAAAATTTGCTAGTGTTGAATGACTACTGCGCCAAGCATTAAAGGTGGTTGCGGGCATTTTCTCGTGTCCACGCGCTTGATTTCCAATTTTGGATTTACTCGAGCGAGTTAGTAAGTTGCGAGATTTACAAGGGCACGATCTCGTTAAATTCCGTTGTTCCGCATTTCACGAAAACCTCCATTTGAGATTGAATCTCGTAAATCAGATACTCAACACGTACGTTTTTTTTACTTTCTCTACAGATGCATAATTCTACGAAGCAATTACCTGAAAAATAATTTCATACCTTGAAACCAAAAAGGTTAGTTTAGAGGCACAGCTTGCTGGAATCAGAATGAATTAACAGACTGAGTAGTGTGCATTTGTGTCTACAGAGTGTAGGCAGGTAGTTCGTAGCAAAATAGAGATTCTGAAAATAGTAATCTTAGAACTAACGTATTACGCACGATAGTACTCTTATGATAATTTGATGCTTTCCTGAAGTTTCCTCGGGACATGTGCCTAATGGTGTCATTTGCAAAATAGACGCCGTGCTGTTAATTTCATTTAATCATTTATACAAACGTTTTTCTCCAAATGAATTAAAAATTAAGTTTTACCTTCCTAGTTGCACTATTTGTGAGCAGGACCCGTCTTTCTTCTACGGTGTCACTACCAACCCCGTGAGAGTTTACGAGCACTATAACCGAATATTACCGTCCAGCCAAAGAGACGATCTAAGAATGTGGTTTATCTACTTCATGTTTGTTACGTGCGTAGATCCATGGAGAAAATTAATTCCTCGCCAATCACCAAGTTGATTTTGTTCTACTTTCTGTGTGTAATTTCATACCTTGTACGTTCATGTTGTGACCCTGAACTAGGCGAAACTTCTGGTAAATATTGACATAAGGCCCTAGATACAACTCGTTTTAGAACATTTGGTGTTCAAAATACTAAGGCCATTGTAGTTCCTCTCATTTAATCTAGAATTGCCAAAGTTCTCTTCTCTTAAGGTTGTCTTAATATATGTGATCTATTAACAAATCAAAATTGCAGTCTCTCGTAGGAAATATAGTCACGTAGAAAGCAATAGATAATATGAAACCAGGAATGACAAAAAGGTCTGAGATTATTATCGTTTGAGGAAAGAGATTTACTTAACTTTTGTTCACCCATGTATATTTAATTTTCTAGTAAACGGTCACGGTTTTCCCGGTGACCTCCGTGTCGTGCTTACCTATAAAGCTTGGACAGATGTGTATATTTTAACACATGAAACGAAAAGAAAAACGTGTATCCTGCATATGCGACAACAACGCTCGATTAAGGATAATTTCGGCCAGCGTTCAAATTACTTTTCTCTGCTGATCGGCGTTTCAGATAGGGCAGACACTCAGTTCTGAAATTCTGCAGATCTGTTTTTTCAGCTTGGCAAAAATAAGATAATTCCTTAGATAGCACATTTTTTCGTCCAGAAGTTACCTCAACCCAACAAATGGACGATTCCCATTTTAATAGGCAACTAATGATTGAGCTTAAGATAGACATGGACGCTGACGCGGGTATTTCGTAAGTGTTCTCGGAACCTAAGTGCATCACGCAGGAAGGATAAAGCTATATTTCAAGCTTGACAAGAAACTGTATCCGGGAAGCACTTATATTTTTCGTCCCAGACACGAAAGCGCTTGGAACTGATGCAGGTTGGAAACTGCGAAAGGAAAGAGTTATAAATGGCACAAAGCAAGATAAAGGGGCGGAGGCAAAGGAAGGAAGCACTTGAATAGATCGGCGGACGAGAGTGTTGGTGTAAGGAAAGGGAGATCTCTCTGAAGGTAATCTCGCGCCGGTTGAAGGAGTGACGGAGAAGGGATTGCCAATGAATTTAGTCGTCTTGTATGACGCTCATCCTTCATGCCACCTTCTGCGTCTGCTTGACGAGCGACATCTTTCGCGGATATTTCTCCAACAAGTCCAAGGCCCTCGGGAAAGATTAACGTTGCTTGGGTCTAGAAACAAATAAGTCATCTTAACGACAGTGGCACCATTATCCTTCCATCCCTAAGGTTCCCATTTCGTTTCGTACTTCCCTTCATCCTCGTGTGTTATGATTTAAGTGTAATACGTTTAAGGGAGAATCACTTTGGAAGTTCACCAGAGGACGATAACTAAATCTGAAGGTTCATTAGCTGCGGGATAGGTACATTGATTGCGTGGTGACCAAAATAATCACTTTCCTGAAAGTGAGAAGGACAAGGTATCAAGAAAGTTACTGCTTAATACCACTGATATGAGACTAAGAATATTTTGCGAATTTTCCTTTCGGGAGAGATGTTCGGGGGTGGAAGGTTGCGAGCAAAAATGTCAGAAACAAGATCCGAAGTCCTCGCAGTGGGTTTCACTTCGGCGGAAGGGAAGTGTGAATGCGAAACTTCGGTAAATTTTGCCATTCTCCGACGCCAAATTACCATCACGCAAGAGACGCAATTATGGTGACGGTAAATTTTCCTCATCGCCGCCAGGAAACTAAGTGCCGCATTGTCTTTCCAACCGGTGAGTGCACTCGTAATTGCGTCGGCTCTAATTGTGAGATCTTGATGGGTTTTTTTTTCGGACGGCCCCACCTTTGATACGCCGCCACACCCCCTCCCCCTTCTAATTCCTCCTCCTCGACCCCAACCTACCGCCGCTTCGTGTTCTTGCTCTATGGCTTTGATGCCTTGGAGTGATACCGACTTTGATCATTTGTAAGTGCTCCTTCTCCGCCAACTAAAGTATTTTGATTTAATAGCTCGAATAAATATTTAAGGATGTTCAAATTTTACATGTATTTCTCTGTAAATTTCACGTTTACGATTCGTAAGTTGAAATTACATTTAACATTCTGTATCGAAGATCTAAAACCTGATCATTAGGTTCAAAGAGCACCAAACACATTATGGAAACGATCATTTTAACCGATCAGCTGTTGCCGAACACATATATGAAACAGGCCACGCAATCAGACTGGAAGATTTAACATTAATCAAACAGACAGATAACTTTACTCGACGCCACCGAAAGTGTGCACATACACATGCGACAAGAAAACATGATAAAGAATGAGCCAGGCATCGTAAGCAGCTCACTTATCCAATTAGTAACATACTTTAAGCAAGCAAAAATTCAAAATACACCAACGGACATTTCTAACAATACACCCACCCTTCCTACCTCTCCCTCCGCTGCATTGCCAAACCTACCCTCTCCCTCCCCCTTCGCGCCAACTTTGTTACTCACTTGACATCGAACAGTACTACAGTACTGACGTTTTTTCGCTGTCAACATTAGCATTTTAAATATTTTTCCATTAATTAAAAAAAATAACCGTTTTGGAGCATCAGAATGCGGATATTCCATATAGGATGTTATGTGAATGGCTTTCTATTGCAGTGGCAATCCAAAAATGTTTAGAAGAGGTGGCTTTGTTTTTAATATCTACTAATCTGAAATTCGTGTCCTTGCACGAATTTATAATTTTTAATATCTACTATCTAAATGAAAACCATGTATCACCAACTTAAACGTATGAACGTCAATGATAAAACTGATCAAAACACAACTGCCCTCCTTCATTGCTTCATTGATTAACAGGCGATTAATTGAGATAGATGTAAAAAAGTAGACTGAAAGTCCTCTGAACTTCATCGTAGTTTTGATGCGAGGTCCTCAGGATTCTATAAGCAGCGAAATAATCGAAATTCAAATTTTGCATGTCCCATTATTTATTTTAACATTTGATATGAGCTAGTATTTCCTTGAAGATTCAAAGTTTGACTAAGTTTGACCTCCAACGGAAACACTTGAGTAGGTAAGAGGAATTACGGTTTGTCCCTCGTGGTTGACCTGAATAGTCATTCCAGAGAGCCCAACATTTGCATGAAACTGTTTTGGTGCATGGGCATAAGTGGCCGTTAATAGCAAGGCAATACGTTATTGTATTCAGTTAAATTTGACGAGACGTCACAGAACGATAAAATAATTGACGAGAGAAATGAATTCGGACGAACCCTCTGTAAAAGAAAACCTATAAATAGTGAGAAGGACAATGTAATTGCACTGATGTATTAAAATATATTCCCACATTAACACTGACCTTCACCATTGAGCGAAATACATGAAGTACTAGTGTTAATAAAATAAATAATCACAATTTAACGCATTATTTTCTCGCAAACTAAACTAATAATACATGTATTTTGCGCTGTTATTTATAATGTAGTTTTTTTCCACCGAAGTTGGAGTTACTTAAAATCTCTAGTGGTTCAGGCAGGTATCTACTCTTGACCAATGGTCTGTTGAGAGATTTTCAAAGCAAATGTTAATGAAATGAGATTTACCATGCTACGAACTTTTTTTACCTGCGTGCAAACTTATGGTAAATTTATTAACTCGGTAGTCATTTCACGGTTATAATTATAGAATTTACGGCTGTGGTACTTGAATCTGCAAGCGGACAACAATTGTATGTGCTTGCTGCATTCCTTCTAGGCGTACTGAAAGTACCCTCGGAACATTAATGGACTAGCTTGCCAATTTGGACTTACTTCGAGTTTTTATTCCGTCTAACAAGAAATGACGCAAAACGTATTTGGGCATCACAATGCCTATTTTATAAATTCCACCGTCACCTTAAAAATCGTGAGTAATTAACTTATGAGAATTATCCCTACGCAATGAGTTTGTACTCTTAGATAACGATAGGAAGTGGGTAGCCTGAGATGCAGATATCAGTAGACTTCGATTCCGGTCTTTGATGGGACCTCTTGGGAGTAAGATTTTATTCTAATATTGCCTGTTCGATGTTTTCTTTGGGAGCGTTTATGACTCCTTTTCACATATGATCTAAATTATTGCACACCTATCGTCTCCTATTCTGATGTTATTTTCCCACTTCCCCTACTTTTTGGAGAAAACATTTACATTCGTTCCTGATCATTTACAAAAATGTTTATTTTTATGAAAACCTTTTGCGATATCGTATTAAAGGAATAAAAATCAGTCGATCTTGTACAACACAAATAAAGGAAAGAGATTATCTTATTCTGTCATAGTTGATCTTTCCGAAATGAGTCGATTTTACGCATTTTATAAATAAAAAATAACGGTCAAAATTATAAAATTAATTGATATATTGCCTCTAAAATTTGATATGAGGAATGTCAACATTATTATTATATAATACGAGCAAAGCTACTCTTCCAGAAATGTCTCGAAGCACGGCACAATGCGAGTAAGAGTTCCACATCCATAGCCTTCGCTGAAGGGTGCCGTCGATGAAGGCAATATTTTCAAGGTCGCGCTTGCTCGCATTAACCAATGAAAAAAGCTCAATGAAGGGCATGCAAGCTCGTAAATCAGTGTCACAATTAGTCAATTTTGTGTGCCTTCGATTTCCAACACCGTCAAGTCGGATATCCAAGGGAGGGAAAGGCTGCAAAGAGTCAGGATTTTTATCTTCGTGCAAGGACTGTAGATTAATAAACGATTCATCTTTCTCTGGGTGCTTAGCATTCTTCAATCATGGAGTTTTGGGGAAAAGAGAGAGGTTGGAGGTTTAGGAGCATTAGGGAGTTTCAGGAAGGAGAAAGTAAGGGAGAGAAACCCATCTTGCTTGACGGACATCCAATAATTCCGGTTCCACCCCCCCCCCCCAAATCAGCTTACCGGGCAAGTTATACTTCTAATGAGCCGTCTGGAAAAGATAGGGGGGTTTAGGAAAAACGGAGAATATCTTCCAAGAACGAGGACGGGAGAGATGGGAAGGAGTTTGTAGAAAAAGAGAGAGATTGGGTTTCGGTGAAAAGACGAAGGACAAGAGAAGACTGGACGAGATTGTCTGGGAGCACCAGTAAGGATGGATCTGGGGAATTGAGGTAAAGGAGGGAGGATTTCAGTCAGGAAGGGAAAAGTGAGTATGAGAGAAGGCAGATGGATGAATAGGGTGAAGAACAGTAGTGCCGAGGGCGATGAAATGGAGAAAAAATCCTCGGAAAAAGGGAGGCAAGAAAAGAGTGTAATGAAATTAAAAGAAAATGGGAGACTCGTAACTTATGCTTTTTATTTTTATGCCTCGACACATTTTGGGTTTTAACCCAAAACGAACTTGAAAAAATATACAGTTTTTCTCTTCCAGGAAAAATAGTACCATTTAAGCAACTCATAATGTGTAATGTACGTATTACTATAAAACCTATCGTGAAGAATAGAGTTGTGTGACCTTCTTCAAAGGGTGGTAAAATTTTCTGAGAAAAGACCGAAGTTGAAGGTGATAGTCCTCTATCAGATAAACCACACTTAATATGATTGATTAAGTTATGATTCAACACCACCACCAGCATGGTAACACGCTACATAAAACATTATAAGGAGAGACCCAATTTAGGTTTCTGAAATTGGTCAAAGTAAAAGTGATGATGTGATAAAACGTAAAATCAAAGTAAAGTCAATAACATGAGAATACAAATTAGATCACACTACAATAAAGTAAAATGTGGTACGCTATTTGCTAGTTAAGCAGGTAGAACATCAGCAGAAGAATTCATTAGAAAGAGAATATTTAAACTGAATTAAATTGTGAAAAGGAAACACTGAAATTTTTATAAAGATAATTAGTAACAAAAATATGCTTTTGTTTCAAAAATATATTTTTGTTGAATATTATAAAATATGGGCTTATTTTCAGACAATGTTTTTGTTTAAATTTTTAGATATTTATTAACACTGTTCCCTGCTGAAACATTTTTACTGGTCACATTTAAGTCAGTAGTCTAAAAGATCATCATTAAATGATCTACTATGAAATGTATGGTACGAGGGTAATTAGAAAAGCTATCGGAATGGAATAGAAATAAGTGACTTGTTTCAGTGAATTTTTTTTTTATTTTTCAATGTAATCTCCCTGCAAAGTAATGCACTTGATCCAGCGATGTTCCATTGAAAATTTTGATGATCCCATCTCGAAAATTAGATTACTTTAGGCTTGCAAAGTAACCGTCTACTTCGACTATTACTTCTTTGTTTGAAGAAAATCTTCGTTCACCGAGAAAAATTTTGAGCATGGGGAAGAGATGGATATCTGATGAAACCAAATCAGGCGAATAAGGCGGGTGTGGCAACAATTCGTATTTTAGTGCACGTATTTTTGCCATGGCAATGATACATTTGAGTGGACGCGCATTGTCTTGATGAAAGATGAAGTTTTTCCCTTCCAAACCTGAACGGTTTCGTATATGTTTTGCTGCAATTGGTCGAGGAGGTTGGCGTAGCATTGTTCAGCAATGTTTTACCAGTGGGTAGGTAATCTATCAGCAAATTTCCTTTCGTATACCAGAAAACTAAAACTCTGATGCATTTATAATTCTGCGTCCAGAGTCGCGGCAATTAGCAGATAATTTTACCATGTCCAATTTCACAGCATGTGATACTCCTGTTCAGATGACATCCCTAAAGCTTCTTTCAGTTGGTTATGCTTTATGACCATTTTATGCACTTTTACAATAAATCCTGCGGTTGTGGCCAACCACTACGCGGATCATCACCTAAGCTGTCCCGACCAAACTTGAACTATTGTGTCCATTTGATAAGAGTTTTACGTATATGAAGGAGCAGAGTCCCCCAGAGTGTTCTGAGAGTCGGTATGAATTTTCGATCATACCTTTCTTTATGAAGTGTTTAATCCCTACTCGAATCTCAATTTTTTCCATCTTCACAAATCACTACACGGGAAGAACAACAGAGGCGTCGACACGACATATCTCATCCCAGAGCATTAACGCGTTACGTGTTTACTCAAAGGATTATCTATTAATTCGCGGAAAACTAGATGTGCTGACATCAGGGAGTGATTCTAAGAATATTTCTAATTACCATCGTATTATTATAATGATTGACGCATTTGCAGGAATATTTTACTCAGGGGTATGGGGAGAAATAACTCCTTGATGGCGTTCACCAATATTTATATTTAATATATATATTTTTTATATTTTATATAAAAACATATATGTATATATACATCAATATATATACATACATATAATATATATATATATATATATATATATATATATATATATATACATAATATATAAAGAACAATTAGCTGTATATCATTCGGTTTTGGAGATTTCTCTATCGTCGTGATTGCTATTTGAGAAATTCGGCATTAGACTGCAGACTAATGGCGACTCTCATTTTAACATTATTGATTGATTAAAGAGTCTCCCTGAATACCTCTATAATACCGTTACAAGAATCCAAATTAATAACAATTCTTCATTAGATTATAAAAATTACACCATCAGAATAAACATTTTCAATTCATAGTAAATAATTCCTTGTAATTTACTTGAAAATTTTCACGATATATTTGATTTATTCTCGCATTTTGCCTCTTTGCCGATTATCAACGAGAAAAACCAATGGTGCCATTTTTTTCGTTTATTTCCGATCCCTGCTTTGATTCCGAGTGTAGAGCACCTCGAGGATCACTTCATCCGAAGGATTTGCCCTAGGGACTAGAGAATCCCCTTGGGCACTTCCGTTGAGATTACGACCTAAGGCCGCGGCTAGGCATCCCTGTGTATCCCTCATCGCCTCCTCTCCATCTTCCATTCCCGGCATTTTGCATTTTTCGTCAGAAGTTGCAGAACCTTGCTCTAATCCTAACCTGAAATGTTTTTTTTTCATGGTACCAATTTCAGTTTTCCGCACAATCTTAAACATAATGACTATTGCATTCTTTCAAACTCGTATCCCATATGAAGATATATGACCGCTGCATACACCTAAACATTATTTTAATATTCCCTTTGAGTGTTATTTCCCAATTTTGCCACCGTTTATCCACTCTGATGATTCTCTTTAGGGAGCCAAGCTACAGCGAACTATTTTATTGGGAAAATATCATCACGTAAACCTTAAATAGGAATTTTAAATGTCCTCTTCTCTGAAAAACGACAGTGCGCACATGATCTACTCATACAGTGCTGTGACGGAACTAATGATTTTCTTATGGAATTTTCCCAATCCACCTTTATCGATCGTTATGAATGATTTGACAGCACTCTCAATAATATTCGTTACAGCTCTCAACTTTTCAGTCTCTTGCATTCCGAATGAGGCTAAAATACAATTGAATTGTGGTTTTGTGTACCTCAACTTTGTATGTTTGATTCCTCCCTCTATATGTCAGACTACAGTTGTTTCATTAACATATTTTCAATCTATCACAACTTGGAATGTATGTTTATTCTTTCCTCTTAGTAACCTCTTTGAGCCTTGGTTCATTTCTGCTTTATCGATTCACTTCGTAAATTGAACTACATTGTCCATCTATTGTAATTACTTTTAACGAAATGTTATATCATGGTATTGCTGCCCCTCAGCGTTTTAATCATGTATCTTGTGAAATAATAACTTGAGCATAAACTATACCTGTATTTCTCACTCCATTCTTCGAATCCTCTGTTGCGTAGATGTATTTACTTTTGGTTCTAATGGACATTTGCACCAAAGGACATACCGATTATCGTACCTTAGTAGATATCCTCCATTCCAGAGTCCCTAAGGCGTCATGAAGAACATATTCTCAGTTATAGTGTCAGTATGCAATCTGCTTTCACAGTTTTAGCTCGCGTCATGCAAGCTCCAATTAATTTGTATGTCCATGTAATGATAATGGCGCTAAGAAGACGTCAATAAGAACTAAAATATAATTTTAAGACCTAGGAGTTAAATTTACATGGATTGCTGCCGTATTATTTCCGAATTTTAATAAAAAACTCTTTGAATATAGGGATAATATAAGTAAATCCCGCAGAAAGAAGACCAAAGGACAGCTGTAAGCTGTTTATTGAGGAAGCTTTAGTGGAATAACTATCGAATCATAAAATAATTTGGATTTTAAAAATGTATCCGAACTATTATTGAATTGAAGGCCTGATAAAAAATGAATTTATTCCTTCGTAATTAATTTAAGCATAAATGAGTGAGAATTATATCCACGTAATAAATTGTTAATTAGAATAGGGCAAAGGAACTCATTTTCATTGAAATGCAATTTAACCTACATTGATATTTTTTGCTTTTGGTGTACAATGAACAACTACAGTACTTACTCCATTTATCTCGGCTCACTTTTCGGCTCAATTTAGCTCGTAAATTCATTTCTTAGACCATGTTTCTAGCATTGCTCTACCTTTAAAATTGTTTTTTTTCAAGAGCCATGTCTAATCAACAAGTAACCAATTTATATTATAGGCCTAATTATTTTTATGACCACCATGGCCGTTTATTGATTTTATACTAATACTGATTCCAGTAATTCGGGCTCACGCAACTTGGTACTGGACTTGAACATTTTGAATTTCACACTTTATAAAGTAGGGAAATTTAATTAGGACAAGCCGGCATGGAGCACTTATCAGTGTTCAGCGACATTTTATTTCACTAAAATACCTCTGTTATTAATAGCTTACCAGCTAGAAGTACGGAGTATTCACAAAAGAGGGTAAGCCACTGGATTAAGCACTCTCGACTCTTCAAGTTATTGAACCACTTACTCGTAGATTCTCTGCCAGATTTCGTCGCCTCGTCCTCTATATTTTTTTAATACGCATCTGTGATCACCGACCTTATTCAGTGTGGCATACTCATTGTTCGAAAATGTGTATTTTTAAATAGTACCAGACTTGTTTGCAGATTAATACTACTTCAAATAATTCAGTTAATTTGCCATTAGATATTTTTTATGTCTATCGTTATAAATAATTTCACGGAGCATGTCCTAAATGACTTCTTTCCATGAATAATCTATTACCTTGACTTTCGTTCGATACTTCTACGTCTCTGAAATGAATATTGTTCCTTAATGCTACACACTCAATACTGTCTCATTTGCAATCGAATTCACAGCTTTGTGGTTTGGCAGCATTCCACCACGGAATCGGAGGCAAACGCTAAGTCATGAAGTGATTATGGATTTCATTAGCGAGGAATTCGGGGCTGAGAAAAAGAGTTCTGTTTTTCATTAAGGAAATATTGTGCAAAAGTTCATCAGTGAAATCACTGAGCGGTGCTAAACTTTAACTGAACTTTTGTTAGTAGGATTTCAAAATTTTGGTTATCTGAAAAACCAAAATTTTGGTAAAGATGCAAATGACATTGGCACAGTTGTTTTCGGATAACTGCGCAAAATCTCACTGTGAAGTTTGATTTCCTTGTCTTTCCAATTCTTAGAGACTTTAATCTTCATGAAAATTTTAAGAGTTAGTACATTTTAGTACAATAGTACATACAGCACAACGAAATACTTGTGCACAGGTATTGGAACCGCTAAGATTGTCCTTATTATACAGGGTTCGTCCGGAAAATAAGTGTACTGAGCTCAGGAAAAAAAATTTATTACACTTTTACATATCTTAAGCTAATATTCCTCAAAATAGGACCCTTGTGAGTCGATACACTTGTTCCAGCGGCGTTCCCATTTCTGGAACGCTCCCGCGAAGGCATCATCGGGAACCTCTCGAAGACACGTCGTCACGGCCTCTTTGACGGCGTCCAAAGTCCCGTATCGCGTTCCTTTCAAACTCCTCTTTATCTTCGGGAACAGAAAGAAGTCCGGTGGTGCCAAGTCCGGGCTGTAGGGCGGGTGCGGCAGCGCTTGACCAAGAAGTCCGACACGACAAGCGCGGTGTGAGACGGCGCATTGTCGTGATGCAGCCGCCAGATGTTTTTGATCGCTGACCGGACGCGGGCGACTCGTTTTCGAAGCCTGTCGAGCACTTGGACGTAAAATGCAGCATTTAGTTTGTCGTTCAGGTACAAATTCGTAGTGGACGACTCCCCTTTTGGCAAAAAAGACAATGAGCAGCATAAACTTATTTTCCGGACAAACCCTGTATATCTATTTAATTAAACTTTCTGAGCACAAAGTCTAACTCATACCCCAGCGGAGGCGGCCTTTTTAGACATTAATTAACTAGGGAAAGTTGAGTCAGTTATCTTAGAAGAAACAAAGTTATCAGGCATGATTTAAGTTATATTTTTGCGTCAAATGAAGTCCTTATATTTTTTAATGCGCAATAATCTCCCTTCTAATTTATATTTAGAACTTGGCCATTCCTGATGACAGACGTCGAGGGAAAACTGAGATTAAGCATATTCCAAGTCCAATCAGGAGGCTACTAATCGTCATTTTCCTCCCTGCCTTACATTAAAAAAAAAGCTAACAGATTGGCTTGGAAGAAGTTGGGGACCAAATGAGATCGAGAGGAGCTTAACAGTAGTTTCGTCCACCGCTGGATTTAGTGTGAGACCCACTTCGAAATATCGTTTTATGCATATCAAAGGGGAACTCCTTGATTTCATTTTGATGAGCTTACGAGCGAGATGTGGACCTAATTCCCTTTAAAGTAAGGTCTTTT
Source organism: Hetaerina titia (assembly GCA_037158775.1). Classification (NCBI taxonomy): domain Eukaryota; kingdom Metazoa; phylum Arthropoda; class Insecta; order Odonata; family Calopterygidae; genus Hetaerina; species Hetaerina titia. Next base: position 103,597,430 of record CM073769.1, on the reverse strand, counting down.
TGTATATTTTATCCCCAGGGGATTCACAGCATCCTCACAATAATAAAGGTTCTCTCTCGTGAAATAGCTCGCCGAGAGGCTTCCGTTCCGACTGCGAATCTTAAAATTAGAGGGACAGGATTCGGGTAAAATTATGAGGGGTAAGAAGTTTGAACCAAGGGATTGGGAAGCCACAAGGAACACCCCTATGTTCCTACTCAAATGGAGTAAACTTACAACTTCTCTTTGATGGCCGTTGGAAATTAATTAAAAGGCGATTGAGTAGCAATCGTCGGTTTATTTAGGAGAGGAATTTAAGGTTGTATTGGTGAATAATTTTATTAGTAATTGTGAAACTGTGGAGGAGATACCAATCAGAATAAATCTCCATGTAAAGTTCTCACCGATTTTCCACCATCACAGAACTTTCGCTAGCGACGGTCAAAGGTTGATTCTTTCATTGAATTCAGTGAGTTAAGTGAACTGTTTGAATCACCACCCGGAAGGTGATAATTGTACCAGACACTTAAATGACACAATTTTCGCTTTCTTATGCGTTTGAAATTTGAGCTGATTTTCTTAAGTAATTGTTTCTTAAACAATTGTTTTACGGTAGACTGAGTTCCTATTGGCCAAGTCGTAAATTGGAAAGAAAATATGCAGAAAACCATGCTGCTGGCCATGTTACTAAAATAAGTTTTTGTTTAAATTTATAATTAATATTGAATTAGTTTTAATTTTATATCAAAATATACTGAAGTATCAGGACGAGCCATTTGTGTGATTATTATGAAGCCGTGGATGAGCCATTTGGGACACTACCCGTGAACTCCCGTGATTAAAATCAACAATAACGATAACAAGCCCGTTAAATAAAAACGCTTCATTAATTTCTCCTGACGTAATTGAGTTTTTAAAAGCAAATTCTATAGGAACCTTTAAAAATAAAGAAGGAAAATATCCCATCATTTTCAACCCTTCTTCGCCCTTTCCATAATAATGGAATGACTATATATATATATATATATATATATATATATATATATATATATATTTATATATTACATAAAACTTAGACAGCAACACAGCACGAGAACACATAAAGGAACACTCATACGTAATATCTTAATAATATCGACGGACTCGAACTCCGTCTTCTTCTTCTCGCGCTGTATGTTGCTGTCTAAGTTTTTTATTCAACACTTCCGTGTTACTTCGAAGAAATCATCTATATATATATATATATATATATATATATATATATATATATACATGCATACATGCGCATATATTTATACATTCGCATATAAATATATATATATATACATACGCATATACATTTATATCATAAAAATGTGTATGTAATTAAAATATAAACTTGTTTTTAAATCATGGTAGAAGAGTGATATAACGGGGCGAGGTTCATTGCTGGAGTCTCGAAGGAAAGAGCAGGAAAAGGATCAGAAAGTGTTATCTCCACCGATAATTTTGTCTGCGACTCGGTGTTTTCTGGATATGCAGAATATTTCTGTATCTATTAATCAATTCTTTGCTCTCATATTCGCTAGGAAAATGATATTATTTAAACAATTTTCCGACGCGTTATCTCCTATTGTTCTTTTACGTCGAGAATTTGGACCAGGCAGGAAATTACACCATCGTCCTCTCAAATCCCAAAGCTAACGTGTATTGGTCGAGAGAAGTTCTCTCTCTCTCTCTCTCTCCACCACCATATAGCTGTTACAAATAATGAATTTATTTTTTTTCCTGGAATTAGTAATCATAACGGGTCCCCCATAAATAACTATATTTCTTTGAGAAAATTACATGTTAAAAATTTACAGATATTAAAACCATCGTGAATTATAAGTTCAAATATTATCGAGCACTTGTGATGCCTTCAACTTCGTCAAATATCGTACTTTTGCTCCACTGCCGAGTCAACTCTTGCATGAGTGCGAGTGCCGCGCTAATAGCAGCGGGAAGGCTAATGATAGAACATGGCGCCAACTCTGGAGCGTGAGAGGAGAGTAAGAATGGGAGTAATAAGGGAGAAACCGAAGTAGGGAGGTTGATCTAGTATTTTATTTTCATTTAATTACCAGCTTTTCAATCAGAAAATTGACTGACAGCGACCATCCTTTCCTCCTAACACATTGTTGTTTCATTTAAGCTTATGCATCTTTCATTTCTCCCATTTCTCTCATTTGGTTCGAATATTTTTCCTTCGGTCTTCATCGTGGGAACACCAATATATCACATCCAAAGAAATCGATTCTCTTTCTCTTTATAACGAGTCTCAATGCCTCATGTTCTTCTAGAATGATGTTTAGAATAGCCTAAATCTCCTCCGCTTGGTCCTGATCTCTGATCCATGAAGTGTCACGATGAACACGAATGTTTCCACACTTTGCTCCCATGCTCGCGAGCGCTACATTACGTTCACGGTGGTTCAGAGAATTGGCGAAGAAAGGCAAAGGAGTGGGATGAGACGGGGTAAGCGGAGGAAGGAAGCGAGGAAGGTTGGGTTGGCGACGGGACCAAGAGACGGCGGAAGACACATTGGCCTCGGATATGGAGCAGCATGGCAGTACGTCAGGCGGGTCCGGGTAGTGTGCCCGGGGCGTAAGCGACGGGATAAATGTGTATAACACGGAAAGGCACTTAAAAGGGGGCTCTACTTGGGCGTGGGGTGGGAAGCGTGCGAAGGTGCTGCGGGGGAACAAATTGGGAATCCGCACCCTGTGCGGATGACTCCATGCACCGTGTGAGACGAGGAGATGTTTGGGGACGGAGAGGTCGGAAACGGCGCTTAAGGGATCTCTTGCATCGAGAGGGGTGAGAGGCGCTCCAACTGGGTGTAGAAGTAACCGGGGGTGCGGGGTGGGAAAGGAGAAGAGCGGGTGGTGGGAATGGAGGAGGCTCAGGCCATTAGCAGGAAGTCGCCTATTTCTGCGAGGAGGGGAAGTAGAGGGTGGGTTTTCGTGGCTGAGGGTGCTCTGGAGACACGGTGGAGGAGAGTGAGCCGGAGGCGGGAGCGCTTGTGAGGACTCGAGAGGCGGGGGGGGGGGTGGAGTTTTGAAAGGTGAGGGCAAAGGAGACAGAGAGAGTGAGAGAGATTATACGGAGACTTCCAGTAGGATAAATCATTCACGAGGGATCGCTATGAAGTCTTCTCTGAAAGCCTTTCGCACCATTTCACACGAGCCATTCATTGTGGAAAAGGGGCGTGCCGTAACTTTTCTTTTTCGGAAGTCACTGAAATTTACCATCCGGTTCACGAACAATACCCTCCATTGCCCAAAGCCAAATTCAAAGGTTTTGTTTATTTTTGGAATGGGGAATCTTCCTGCATTTATTACGGTAAAGTTAAAATTTCGCGGATGGATTTACGCTCAGGAACACTTGGTCGCTTCACGTACAGATACAGGTACTGTGGGATATTGAATGAATTTGTACCAACGCAACTATGTTTCACCATTCAATTGAACTATCGACCTCTGTAATTTTAATTCTTGTAAATGAGAAAATCAGAATAGTAAAATCTAATACCATTTAATCCAAATAACTGTCTGAATGAGTTTCAGAATTGAAGCGATGCCATTTAAATTCCAATCGTCGAATTGATTATTTAATTAGTGCATACATTATTTCCCCACGGATCTTATCTTTCGTTATTGTATGCACATTTCATTTAATTCTAAAAAAAGTAGTTTTACAGAAAATGTTTCCTTTTTTAATTCATTCCTGTCAGGATTTCAATTAAAGGACTTGTTTAGATTGCTGATTAAGAGCAAATATTAGATATATTTAAATTAAGCAGATCGATTCGGTGGGTAAAATGGAGATAGTTGAATTAATTGTCTTCGAAATTATATATATACATATACATACATACATGAAACAACATATGTAATAGTACTTTTCAAAGATTAGGTAGACTTATTAAGAAAAGTTTATTAATTTGTTTCAATTGGTTCTTATATGCGTAGACGTGGACATTTTCTTTAGCTTTTATTTTCTTAGCTTTGCACATTAGTTTAATAATCCTTTTTTGGATTACTCCATGACCATACCAATTCGGATTACTCCATTTCAATTTGGATTACTCCATACCTCCAATATATCATGTATTTTTTGAAGGTGAGCCCCATCGCTCAGTGGTTTGCGCATAAGTGATAGCCATGGAAAAATGAGGAAAATTTTTATGCCCATTCAAATTACAGTGTACGGCTCATTATATACGCTAAAATTTGGCACATCTTGATATGTGCTGATTTCAGTTAACTTTCTTTTAATCTCTTCCTCTAGCTTGATATCAAACAATAAGATTAAATAAAGAAATGTATTTACAGATATACACAATTTCAGGAGCCATTTGAAGAATTGTACATTTAAAAACTGGAATAATTACCCTTTATTTAATATAATTATTCACCACCAATCCCTACAAATTTGCTAAAAGCTCACAGTTACCCTGTTCTTGTTAGTTATTTAATCATGGTAGAAAAACGCGAGCTATGGATTTCCGCTCAATAAACGAGTGGAATGGATATCGATAAGAGAGAGAATTAAGCACAACGTATGAGCAAGTGTAAATGTGGTGTGGAGGAGAGAGATGAGAAATGAAAAACAAAAGAGCGAGAGAAAAAATACTGTCAAAATGTTTCTTCAACCAACGCTACACATGTGCGCCACGCGCCTCTTCAAATTTTCTCCACGAGTTGGAGTGAGTCTACTCGCTATTGGGTGAGTAAACTTTGCCCTTACCGAGGTAGAGTCCGAAGCTACCCGGCCAGTCTTTCGTTGAAATTGGGCCAGCCAGCCTCGATATTGCAGATCCACCAGTTTTTCTAAACGCGACCTCGATGGATGGATTCATATACGAGATCTCTTGAAACTCGGGAGAGGCGAGAAGGTGGCGCGGAGCAGCTGGTTGGCGTGGTTTAGCTGGCATAAGCTCTCCACGCGAGGCCGTCTGACGGAATGGAGAGTTGCAATTGCGGATAAAGCGAGATACTAAGAGAGTGAATGAGGGAAGGGAGCAGGAAGCTCATTCGGAGATGCTGATGAGTAACGTAAGGTTTTTGAAATGGCTGTGGAGGGGGTTGTAAAAACACGAAATACGAGCTGGATAGGTTCTAGTTTTGTTTAACCATTGCGTCAGTTGATACCGTGCCAACGGGAACCTCAGGAAATTCTTTTAAAGCGGGCACTGGCGTTTGATTTATTAGTTTTGGCAAGTGGAAGTTTTTATTTCCCAGATTACGAAAATATGTCAGATATATTTTCTGCCTCCTATTTCGTCCATCAGTGCCCTTAACGCTCGTTACCCTTCCGGAAATTAGCTTTAAATGAATAAACAGGGAATATACCGCAACAGCTCTTTTATTTCGATTTCCTATTGGTTTTCACAAGAGTTATTTTAAAAAAAGTGTAGCATATTGGTTTTGCTTCCTCCTAATTTATTTTTCTGTTCATAAAAAAAACAGGCTTTCCCAATTTTTTAGCGTCTTCCTTAACCATAAATAAATTACGATCCACCTCATTATGGTACAGCAAAGGAAATCAATCAAATTTAAGAGATAAGAATTTATGAAAAAGAAAATTACGGAGTTTTATTCCTTTTAGTGACGTGCAAGGCGTATTTTTTTATATGCTCTCTTAAAAGCTGGAATAAAAAGATTTTAAGTTTTTTCTTTAAAGCATTAGACTAAGGAAACTAGTCATTCAGTGGTGATTAATATTTAATAGTGCAACGGCATAAAATTTCAATGATAAGAAAATTAGATACTCTAAATATATGCTTTTCTGTTTTTGTTTGTAATTAATTTATGTCTCTCGCGACGCTTTTCCGCGCCTCCCCTTATGGTCACGATACAAAGTTTGAGGAAAACTGGCTTTAATAACTCTCGTAGTTGAACCTGAATATCTCAAGATAATATTCGACGAAAGTGAAGTAATTTAATTTAGGTCAACATTTCAGAATATTTCAAAGTACACGTACAGTAAAAATTAAATTATAAATTTCACTTAACGACGACGCCTATACAAATAAAGTCTCGAAAACTCAGTTATAATGCCCGTCTCCATCAATTAGTTTTAGGATAATGAAATTCTAAAGAAAGTATACCACCTTGTATGGCGCTCTCGCAAATCCACTCAACGATCAACGTTTCCGCAAGGACTATTTGCAGCTTTTAACCTGTACGTTAAATTCTCGTTTAAGCTGCTATTCAACAAAAACGACAGTTGTATGAATTTTTATCCATTTTGTACGATTTTGCGACGTTTTCTGCTGAACTGGTTTTATCAATTGACGCATAATCAACAGAATGCTTTTGGTTATATTTTTCATAAAGACGTGGCTTATTTTTTGCTCCGTCACAACTTTTAATTTTATGAGTCCGTTTCAACGTGAATGAAGTACTTTGAAGTTGTTTTTTTTTTACGTTTCGGCGTCTATAATGCACCCTTCTTATTGAAACGGCACCAGGACGTCGATTCCGTCGAAATCGAGCCCTCGTTATAAACGGCCTAGTGAAAATGTACCACGACTGGTTAGCGAGCGAATCGTACGGAAATCTAGACTCTTGTCATGGACATTAATGCATGCTAAAATATACGACAATTCGCTTAGCCATGTTTTGATGCTTTCATATTGCATGAACACGCGCAGTTCCGAAAATATTTTTTCCTAGCGTAGAAGTCATATTACCTCATTATTCCATTTCACATGTGGTCGAATCGGAAATGTATTCAATTTGGTAATGTACTTCTTATTAAACGAGTGATGATGTATATCAATGAATAATATTTGATGACCCTTAAGCATAGCTTTTTGCTTTGTAAAACTGCTGTGTGTTTTACAATAGGCGAAATCAAAAATGCATAAAAATCAGAATGGTGAAGACGGTTCCAATTATATAATGTAAACACAACAAGTTAACATTGCCAATTTGATCGCCTTCAGTACATAACGCGCCGACCAATTTTTTTGCCAACTACGATGTATTAAAAAAATGCTGTTGTGAGATATTTGTTTAATGTTAACCGTTTGAGTTATAGGGTGAGCGTAGATTAAATACTACTGAGAAAAAACGGAGAAAATAACTTAGGCAGAGAGGAAGTTTCAAAATTGGTCGGATAAGAAGAAAGGTGAACTTCAAAAAATGACCGAAGTTGTTGAATGGAGAAGACATTGAAATGTTTTGGAATGCTTAAGGCGAGGAAGGGATTAGGTTGGACAGGAGGAAAAAGGGGAACAATTATGGGCTATCTCAGAAGCAATACCCGTGCTGGGGAGCACAAATAACGATATACAAATATATTGCGGGATAATATGTTTTGTCTTGGGATAGCCCATTGAATGTGTGTTCTTCCGAATCCAATCTTACAGTTGATGAAGTTCACCTACTGTTACGTACAAGAGTCTTCATTGGCTCTTACCTCTGAGGTCAAGCATAAATTTCAATTAACCATGGATTTACATTAACCAAATGTTTTTCCTTATTGTGAAATTCAGAATTGGTATTAATTTCACTGTTTTAGTATTTTATGGTCAACCGTATAAAATATTTTACTGGAGCACGATCATTCTTTTTTTTTTAATTTTCATGAGTGCCGTAATGCTTGGTATTCATCCGGCACACAATCTAAACCTCTTCGTAGGGATTCAAACTTGCAACACCCATCTGTAGTTAAGTACTCAATAGCAAACATCAAATAATTATTTTACTCCTTACCTGAATGTGTTCTCCCGCTGCCATGCCCACCAAGCATCTCGTGTGACTGAAATTTTCTCTGTAACCTCGTAGAAACAGGTTGATTTTCGAGTTCAAGCAATTTCCTTTTCATCGAACTTAGGCTTTTTCTCGCTCTCGTTTCGCATCAAATTAATTCAAACCATCCCAAACCCCCAATAGGGGGATCGCCTTGTACGGAACACCAAATGCCAGCAGTCCTTCTTGCCCTTTATTACGATGTTAACGAGGATTGAATGTTTCATGCAAAGTTAGCAACAATACTGAACCCAGTAGTGCAACGATTTCTTCATAAAGATATATGGATGCATGTTCAATTAAATAAGCACTTACCCAAAATTTAGCCCATTTTTGGATAGTTAGAATTGATTTATCAATTTTTAGAGATGTGGCCTGTTTTCGTTTCGTTCTCGAGGATGTCTTCTTGTGGGCGTTTTATTTATTTCACCTTGCTTTGGGATATTTTTTTCGTTCATAGTATGAAATGGAGACCAACATAAAAGGGATCATTTCTCAAACACGGGAACGCTGATCATTGAACTCGACCTCCTCTGAGTTCTCTTGCATGACCGAAGCGTGGGACGGTGTCCTAAAGCCCGTCCGAACAAACTTTTTAAGCTGATCGATAAGTAGTTACGTGTCTTTCTCATCACTCGCTAGTCGCGTAGTGCACTCTCTTGCTGGTTTTAAGCGACGACGACGTGTTTATCCGATGATTTTTCATGCTTGGATCTGGGTCAAAACTCAAACAAAACATCCTCCCTTGATCCCTCATTGGAATAACGGGTCGCCGGCTTTATCTTGAACAAGAACATTTCGAGATATTTCCCTCTTAATGAGATTTGTCACTTAACGGGCTTTTAAGGTTTGATGGACGCCCATTTCCCATACTAGATTAGTGTGGGACTGTCCAATAAATGGATTTACACAAAACATGTAATGATTTCATTCAAAAGAAAAATGTAAATCCATACTATATTCTTCAAAATGTGAATCGCACAATTTCATTGCGAAATTCTTTCAGTTATTGTTTATCAGTTCAATATGAGACGTAAATTTGGATAATAATAAAATTTGTATGAATTTCATTCTAAAGATACACGTATCATTAATGGTCTATCAAACAATAGTAACCGGTATAGTTTCAAAACATTTGCACGTACTAATTTCTTTTTTCTCTACTTAGCCAACATACACAGTGTTTCCTGATTTAAGACTAAGAAATGTACTTCCAGATGACGTGTAAAGGTATATATGGCTACGTTGTGAAACGTTTAAGGTATATCCTTCTTTAAATTTTAACATTTAGCTCTGAATCTAAATTCGAAGAAAGGTCGTACAAACGTTTCGAACGACGGATGTTGTGTTCTCAGGATAATATCGTGTATTCAAGTATGCTCATATTCAATAGATTACACTTTAATAATTAAAAGAAACCATCTAACCGAATCTATATTCACCTATTAAAAAAGTTGAGAAAACCATCCTTCGTTTCTTTTAAATCTTTTTTTTATCTTCAATCTTTAATAATTTTTCCTCTGCCAGCTACGATATTGAACGGCATATATGTTTTCATTCACGATTTCAAATATTTCGATAAATATGAATAAACATGGTGAATTTATTGAAAATGTATAATTTATGAATTCCCTTTATCAGGTTGACATGTAGTGATAGTTTCCGGTGCGTACATTTTAGGCATTAAAAAGAACGTAACCATAAGGTGAAAATAAATGCCTGCCATAAAAAGTGTATGTTTAAGTCCTATGCAAGATGAATGTAATTAAAAAGACAGTGGGAATCGCAAATGTTTCCAGAATTATAAAAACTATCTCAAGAATTGTTTCTGAAAAACTTGGCATTCGAACTTATGAAATGTTTTCAGCCCCGATTGAATTCCAAAAAACCTCATTCGCAGCCTTCACTCACAGAGCTCTCTATATGCACACTCCATCTCAGAAGCCGTTGCAGGGGTGTGTGGGTTGTAGGATACCACCCATATATGAACAACTATTAGTTAATGTATGCATTTGGGTATACGTACATATATTAGCTCATATACAAAAACACTCGTACACTTACATGCATATGCATCGCACAATACGTAATTGACTAAATAATTAAATGGTTGTCTTGAAGTAAATATGTTCTGGTGAATTGACTAGGTTTTTTATGTCTGCGTATCGTGGGAAGAACGAATACTGGGATCTGCCTGTCACGGTGTCCATCTCTCTAATTTTATTCCGGTGGTCGAACCTAGGTATATAATCTGGTGTCAAAATAATTTCCTCTGTGTCGTACGAAAATTCAGGTGCTCTCTACCTTCCTAATTATTTCCTGCTTTCTTTGTGAAGCAAGGAGCTTTCTCATTTTCTACCATGGATTCCAAATGCTCCCCTCATATTTCAAATGTGGCCCGACTGAAGGGCGAATGCGCCTCTCTTTCATCTTTTCAAAATTTAATTCCTACGATTTGTCTAATGATACTCCCGCTTCTTTAAGGTTGACCCACAGACTCTTCTGGTTTTTTTTCCTGATAAGAGGTTTCATGCAAAAGCAGCATTCAAGTATTTGACCTTTTTCGAGATGCTCAGTTTGGTCCAATATATTTTATAAAGAAAAGTAAATTCCTGATGTGAAGCACGTTTATATTAGTCGTTGGGTCTTTTTTTTGCCGTAGACAATTGGGCCTTTTGCATGCCCATGAAAAAACAGAAAATACAGTTTCTAGTCAAATAAAAGTGATGTCAACAGAACAGAAGGGATGATCCACAAAAAATACCTTGTCAGTTTACTCGAGTGAAAAATCATAAAAAATTCTGTAACGAGAATTCATAAAATGATCCCCCATCCTGAAAGAGTTAAGAGCTAACACTATCTAATTTCATAGATTCGCGAAGGAAACTACCCTCCAGGTTTTTGCCATCTCTTCAGGGTTTCAACCAGCAGGATGCCCACCATCATAAAGGGTTTTTATACCTCCCGTGTGCTTAAGCTGTTACGGCCGAGAATGTGCTCTTAAGCCATGATCGACTTTGGAAGAGGACGCAATGTTCCCTGCCCCAATGTTAACCCGATCCTTGTTGAGTGGATGGGAGCATTATTCTCCGTGGCACTTGCCAGTCACCTCTGTGAGAGTCAACCCGACCACCTGGGTGCCCATGGTGACAAACCACTCCCATCGTCACTAGCCGATCGCTCTGTTGCTGTCATCCTCAGTCGCAACATCTCCCTTATTTTTCGCTCGCGACGAAAAGGGCTTCCGGGTTGAACCCGCTCGCCCCGAACGACCTTCAGAGTGGCCAGCCATCACGTCCATCCATCCCTATCAAGTCTTTGGATATATAAATTTATATGAATACAGGCCGTAATGGCAAAGACGCATTAGAGCCAAGGGTAGTTAGTCGGCCAGGACTCGAGGGGCAAAGAGCCGAGGCGGATATGGTAATTCATTCCAAAGTGGCTCCGAGTAGAGTGGCATGGTCCATTCTGCTCGCCCGGATTGGGTTTGGGTAAGGAGAAAAAGGAGCGTGGAGTAGGTTGGAGTGGTCTCCGTATGTTTGTGTGCGTGCGTTGGGGACTATGGACGGGAAAAAGTGAGGGATATGATGGAAGAGCAAGAGAGGGGGGAGAGAGAGAGAGAGAAAGTCTGAGTAAGGAATTGAATGCCTCACCACTGCACCGTGACGAGCTGCTTGAGAACCCTACGCAAATGAGAGAGTGGTACGAGGCTTTATTCGCGCCAACCTTCAGAATTTATAGTCGTTATTGTTTTAGGTTCGACGGAAAGTCTGTAAAAAACAAATAAATACCATTATTCTCGTTCCACATTCATAGTCAAATTTCAAAACCTTCTTGACTTTCCTTCATCATCACTCTTGCGTCGATTAGTATTCAATTACTCTCTCATTTATTCCATTCTTCCTTAAGCTTGCTATCCCCCCATTGGTCTGATGATTAAATGCATCATTTAATTCGCAGTGAAAGGGATCAGCTGGATTTTATTTTACATCCAACCCAATCAACGGCGACGGCAAATATATTGACGTTTTATTTTGATTCGAAATTCTGTTGTTTGACCTTGGCCAATCACTTGAAAAATCCCTCCTCACTCGGAGTAATCGCTTGACATTGATTCGGTAGTCGAAGAAAAATACCTGGTTTATAGCGGTAATTTTTAAAGAAGACCATCCACATTTTCTGGTCAATGGCGGAAGATGATTGGATGCATACACAATGATGACCATTTCGTTTACATGCGAAGGAAATACGTAATCTTTCAAGACTCAACACTGCAAATTGACGGAGCAGGAGTGATAATGTATGAATTAATGTGGAAAAATAGAAGATATAAACTACGCAGGATAAGCTTTAAACAATAATAAAATCTTAAAAAACATAAAAATTGCAATACATTGATCCACCCTTATGAATGTACATGATTGCATGTATTATGATATGCCAATGAGTCATGTTCTATAAAAAAAATGAAACTTGGATCACCCAATTTCTGCCCGGTGTACCAGAAATTCATTTATTCGTTCGATGTATTTGGAAATCAAGTGAAAAACAAATAGCTTTTATAAATTTCCATGGAAAATCTCTATGGAGGTTGTACTTTTACATGAAAGGTCGCATTGAAACCTGAAATAACATAATAAAAAAGAATGGATGCTGGCAACTGATTGATTCACATTAATGCTCAAGTATTGTACGTGACATGTAAGTTAGGCTATGTCATTAGCACGCTGGCTATGATCCTATATTAGAACTTTAGTAAACTTTTGCTGGATGAATCAAACTATTAATATTTGTATTCGGCTAAAGGGTGTCGGTCCATTTTTACTGGTTAATTAAATAGTTTTATTTCCTGTTAAGTTCAATCACATTATAATGAACACATTGGCTCTTCTTCTGGTGCACTGACTCTTTCTCATATTTTTCAGTAAGGGTTTACATGAACGATTGAATTGGGGAGCATCGATGTGATTAATTTCGTCAGGGATGAGTAAATCCTAATTTGCAGGATATTTAGTGTTGAGAATGTGGAAAGGAACCGTGTAATCCGTGACTACTATGGAATTCCCCAAAGTGAAATCATATTGGCTTGGTTGAATGATAAAGAGAGAAGAAATACGAGAGATTAATGAGCGGACGCCGGTGAATGAAAGTGTGCACACGGGAAAAGATGTTAATAAAAAATCTGTTTCTTCTGTTTCTCCACCCATCCTCTCCTAATAGTACATTCCCCTTTATATCTCTTGATTCCCCCTTACCCCTTCTGACGAGAATAATTTATTGTCGCCTCTGGAGATTGCCTCATTCCCACGAGCTTTGTGGCATTTTATTGGTCGTGTTCAGTGAACGAACTAGTTGGTTGTCTCAGCGAAACGTTGTTTTAATCCTCGACAACAGTGTGCACTCAGCTGTTCTCTTTGTCGTCCAATTTCAGCTTTCATTTTTACATTTAATCCATTATCGATGCCGTTCATTTCATTGCTCTTAAATATATAATCCTTGTTTTTGCTTTGTTCGTGTGTTGCATTAATTTCCTCTTCGCGTTCACAGAAAATTCCTTTCCATATTTAAAATGGTAATAGCTGATATTAGGATAAGGTTTCCGTTGTAAGGCGTCCCTTGTCACCGTTAATTTTTTAAATATTTTTTTTTCACCATTCACGTTGCAACTTCACAGGTCTTATTAGTACTTTACTTCGACAATTGATGCATGGCAACATAAATAAAGTGATAGATTTTTAATGAAATCAGAGCTGCACTTACATCAGAATTAAATCATCACAACATATTATGTATGACTGTGTCGTATTCTTTTTTTAGGTGCGTAGTTATGTGAGGCTAGGTACAAATGAAAATGCTCGAATATTGATTTTTTTATGGGACATATTTCATTATCAATCGATCTCACCCTCACATATCGGAACAGTATGATGTGGAGGTGTTATTCAGCCACATTTTACAGCTACTTATTTCAGTTTGATTTTTATGGCATAGAAAAACGTTCGCTTGCTCCAGTTTTCAGCTGCCATATCACTGAAAGTTCTGAGATACCGAGCCGCCAAGTAAAGCTACCGAGCCTTATTTCCGAGAGTTCGTTAGGTTGTGAAACCTTTGCCAGTTATCTGCCACCACGACCTTAATCTGGCCGCATTTCAAAGCTACATTTCGTGTGGCCCCATTTTTGGTCACGTTATACGACGACAGTAACGAGTGTAAGCCTATTACCAGATGAGGAAAAATTCTAAGTGGTGTGAAGTTGTGCAATGACGGACTCTTTTTACCTGAAATTATACTAATAGGATTAGCATAATATTTTTGTAACCATTACAAAGTGTGGAAACAGCAGATACCTCAGTACAGAGTAAAGAATAGAATAAGACGATAATTATGTTACATTTACATTTCTCAATACCCCCTATAGAGAGAGTTAAGTATTAATGTTAGCAGAAAATAATATTGTATATCATATATTTTTATTAAAAACATTTGTACCAAGAAGATTTAGCTGTTCCCAGATGATTCTTCCACATTGAAACAGATTTTCTGGTGTTTTTAAATCTGGGGTTTCGAAATTAATGAAATATTATTCATGTTGCTTCTTATTGAAAGTAATTCCTAATGAAAAAATAATAATTTTCACTATTCTCATTCATGCTCGTAATTAAATAATGATAAAAGTGTTAAAAAGTGTACTAACATTATATTTAATTATAAATTTCCATGTACAAATTGAGGCTAATAAATATGGGATACGAAAGATATCTGCTTTGGAAGGAACTAATAGTTTAGCCTAGTTTTCAGTTAATTCTCTCGAGTTGTCGTCTCCATGTATGAAGGTAAACCCATTGTCATGGCGGAAATTGAATTAATTTTAAAGAATAGTTTGACAGTAGGTGTCCATATCACCCCTCTAATTAATAAGCTGTCTTTATGGACTTGGGTAATCCCAATGAGACAGAAACAATATGGCCGAGAGTTTATTTGGTTGAGCACTCATTTTTCTCTGTTGCTGAATAATGTTGTGCAGAGGGTTACATCGACTTAAAGTTTTTTTTATATTTTACTAACTAGGGTTAAGTCAGCAGTAGGCTATCAACGGTCGACACAAAGGATATTTTCATAACTTGTATCAGGAAAATTTAGAATATAGAGAAATTATTGTTTTTTATTGTATCACTTTTTCAGGTCCATAAAGTTGGAAATAAGATAATGTTTAATTAAATTTATCCGCCATTTTATTGATATTGTAATATAATGAAACTAAGCGACATTCGTAATATCTTTCGATTAAAAAAAAACAGGCGTTGCCTTCCGCATATAATAAAGTGTAAGTCGCAGATTGTCCACCACTGGGTCAGCCAAAAGAAACTGGTCAGACTTTTTGTAGATGTAAATATTTTTCAATAATTCTGTTGATGTAGTTTAGATATCACGAATCATTTTTGGTTTCTGATTAAGCGGTATATTTTTGCATGCCTTGTTTGTGTTAAGTTCATTCTTTTGGCTGTCATATGAATTTTATTAACCTATGATAATAATGTACACCAACCATTCCACCGATTATTGTTTCGTGAAATACACTCGACCACTGTATGCTTAGCATGTAATGTCAATTTGAAATCAAATTCTCCTTAAGAAAGTGAATTAATATTATGCGTGGTGAAAATTTAAACCTCAATATAGGAGATTCACCCTCTCAGTGGACTACAACTGTGTAAGGGTTTGAGTGATTCTATAATCCTTAGAGAAATGTGTGTGTTTGAGTAATCCTATGATACTTACAAGCTGTGTTGGCGATACCAATTATAATTACTCCTCTTAGGGTAACCCATAGGTAATAGGAGGAATGGTAGTAGCTAGGTGAAAGGTAGTCCGCGCAGTGTCAGTTCCACAGTGAGCCGGATGGGAAGGCATCTGACCCCATTTCAGTGGCGGTGTCATGTTAAGAGCACCACCGAGGAAGGCAGCAGGAAACTGCCTTAATTATTTATTCCAAGAAATGATGATGAAACCTAATATGAAATTGAGTCCTGTAACTGCGTAACTACGACTCTTGAGGACCGAGTGTCGTGCCGATAAAGACCACCGCGGTCGTCATCACACTATAATATAAAATAAATTTTAAAAATGCTCTAGAAATATGCTAGGCCAGGTATTCAGGTAGTTTCTGTATAATAAGTCCGATAGTTAGGTTTAAGAAAAGGAATATGACGTTGTTTACTGTAGCAAAGGACCAGAAATACAGAAGACTGCTTGATAGAAAAGACATTAAAGCAAATGAAGTAAGAGACGGTGCGAATGAATAACACCCTTGCACGACTGCTTAAGGATTTAGAAAGGAAGGGTGGGGGTAAGAATTATTATAGGGTCATTCGTCACATTTGTGAGAGAGGGAATATACCTGAAGTCTTTGTAATATCATTGATGAAACCATTCTAAAAATGGGAAAAGCGGTAGAATATAAATACTATACTACTGCAAGTTTGATATAACAAGCGGGAAAGATATTACTGAGTGTCATCAACAAAAGGATGGAGATGAGGGCAAAGGAAGAAGAAGAAGGTTGTGGTTAGAAAGGGGATGGTATGGCGTGATACCATAGCAATAATGAAGGCACCAGTAGAGAGGAACATAAATAGTGCAATCAACATGTATGATTGTGTCTTATGCTTCGTGGATTTTGAGAAGGCGTTCGACAGAATATATTTAAAGTTTTTATCCGGAACCTGCAAATATCTCCGACTATACAGTTGCAGATAGTAAATAGAGATTTAGGGTGGGCCAAAGGACCAAAATTAATTTCTCTGTGGAAGATAATGGATTTGGGTGCATTCATCATTCTTTTATAAAACGTAATGCGAGATATACATTTAGAACCAAAGTGGGATGACGAAATTAATTATTTGTTATTCTCTTGAGTAACACTCATATTTTGGTAGTAATGCACGTAATTTTTTTAATTCCCTTATGGATGACCAAGCATTAGTTGCTCAGTCAGCCAAGGGGTTGCAAGCATTGCTGAGTGAATTGGAGGTTCAGTGCGATAAATATGGGATGAGAATCAATATTAATAAAACAAAGGTTATGCGATTTTCCAGAAAGAAAAAGGCTAAGCTAAATATTAAAATAGGCGGGGAAAGAATAGAGCAGGTAGAGCAGTTTACATATCTTGGAAGTGTTTTGGACCAATACGGTCAAAGTGGTAGGGACGTAAGGAGAAGAATTGCGCTAGGGAAGGAGGCTTTCTCAAGGAGGAGGGAGTTGATGACGGGGACGTTGAGTAGGGATGTTAAGACAAGACTCGTAAAAACTCTGATATGGAGCGTAGCTATGTACGGCGCGGAAACGTGGTCGCTGAAGCAGGAGGATAGACGTAGATTGGAGGCTTTTGAAATGTGGGTGTGGAGAAGAATGGAGAAAGTGAAATGGACCGAAAGGAAAACAAATGAGGAAGTACTAGAAATGGTGGGGGAGGAGAGGGGTTTGTTGAGAGAAATCCTATGGAGGCAGGAAAAATGGTTGAAAGGCGTATTGAGCGGTAATGGAATGTTGAAGAGGGTAATAGAGGGGAGGATGTTGGGCAAGCGAGGAAAGGGCAGGAATAGGATAGGGATGTTGGACGGGATGAAGGGAAGAAGGAGGTACACGGAGATGAAGAGGGACCTGATGTAGATTAGTTTGCTGGATTGGGTTTCGTTTGGAGTTACAAAATGTTTATTTGATAGTTGTGTCCATCCAAAAACCTACCCTAACCGGTAGATTACCTAATAATAATCTCTGGCATTGGTTTTTACATGATCGTAAAACACAAAAATATATTAGATTGACGTTTTTCAAATAAACAACGTTGATTTTCCACATATTTTTTTATTCTCACGACCCCGGTTTCGTTATAGTATAACATCATCAGGATCACCTGATGATGTTATGCTATAGCGAAATCTGGGTCGTGAGAATAAAAATTTTATTTGGAAAAGCAAAGTTGTTCAATTGAAAAACGTCAATATGAAGAATTTCCACCAAGTTACGCCAGAAACTGTTATATTTAATATGTTATCTTTTATCAATGTAAATTATCCTCGAGCGGGTCATTCGCGGTGAAGGAAAACGAATACCATTTAGAAATTATTGCGTCTTGCCTTCGAACTCTTGACCTCATATGAAGTATGAAGT
This sequence comes from Hetaerina titia, assembly GCA_037158775.1. Taxonomy (NCBI): domain Eukaryota; kingdom Metazoa; phylum Arthropoda; class Insecta; order Odonata; family Calopterygidae; genus Hetaerina; species Hetaerina titia. Next base: position 103,579,497 of record CM073769.1, on the reverse strand, counting down.
TGTTGAAGAGTGCAATTCTCGATTATTTAGGTATCGCTCCCAATTTTAGAGCATATTTTGGAATGACCACGTGCTTGAATGACATCCTTCTCTCTTTCTTAGTCCATTCTCAATCCGATAACCTCAACATATGCCATGACAATCTCTCTAGGAACACACCTCCTCTACACCCTGATCATGATGACAGTCTTGCCAGCATGAGTAACCTAAAACCGACCCATACCCCACCTGGTCCAAAATTGGCTTGCAATGTCGCACGGCCGTAGAGACATGGAGGCCAATATCGAAGAAACTATCAATAGATTGGTATAATGTAAACAAGACATCTAGAATTTGATCTTGTAAATAATTTCAAACTATGACTTGAAAATTCATTAAAATTTCGAAAAATATTTTGGGTCGCCTAAATTTATTCTCCGGAACTACGGGAGGACCGCGCCCTCCTCACCCTAATTGATAGTATTGATCCACCCCTGCCATTCGCTGCCTAAAAATTACCAAGACTTGCGAAAATGTCCAAAAGGTACCTGAAAATGACTCCATCAAGCATCGAAAGGTCTCGTTATTAAGTAGAAGAATATTTTTTTGTAAACTTACTCTCAAAGGAAGCATTTTTACCGTCTCTCGCGTAATAATATCCATGTTTATTCGCCAAATGAAAGGACTCGCTCATTTCCAACTCGGCAAATGTTGATATTTGGTTTCAATTCAGTCTATGTTTGGGAAAATTATAACCAAAAATAGTCATCACAGAGTGTTTGTAAAAGTTCCTACCAATTAAACAAGCCTTTGTGAATTTATAATTTAAATTAGTGTGCTACTATAGAAATATTTTGCGTTTTTATGCATACCTTAAAGTCAAAATGAATTTAATTACATAATAATTGAACAAGTAAAAGTTTTTTTATGAATCCAAATTATGTATTCTATGCAATAACATTTCCGCAGAGAAGACGGGAGAATGAAGTGGCCTGGTAGCCTAGTTAGAGGTGTCTTTACCACTCCGTCGGCATCCTCTAATATGTTTGATTTTTGGGTAGCAGAAGATATTTCTCTCCGAATTGTTACAGATTTAGGATTTCTGTGAATATGAAAACACGCTAGGCGAAAATGTTTACAAATAAGATTGAAAGTAAAGTTTTCCCCAGGCTCAAGTAAGGTGAGGCCTGCAAACTCTCTTCTTTACATACGTAAAGAAGTAGGTTTTGAGTTATTGCATTAACCCAAATGGCAACCCCATGCAACGCCTTTAAAATCGGGGGATTTCATCTTTTTGGCTAAGGAAACCGTTTTAACATTTTAACTAACCTTCTCCAGTGGCTATTATTTCACTCCTTCCACATGGATACACGTCAAACATGAAGATGCTCTGTTACATTCAACTTTAGTATAAACGAGGAAAAGCTTTCGTTTCAAACCACCATGGTTTACGTGTATATTAACTTGAAAAAAGTCATTTGGTGTTTGAGAGCTCTTGTCAACCAACCCCCAAAAACTCAAGAGGACCAGGCACTCATTGTGTGGTTATTACGAGTAGAGCATGCGGGCGGCGAAAAGAGAGAGGTCAAATCTCATAATCGATTTGCACACTATTTGCCAACATTTTTCCGACTACCTCATTTATGGGACTAAAAAAAAAAGAGGTTTGACCCGTTTATGGAGAATATTTATTTTAATTTTAGACGATAATAATAGCAATTTAATTTTTTATATTAATGGTTTTCAGAGAAATGTTTTCAATAAAAAGTTATTTAACAATTTTTAGTTACGGAAATGTAGTACGAGTCTCGTACATATAGTTGATATTTTGAAATAACTATTTCAAATGAATCCGGTGTCACGGAAGAGTGATTTTCTCTACTTCAAACTGTTCTCTATTAAGACCCCGCCACTTAGTCCTCCCATAATCTAAACCATAAACCTAGTAATCACCCTAAGGTTGGTTTGGTTGTTGATGGTTCACCCAGTACTAAGCCCTACGGCGTTTGAAATTCACACATTAGGGTAGGGGGATTTCCCTGTGCCGGTTATGGTTTCCCAGGAAACTCTGGTGCCCGAAAAATCACATAGCTTGGGTGGAGTTGAGGGTGCCCAGAGAGGCTTGCCCGGGAATCGAACCCGGGCCCTCCGGTAGGTAGTCCAACGCTCTACCCCTGGACTTCCACTACTCCCCCTCTACTAATATGCCCAAAGGAAATAAATGGACAAAGTTTCTGAATCGTAGTTACCATAAGGATGTAATTAAATTGATTTTGAGCGTTTGAAATAAAATACTCGTATACCTATTTTCTACAATGGAATTTAATTTTTCTAGTATGCCGTGATAAATTTACAGTGCAAGTATGCCCGATTTATTTTGCTAAGCTTAGCTGAGGGATTTCTTTGGTTGTATTTCTGATCAAATAAATTTTTCATAAATGTTTTGATAGGATGAAATCATTTATCAATACTTGTACCGCTTTTCTGCTCATTATAAGCGTAGAACACAATGCAATCATCTTCTAATATTTTCAATTCCCTTCTTGCCATTCGATATACCTATTATTTTATTCCTGCCCCTTTTGACCCTCACCAAAGTTTATCTCTCAGGTAACATGCTTCAATTCACATTGCTTCTTAATGAGATTTTTTTACCAGCATAATGCAGTGGCAAAGTTGTTTTTATGTCTATGAAAATTGCTTAAAAACGAAGGTAACATGCATGTACTTCAGTTTTGGACTACGTTTCACATAAATAAAAAAAGAGACAGTTCCTGCGGTCGTTCAAGGACAAAAATATCCCTAAGGGTGCAAAAAAAAAGGTTAAACGGAAATTTAAAAGTTGGCTGAAAATAAATTTAAGGGGCTTAAATAAATAAGCAGAAATAATAAAAAAGAACCGTCTATATGACCGATATGAGTTGGTGGCCGTTTCGGGCATGCTTGATGTCGGTTTGTTTGTTTCCCAGGAGAGAATAACTGCATTTTTAGGTGATTTAATTTTTAATTTCACTATATATTAAGTACCAGAAGGGGGTCAATGCCAAGCGAAGAAATTTCCCGCTAGCCCAGTGGTAAACATGCGTGTGCATGCGTGTCTGACACTCGTGTTGCTCACTGTTTCACCGATATGGGGAGTGTCAGTGTTTTTTTTTTATTTTACTGTTTGCTTGGTAGGTCACTGCCAGGGTTTTTTCCCTCCGTCAACTACTTTGGTGTTTGAGTGATTGACGCTCGTGTGGGCCAAACAACCAACTGAGGAAGATTTTATTTTTTTAACGTATTCATATTTTTATTTTTACCGCGCACTAAGCACGAGTGACGAGTTACTGCCGCCAGGAGATATTATCCGTAAACACGTTTTGTGTGCTTATTTGAGCATCGCGTCACTTTGTTTTACACTCTCAAACGAATGATTTTGTTTTCATTATTACCCATATTACCTACTTTTCATACATCGTTTTTCCCTCATTTATTTCCCTTCCCTTTATTTTCATACGACCGAGATGTTTTTACAAAACATTCACATAATTTTATATATGTCGCTCTGCCTCCAACTCCTGCTAATGCTTAAAATATAACCCATATTGTAAATTACGCGTTAAATTTATCAATATATATGTTTCGTATTCCTAAATAAATTCCCATTACATCAGTTTGTTTTAATGAAGAGGAATATTAGGATGCGTGCAATAGAGAGCGTGAATGGAGTAATGGTGGCTCATGACAGGGGTGGAAAATTATGCTAGAGCAAGAATGGAAGAATTAATAAAAGAAAGTGGGTTTTCTGATAGCCTACAAACCATGCTTTTGTTGAAAATGCCTATTCCGAAACGAGTAGTGTTGCATCAGGTAAAGAAGGTTTCACAAGGTGGAGGGAATTGATGACTTTCAGGAAGGATGCTAGGAAAAGATTAGTGAAAATTTTGATTTGGATTTTGGTTTTGTACGACATGGAAACGTGCTTATTGAAGAAAGACGATAACCGAAAATTTGAAAATTTTAAAATCGAGGTGTGAAGAAGAATGGAAAACTTGAAATGAGCAAAAAGGAAAACAAACGAGGAAGTGCTAGAGATGGTGAGGAAGGATAGAAGGTTTTTGGGAAAAGTCTTAATGCGGCAAGAAAGATGGATTCCGAGCGTTATGATTGGAATGGAATGCTGAAGAGTGTGATACCGGGGAGGACGTTAGGCAAACGAGGAAGGGGAAGGAATAAGGATGTTAGACGGAATGAAGGGAGGAAGGTATGCGGAATTGAAGAGGCACTTATTTCAGTGTCCAATATCAGGTTGAGTTTTTTGTCATGAGCACATAGTAAATGTATTTTTGTACAATTGTATAGACTGTGTACAGCCAAGACCAACATCAACTAGTTACGAAGTACAAATAATAATACTACCGAAAGGGCAAGTTATGCATGCAAGCAGTTCCACATGCACTATCCTATCCCTGTCATCAGATCAGAAATCTTTCTCCCTCGTGTTACTTCCTTCACCTTTATCTCGTCGTTCCGCCAATCGATCGCTACCACTGAAGCTGAATTAAAAAGTTAGTAACTGGGTCGTAACTGACTGACCTCGAACGTGGCGTATAAAGCATCCATTACTCACGCTTGACACCCAGGTGCCGCATGAAATTTGACAAAAGAAATATTTTGAACACATTTATACCGTGTTCGCGGTTGTTTTCCTAATCTCGCCAACAATGAGGTGAGGTTTGTAATTTCGACGGCGTCCATGGGCTAGTTACCCAGTTTCTTTTATCCCATTTCGTAGAAACGGAAGACATCTCTTATGCCCGTATATGAACGCTCATGCTCTTTTGTACGAACCGACTGATGTGCATAATTGTGTCTTTACCTGATCATTTTATCCATCCTTTATATTAAAACGAGTTGTCCTAATTTTTGTGAACGTATTAGTTTTTGCGCGTTGTGCCTTTGACATGATAGATGAGATTTTTCTCTTTTGAGAAATGTTTTTTTATGTGGGACTCTAAGGAAATTTCACTTTGGAAGTAGTTACCATTTTGAACTCAAACATTTGAAAAACTAATGATAACTTGGTTAAAATGAAATTTTACAATAAATTTAATAGATCTAATGTACCGTAAAATTCGGTCTTTAATGTTTTACAGTATTATCCCTGTATTTGTTTCTCCTGATCAAATATTTTTAAATTTAATTTTGAGAGAAAAAATGGGTTGAAAAAGCGACAGTAATGGCTTATGTTAAATTATAGTTATAAATAAATAAATTAATTAACACATTTCTGTTTCATTGAAACCAATTGGTGGCGATATTTTAGGGACGAGACTAATAATGTACTTCGTTCAGCCATAGGCTAACTTTTATGGATCCCAAATATTCGTTTGAATGCACTGAATCTTTCACCATGAGTTAATTTATTATATGGTGAATAAAAATTAAATTTTAAAAATTAAAAATAAAAAATAAATTAATTAAAATAAATAAAAAATAAATTTTTGCCAATTAGGCCCTGAGGAGATGATTCTTACGTGAATTTTGCACTTTTGCAAAATACTATGGTTTTATTAAACCCATTTCCAATATACATGTACAACTATTGTTGGTGAAGGCAGGGGTATTTTTCCTGAATAATAGATGGGCAAAATTCATGATTATTTCATGCTTTTTTAATTATACAGGTTGTCCTGAAGGTCGTCAATCTGAATAGAGTAGCAATTCACTGAATCGAAATCTCTTTTAGGTAAATTTGGAAACTATGACATTCATTAACAAACGTTAACATTTCAATGGATATTTGACGTATTTGTTTAAATTTAAAATACAATAAGTTAATTTGTTTAAACATGAGTAGCCATTAATAAGGTTTAAAATCCTAATTAATCATCATAGACACTTAACGCAAATAATTACCGTATTAAAGCAAAAATACATGTGCGTGTAATATTCAACAAATCTTGAGCACGGGAAATTTTTATCGTCCATTTTCTTCAAAAAAATATCTTTTCAATTGCATGTGTTCATCGTTCTATCTTGTCTTAAATAAATTCATAATTAATAAAGCAATAATATACGAGTTTATAGCGTATACGAATTAGTAGTGTAATAATGCAGTGCAGTAGTGCAATAGTATACGAATTTAGAGCGTGTCAACCCATCCGTACATCTGGGAAAAATCCGAAAATTGTCCTCTCTATTTTGGATGAACATTCTGTATTTACATTAATATAATTATATAAGCTCCCCATAAATTTCGGTAAATTGAGTCATTTTTTGTTACCACATTTGAATTTTGAGTCAATACTTATCCCTACGTTTTTCCCTTGTACTTCACGCAGTCTACTTGATCAATAGATGAGGTCACTTTTATTATTTCATTAATCTTTTCATAGTTTGTACGAACGCAAGGGCTCTTCAATAATCACAAAGTCGTAATAGTAGTAATTTACAGCAATTTCATGAAAAGCGCTTGCTTCCTGCTGGCAGGCCTAACATATAGATGTAACCCTTCAGGAAATATTTACACGTCATTTGTTTCCATAATAACGCACTACGAATAAACTGATATCATAAAGTGGCTTAGCACATAAAGAATTGTTTAGGCATAACTTCCTTTGAAGAGGAATGAAGGCAGGAGTGATGCTATATCGACATTCTTTCCGTGATGAATTACTATATGTCCGCAATTAAATGATTGTTTTGATTGGTCTAAATACATATACATCTATATATATTATATATATATATGTATAATATATATATATATATATTTATATTTATATATATTCTTGGAAATGACGCTCTCCGGCGACGCACAAACACACAAACACTAAGACAACAAACACCACACACATAGAAACATAAAAGAAGGACACTTACATTGGATATTTACGTTTCGACGGCACGGCCGTCGTCATCAGAATCCAGTCATCAGTCCTTCTTTTATGTTTCTATGTGTGTGGTGTTTGTTGTCTTAGTGTTTATATATATATATATATATATATATATATATATATATATATATATATATATATATATATATATATATATATATATATATATGTGTGTGTGTGTGTATAATATATATATATATATGTGTGTGTATAATATATATATATATTATATATATATATATATATATATATATATATATATATATATATATATATATATGTGTGTGTATTCAAATGGAGATAGAAAAAAGAAAAGGGATAGGAATGCATACAAGTATAAAGGAGGAACACAGGAGAGGTGGGGAAGGCGGAATCGAGCACATCACAAGCGCAAAAATATTTCCTTGACCGGGACTGGGACACCGGATCTTTCGCTTGTGATCTGCTCCATTCCGTGGAGCATCCGCCCGGCAAGTGGAAGGTCCGGTGTTCAAATCCCGGATAAGGAAATATTTGTACGTTTGTGATCTCGATTCCGCCTTCCCCACCTTTACTGTGTTCGTCTTTTATGTGTTTTTCTACCCCCTTTCCTTATATCTATTTCTATGTGAGAAATATATATATATATATATATATATATATATATATATATATATATACGGTCACGCCGTCGAAACGTCAACTACATGTGTTCTTTCTCTGTGTTTCTATGTTTTAAATTTCCATATCTGTGTGTTTACATATACGTATATTATGTTTATGAGTACTGACTGTATAGTTTACATATAGGCCATCTGCATGAATGGCATTTTTTCCCATTTGCAAAAATACCTTTAAATACTACCCATTCTTGTCTCTGTTTAGGTTATAATGTTATGCTTAACTGAACGTAACAAAGCACTGGTAAATTAGACACCTATAATTTCATGCTTTGTTAAATAATTCAATCACGCCATCCAATTACGCCAACTTATTAAGAAACCCTTTTTTCATACATAATGACCCTTATTTATGTATAATCTTTATACCCGGTTTTACAATCCCTCGTTAAACTGAAGGTTTAAACCTCCGTTTAAGGTCAAAACGCAGTTTTTTTCTAATTCCTAGATAAGCTCCAAACCGACGACAAAATAGCTCAATAACTGACAACAGTGTTATTACGGTTATAAAGTTCACGTTCACTAATAAGTGATCTTATTTCTGTTTATTTGAATTTTTCGGTAGTTTGCAAACTAAGTTAACCTTCTCATTAACTAACGAATGGGATTACGAGACATCATAAAACCGGGACTAAATTCTGTTAAAATACCTTGCAATCGGATAGCAGTAATTTGGTGTCCTATCGTTCATAATGGGACCACTAGGGAACTCATTCACTATTAAAATTTGGTTTATTATGATGAAAAGACTAACTATGTGTATTTCAAGTTATAGTCGCATAAACTAAATCATCAGAATTACATAATTTACATATTCTATTGATGAAGTAATGAGGAATAAAATATAAAATACATGAAATAAGGCTATTTTAGATGCTCGTATAGCATAGACAACTAGTAAAAGTAAAACACTGTGACAACGAAATAATTACTTAAAATTTGAAGTTTTTTCCTTATAAAATTCATTGCGTTTATTCACAGAATACAATGGGTTTTATTGTACGAGTATAGGTCGTTCAACTTAGCTTTAAATTTTGTTACGTAATATACTATTTTATATATTTTTGAATCAAAGGAAATGATTAGCCCTACTTTTTTACGGTCTCTAAATATCTCGCTTTTTTGATCTTTTATTAATGTGAACATCAAGTGTACAGATTCTATGACTTCCATGGGTAAAACAGTTTTGTTCGCATAGTATCATATTACAGCAAATAAAATTACATTTCATGTATGAAGAGCTTCTACTGGCTAAAAAGGGTTTGACATAAATCAAGTTTAACATACACCCAAAATTAATACCATACACACCTGATGGACACACACATAATGGAAACGGGATTTTAGAATAGTATGGACAATTAAGAATATATAAACTTATGGTAGGATACCTTCTTTGGAAAAATATTATTACTTATGTTTGGATAGTAAAATATTTTAAAGAATATTTCAAGAATTCTTGAACCTGAATGCCCAGAATATTTACATAATTCTTTTGCCAATTAGCAGTTCTTTATTGGGGAAACCCTGTGCAATTTCACTTGACTCGTAATGTATTGCACTAAAAATAACTATTTTTCAGTTCACCAAAATACGAAAGGAGTTTGAAGGAGCAGAGTACAATATGCCCATGCTAAGGGTACTTAATGCTGCTATTTTTGGGAGTGCCAGTGATGTCTCATTAAAATATAAGACGTTCAAGGAAATTGTTTTCGGCGTGACTTTGTGGACATGCTTCATGATTTGGAAAAACTCAAAACCTATTTGTATTCCACTTAAAAACCTTTATCACAGAATTCAGGTTACTTACCTATTTAATTTATCCGAAAACCTTGCACAGCAACAAAATCTGAGATGTGTAATAAAGATTTGTGTGTGTGGAAATAACGTTTTTGTATTTTTCAACTAATATGATGTTCCACTGTTGGGATAGAGAAGTCGTTCAAACTTTTGTGAACCTGGTTACCACATTTGAGTTTTAAGGAGAAAAAAGGATTCGTATATTGGTCCCCATTGCTTCTTTCACGTCGTGAACTTTAAAGTTTTGCAATGCTGCGCATCTGTGTATTCCTTTCTCTCTGATTACAAAAAAAGCTTGGGAAATTTCCACTTAACCCAGTTCTTGGCGCCGGTATTAAGTGAAACCATATTCTGGGAGCAGATGCATCCCTTCGGGAAAGTGTCTCTTATTTAATCTTCTTTACACCTAATTAACTATGCGGACGACAGCTGTCACCTGTGCCACGCTTAATGAGATGACAACGATGGCCCCAACTGTGGCAGCAAAAAAAGGGATTGCTCATTAGCAAAAAATTTCTAATGTTCGATTGTCAACGTCGTCGATTTTTTAATACAAACATCCACGTTAATTCCACAAATCAGGAACATAGGCGAAAAAGACATGGTGGTGTAGTTTGATTCATACTAAGTCTAAGTTTGATTCATACTAATATGGGTTAAATGGAAGAAGGGACAGTTAGGTCTCAATTTTGCCCAAATAAAGTCCTTTATCTATCTATCTATCTAAGTCTTGAGTAAATTTTAGGTCCACGTCCAAGGTGTCAGACGTTCCTAAACTGTGCGGAAACGAATCAGAATTTTATCGCTCAAATGCTCTGCCAGTTTTTCCAAACTTCGATTACCAGTTAATACATGACATTTTCAAGAATGAGCCCTTGAAAGATGGGTTTATGACGTACTTTAATTATATTGTCACATCAAAATGAATTCAATTTTTTTAATTTGATCTAATTAAAACTGATTAACTTTTTAGGAAATAAATATAAGGTATTAGTACATAAATTAACGTGAGTCCCTATTAATACCAGTAGTGGATTAACTTAGCTACGATAGATAAATATCAGTCATTAATTGTAATGAAAGATCAATTTATTTTATTTCATAGGTGAGTTTTGTGAAGTGAGAATGTATTAGTAGGTAGAATGATTATCTACTGACTGGAGGGCCCGAGTTCGATTCCGAGCGACGCCTCTGGACACCCTCAGCTTTATCTAACCACAGTGATTTTTCGGGACCGTGTTGAACCTTCGGGTTAATAACGGTGGTTTAGTTTGGTGAGGATCTGATAAATTTCCATTAGGGGAACTGTAATAAATCATTCCTAACTTCATGACAAGATTTTAAACTCTCATTTCATGTTAATGATACAATAAACTCATGAAATTTTAAAATTCAAGATGTAATTCAATAAATGTGAAATTCAAGAATATTTTAAGAATTGTATTATCACCTTAAGATCAAAATACGCTAGGCTACGTATTCAATTGTTTCAGGCTCAACTTTGTGGAAGTTCATGTTCATTAAATGAAGAACACAATATATTTTTCCACTGTCCTTTATTTCGCTAGTACTAGTTTCAACGCTTAGGCGTCATTATCAGGTACGTCTAAGCGTTGAAACTAGTTGTACGAAAACAAGAGTGGAAAAATACGTTGTGTTCTTCATTAAATGGACGCTAGGCTATATTTTACTGGATATAAAGAAATGCCATAGCAGACTATGATAGCTAGCATAACAGGCTAAATTTAGAAAAGAAGCAAGTATATGATGAGCTGAGCAAGAAGCTCATTGGAAAAATATCTAACTATGGAATTAATTAATCCCCAGAGAGTAGAATGGTTTGAGACGTCACTTTGTGGAAACGATTCATATTGGAAAATAAAATACTCTACCCTTCCACATATGTTTTATTATGCACGACCTATGTTTCGACTTACAAAGTTATCATCATCCCAGAGAGAATTCCCTATAATTACTCATGATCATTTTTTTTATGATATTGTGGTAGAACTGTTGTCTAAAAGTGGAATAGGAGTCCTGCCAAGAATGGGTTTGACAGACGATATAGAGATTGTATGCATGTCTCAATAGTTGTCTCTTTAACTTCGAGTAAATTATTGTTATGGACCAGACCTACTCTGGAATAATAAACCTATCGTAAAAATAAGATAAATCACTAACAGTCTCCAAAGCGAATGCATGTAGAAGTCCATGATCGTTCTCCTCTCAGTCATTCCGCGATTACAGTAAAATATGAGCACCCTAAGTATTACTGACGAAAAACCGTATATCGACTCTTCCTATGGACACGTCTTCTTTATTACGTAGTTTAAGGCTCAAATACCATAAGCTCCTGACGGGTGCATACCCTCGTGACGTCTCGTAATAGCGAATCTCATGCAATGTCAATTCTATCTTCCAGTCTCAACTCCCAGAGGAGAAGCGCATCATCCTGGCGAGCCATTGGTATCCCCCGGTCCCGTCTCGTCTCTTTTGATTTGGCCGACATAAAAAAGCAAAGGAGGAAGGAGAGGCGCCACCGGGTCACTCGGCAAGGCGCCGTAGAGCAGGATTCGAGGGTCGAGATCGACGCACACGGCCGGACCCACGCAGCTAGTAGCTTGCCTCGTCGTCCGACGGGATCTTCCGTAGGCGTCGCAGTTTTTTAGGTGAGTGGTGTTTCCTTTCCGAACTCTTTCTAACATTTAGGTGTTGTGCTGATGCTATCTTTCTATTTTTCACGATTTCTTTGATAATGATAATCTCCTTCAGCTCGACTGAGCATCATCCTCGTTTGTGCATTTTAATTTAATTCAATTTTATTCTGACTTTTAATAATCAAACCACTTTACTTTTCCACATAAACTTTTTAATATTTACAACCCAGACCTAACCTAACCTTTAACCTGTTGATGTTATGCTATAACGAAACCTGGGTTGTAAAAATTAAAAAGTTTATGTGGAAAAGTAAAGTGGTTTGATTATTAAAATCAGTATGAAGATTTTCCACCAAGTTACGCCAGAAACTGTTTTATTTATCAATTTTATTCGTCAAAGAAAAACACTGTCATGTTTTTTTTCATGTTTTCAGCATATTTCAGGGATGTCAAGAAATACAGAACGAAAAGTCTCACCACCTTGATATCAGGAGAATTTCACGGGGTATTAGAATCAAAAATAATGACAAATAATCGATGAAATTATAAAAAACCTGGGTGTTTTTGGAAACTCCACATCATTATTGTATAATATTATGGTTTACTAATGAGAGTCCAAAAACAGAATGCCAATAAAATTATTTTAAAATTTTAGGTTGGTTTCAAAAATTATCAACATTAATAGTATACTTCTTACCGTTCAATTCTGCCACACGCAAATTTAATGTTTCACATCAATCCAATAAGTTGATTCCTTGGTTCTTTCGGCAATAATCCACTTCGTTTTTTCTTTGGATTTCTTTTGGCTCTCAATCTTCTGCCTCCTGTTTTTGATATTTTTTCTATTTTTAGGCATTTCTAATCTATAAAATGAACTCCTGTTGGATATTTTTATCAGATTTATTTGTCATTGTATGTGGCAGTTGGTAATAGGCGAAACTCTCAAAATAGTATTTGCTTGCCAGTGGAAATTAAATGTTTCATGAGATATTAAATGTTATAAATGGCGAGATAGGGAAGGCCGTAAGTGATTTCACCATCCTTGCTGTTTTAGAGTTTTCAAGAATAATTATATTTTGTTATAGGCATATTCCCAACCTCTCATATAATTTATCGTTTACTGACTTAATATGTAATGGGGCGCTTTGAGCGAATGAGATAACGAGAAAATTTGTCACTGTGAGTACCTTGGTGACTTTTCCCGTGAGTACCGAAACGTAAAGACGTTTTTCATCAAAACGAAAGTCATTTTCAATATTTATTTTATTAAGAACACAATGTATACATCCACTGTACTTTATTATTGTACAACTAGTTTCAACGCTTAGGCGTCATCATCAGGTACAAAAATAAAACCAGCTGCAGCTCGTTTATATAGCATTTATGAGGGAGAGTGGAGTGGGTGAGAGAGGGGGGAAAAAAGAGGGGAAAAAATCGGGTTGTGATTGTCGTAAATGGGAAGGAGGATAGGGGTGTTAAGCGTCAGTGATTGGTGAGTTAACAGTTGGGGCGGGGGGAAGGGGTTGTTGTGTCTTTCGGTGAAGGAAAGGGGTACGTCCATGAATGGGGAGAGGTATTGAAACAAGAATTCATTCACCAAATTACCCATTTTTAAATTCTTTCTAATTACAAGCTCCTCCCACACGTCCATCCTCATCCCTTTGTCCATCTGGTGTAAGAGTACTGGGTTGAAATCACTCTCATGGTTGTTTTCCCACAGATGTTTTGCGAAGTGCGATTTCTTGAGTTCACAATTCCTAAAACAGCGTTTATGCTCTTCCCCCCCTGTTTTTAACGACCTCCCCGTTTGGGTTATATATATATATATATAACCATAAACACAGTAATCAACCCGAAGGTCGGTTTAGTAGGTGATGGTAGAGCTCACCCATGTACTAAGCCCAACGGCGTGTGAATATTCACACATCAGGGTAGGGGGGCCAGTTCCTTTCCCTGTGCCGGTTATGGTTTCCCAGGAAGATCTGGTACCCGAAAAATCAACTAGCTTGGGTGGAGCTGCAGGTGCCCAGAGTGCCTTGCCCGGGAATCGAACCCGGGACCCTCCGGTCAGTAGTCCAACGCTCTACCCACTAGACCACAGCGACCCATATATATATATATATATATATATATATATATATATATATATATATATATATATATATATATATATATATATATATATATATATATATATAAACACACAAACACTAAGGCAACAAACACCACACACATAGAAACATAAAAGAAGGACACTTACATTGGATATTTACGTTTCGACGGCACGGCCGTCGTCATCAGAATGATCTGATGACGACGGCCGTGCCGTCGAAACGTAAATATCCAATGTAAGTGTCCTTCTTTTATGTTTCTATGTGTGTGGTGTTTGTTGTCTTAGTGTTTGTGTGTTTGTGCGTCGCCGGAGAGCGTCTTTTCCAAGTTTATATATATATATATATATATATATATATATATATATATATATATCGCATTACAGTCGTTACAAATTAACCTATAAATGCCACTTTTATTCAATTTGACTACTTTGTCTTTCTTAGAGTTCAAAAAGGATTTTAAGTTAGTCCTATTGTAGAAGGCTGTTCTAAATTGTTCCCTTGATAGTAAAGAGAGAAAGTAATTTTTCTTATCTCCTCATGAGATATAAGGTAACAGAATACAATAGTATTAGTACCACATCCTGGTAATGAAATATTGACCAAAATCTAAGAGTCATCGTCGCATAACAGCTTCTACACCGTCTACTATCAAAGCCCCCTCACCCACTAACTTAGGAAAAATAAATAAATATTCTTTGTGGTTATCACCCCAGCGCACGAGAACAAATACTCCGAATCTCATTGTCCTCTCACTCTTTTCACGGGGCCATATCTTAACAGAAGAGAAGGGTATGGAAAAAGGTCTCCTATCCTCCCAATTATTCTTTCTTCTTTTATCTCTCTTCATATTTCTTCCCGACCTCGTGGCTTCTCAGAGGTGTTGAAAATGAGGAAGGTGACGTAATTCTTTCCTCCGGTCTATTTCCAGAGAAAGCGCCCTGACGCATAAAGGAGCACGGACGTTTTAGGAAGTAACGCTTTCTCTCTTTATTGTTCTCGCACCGGTGACGATATGAAATAAGCATTGTGTCACTCTCTACCTCGCACTTACCAACCTTAGAGAACCATCTGAGTAGAAAAATATAAGCGTTTCGATATATCCACCATTTTGTTACTTTCATGGATTCTGGCTATCCGAGGAAATAATTGTGCTGCTGTGATGCCAAACAGAGAAAGCCAAGTTTCAGTTGAGTCGAGGCTACACAATGCATGAAAGTTTCATTTACAAATCGTAAAAATAAATGCGATCGTGATCATCTTTTAAATAGAACTTCGCTAAAGTTGTGACTTGTGATCACCTTTTGAAAAATTGTCAAAGAAACATATTCATTCACGTTTAGAGTGATTCCACTTACCTTCGCTGAAGAACTAAACAATACTGTTAATACGATTTTCACATGTATGGAGTCATTTTACATTTATTTATACATCCTGGAGATTACGACTTAGATTGATATTTTAGTAAAAGTGAATTGTTCTTGATTTTTCATGTTATTTTCCATGCGTTAAAAATTATCGCAAGTAAAAGGAATATAATATATAATATATTTATTTATAGGGTTTACAGATAAATGCTTGTGTTTCAAAAATTCAGTGTACTATATTTACTCTACTGAATTGTTAAATCTATGATATTTTGTATATTTACCATTTTTGTGCATTATAATTTTCATTATTTGTTGCATAATGAGTAATCCATGTAATTTGTTTTTTGACCAAAGTATTTCACCTCCAAAACTATTTTCTATTTGACACATAATTACATCATCATCATCAATTAGCGCGCCAACTGAGGGGCCGGCACAATTATTAGTAAATCGTCGCTGTAACTGTAATGTCAAATGTCTGTAGAACTGTAAATTAAATTTCAATGAAAAATATTTTTCTTCCGAATAAAAACAAACATTTATGTACAGTTCGCGCACAGCACTTATTATTCTATTTTTTCACATTATTCCTTAAAAAGGCTTTATTTCAAATTCCTGCCCATATGTTTCTCTGAAATATTTTCTTTCATTTCACATAGCAGTGGGCCCTTGTTTCATATACTCCCTACGGTGGTGAATTGAATTTTTATATATATGTATATATATATATATACATGACTTAGACAGTAACACACAGCACGAGAACACATAAAAAGAACACTCAAAATAATATCTTGATAATTTCGACGGACTCGAGCTCCGTCTTCTTCGGGAGATAGGATATGACTCTTCATCAGTCAAGTATCAGTCATATCTTATCTTCCGAAGAAGACGGAGCTCGAGTCCGTCGAAATTATCAAGATATTATTGTGAGTGTTCTTTTTATGTGTTCTCGTGTGCTGTGTGTTACTGTCTAAGTTTTTTATTCAACACTTCCGTGTTACTTCGAAGAAATCATATATTATATATATATGTATATATATATATATATATAACAAGTAATATATATATATATATATATATATATATATATACAACAGTAATCAACCCGAAGGTCGGTTTAGTAGGTGATGGTAGAGCTCACCCATGTACCAAGCCCGACGGCGTGTGAATATTCACACATCAGGGTAGGGGGGCCAGTTCCTTTCCCTGTGCCGGTTATGGTTTCCCAGGAAGATCTGGTACCCGAAAAATCAACTAGCTTGGGTGGAGCTGCAGGTGCCCAAAGTGCCTTGCCCGGGAATCGAACCTGGGACCCTCTGGTCAGCAGTCCAACGCTCTACCCACTAGACCACCGCGACCCGCATATATATATATATATGTATATATATATATATATATATATATATGTATGTATATATATATATATATATATGTATGTATATATATATCCGGATATATATATATATATATCCGGTTCTCTACTATATGACATCGGTGTGCGGCAAGTCAAATTTTTGCATCAATATCACACTGTATCAATGATACATGTTTGGTGGATTCATTGAAAATCAGAAAAGAACGACGTATCGGAGAAAGATCTGATTTATTGACTTGGATACAGTTCATAGAAGTATCACTGGATTTGTCAAAACTAGTTACGAGAAGAAAGAAAGTGTGACAGGGCTGCTGGGGAGCATAGGATGTTATTCCCCCCTGACTCAAATAGAGAGAGAAGACTAATAATCTTTGACGGGTACAAACATCGCTCCCGGAGTTTACTCCTAACCCATTAGAAAATGTCAGTCCTCCAAACAGCGTCCGCAGTGAGCTCAGCTCAAATTCATTTAACTTCTTTTTTTCTCTCTCGCGCATTTCAAGACCACGGCAAATCCCAAACCTAAAGGGTTGATCACCGGTAATATTTCGCAATATTGTTTTTGGTCTGCCAATGATTTTACGAACACATCGGTTTAATTTATAAACGCACGTTTCAAGCTTTCATGTGCCAGCATCCTTTGGCATACTCCCTTGCGACTGGCCGCAGGATACGATGGGTTTCCAGATGTTCACTCATTCCTAATTCCGCCGCGTCTGTTTCTCACATTTTCATCTTCTTCCCTCTCAGACTTTTATCTTTCTCCTTCAAATTTCTTTCGCCGTTTCAATATTTCCCCGAATCCACACCTCGATATCACCCGCACCTTTCTCTCCCAGGCGGAGATGGCAGTAGACGGGATAGAGGGAAGAAAATGAGTGAGCGAGGGAGGGGGAGCGGGTGATAAATTCCCTCAACCCACCTGCTATCACCCACCCAAACCCCCATGAAGGAGGGAGGGGGTGGGGAAAGCGAAGGAAGGAAAGAGGAAAAGGGATTTGAGCGAGGGGTGGAGGAAGTGTTGGCGGGATCGATTTCGGGAACGGTATCAAGTGCACGTTCACGCCCTCGGAAAATAAAAGTTGTCCCCGACGGAACACAAAGTCGGATTAAATGCCTGCTGGTACACGTTTCCCAATTCGTACTGCTTGCGCGAAGTTATCAGAATTTTGATCGGTCCGAGCGTAAAAGGCAGTAACCTAACCCCACGTCATAAATCAAGCGATCACAGTGGCTTTGCAAAGGTTTTCCGCCAGGGAAGAAACTGTCGCTCTGACTTCCCGGTGAAGACTTCCACCTCGGAGAAAAGGAAGCTATGAGGTGGCCAATCATGGGTGCGATGGGCGGATGTGACTTTCCTCAACAAATTCAGATTGAGATGAATAGGCGGCCAAAGTTCTGGGAACGGTTTATTGGTTTAAAAATATTACCTTCAATCGTGATGTGATTACGCAATTTATTCCACAGACTAAATATTGAAATTTCGTAAAACGCTAATGATTAATTTCATCAAGCTATCAATTTAACCATAGAAATTTTGTTTCCTGGGAAAATAATTAGGATTCAGATTTTTTTTGCGATTAACTTTGCATTAATTTTCGTTAATTCTGAGCAAATATCAATTTAATTTGGGGAAACAAGTTTTTAATTGAAATTTCGAATAGTATCACCATGATGGGATTTGAGCAAGAATACATTTTGTAGCGTCATTCAAAATTACTGCTATTGAAGTTACTTTTGTACTAAATGCTCTGCTGAAAATGAAAATGAGCCATTTACATCCAGAGTTTGCGAAATGATAATTTTTCTACCTTTGTTGAGTGAGGTTGCGCCCGGATATTCGTTATAGTTATTGATAAAAAGTAATGAATTTTTAATTTATATGCTTAGCTAAAAGTATTTACATCTCCAATGAATTTACTAAATAATTTTCCTCTTGACCTGTGCGGAAAGCTTTCATCGGCCTATCAGGTCAAGCCCTCTGCAATCAATATTAGTAGAGCTAATCTCAGAAGTTGTGAGAGAATTTTGCCCACAGTTCCCTTATAATCTCGCTTCATTAACGTAGGCCGTTTTGTTTCTATCTCATAGGTAGTTATATAATTGATTGATTGGCATTGGGTCTATTCGTCTCCAGGCATTGCAAAAGAATTCCATTAAATCATTCCTGATTTCTGTGGAAGAGCTGAACACAACGTGAAACCGGTCTTTTCTTTCAGATTCCTTCTAAAATCTTTGTTTCCATTTATTTTTCAGGGAATCACCGCCGACGCTGCCGTCTCCCAGGAGCGAAGTAGGAATTTCTTTTAGATTCTTCACTCTTCCAAGCGAAAAGGTTTACACAAAGGTTGGTTTTGTACGGATTCGTCTTCTTAAACGAAACACTTCTTCACTATTGATCCGTTCTGTTAACCCTTATTCAAGCACATGTGTTACACTGCGCATGGTTATTTAATTACCGCTTTTGCTGTGTGTTTATTTTAATGCAAGGAGGAATTGATGCTGTTTCTCCTCCTTTTTCTCCAATCATTTGCCAAAAGTAACTATTCTAAGGTAGGTACATCAATGTAAAATTACAATACTATATTGCTTTTCTCTGTATGAAATCAGTTTGACAAATTTTGTAACGTATGTGAAAACTACGGTTAATATTTAGGCCCTTTATCTAATAACATGTATCAATATGATCTCCGAACCATGATTAACAGATGAAACTCTTTGAATAATGTGTTGCTTGGTTCTCATGGCAGTCAGAGCTGAGAAATAATTATTCATTTCCACTTCTCTAATTAAATTTTCTCGAAAATTTCATAGTTCTTGTTACTGCCTAAGGAGGATGTTCATTTAAATTTTGGTTACCTTTGACCCAATGTCGGAGCAATGCCACCTCTTCAACTGCAATTTATCATATTACTCTAACGAAGACTCTCAAACCTTTGCCATATTTTTTAACTAAAACGTAAATCAACTCAAGAAAGAAGAAATTAAAAGTCAAATCATAACGATCTTTTGTAGAGTAAAAGTGTCTTGTCGTAAAAAAGACTTCCTGTACTTTTAATGCTTTTGGCTTGGTGTGTGTTGTAGGTGAAAAATTTTCAGCCTCACTGCAGTTGGAAAATCTCCAACTATGGGCTTACTCAACCTTTTAAATATCCTCCTTATGTGGGGCAACATGGAAATCACCATTGTCTTTCTTCTGTTGCAGACAAATGCCTGATTTCTGGCAGGTTTTCCTGCTATGGATATACTTCATTCATTTTCGCTACAGTAGAATTTATCCAACTAAAGGAATTGATAAATAATTTTCAGAAATTAAAGGAATCTATTCATGAACACTTATTAATAACTTATGTGTCCGCACGCGGCAAAACATCTCCTATTAACGGTAACTTTTAGGTGACGTTTAAGTTCGATTTATTTGTATTCTATCGTGTCAATATATGGTGTCTTCATACATGATTGAAAAAAATATTACGTGTTAGCTACGTTACGTGGAATACATTGTATTCGTTTGTTTTTTAGGTTACTCAAATGTTTTGAAGTTGGCCTCTGGTGAATTTGATTCAGGACATATCACATATCATGAGTATGGCATACATTTTTAATGTTGTCGCTCTTGCACAGGACAAATTTAAGGCCTATATGCTAAATATATCTAAAAATATTTTCTCGATATGTTTTCTTTGGATTCGTATTGTAAGAAAAGGCTGAACGCTCAGTAGTGTAATAAAATTATCCATCTAGTAAAGTTTGAGCAAATAGTTAGAACTGCGTTAAAAATTAAAAATCAGAAATTTTCTAAATAGAAGTCTTCCAACCCACACCGTGAGTCGACGAAAATATCGCATCAAAATCTTCTATTCTTAGTCAGGAAACAAACGTGGTCATAAAATTACTAGTGCTCTCCTGGCTCGTATAATTTTATTTCAATCCCAAATGAACCACGTATTTCACCGCCGTCACGCTGTGCGCATTGAATAACTAACTTTAATTTTTAAGACTTACTATGGCTATTTTTAGAGCAATGAGTTTTAGTTGCCATTGTTCAAATAGTATAGAAACACGCACACTTTACGTGAAGAGGACAAGAAATTCAATTTAATTGAAGAAATTCAGAAAATAACAAATTCTCTCAGAAAATCTTTTCAAAGAATTCTCTTCTTCGAGTCTATTTAATCGACCTTCAAGAGGTAAGATAAACGATAACTTAATGTTCCTACTCAAAATTATTCCGCTCATATCTAGTACCGTGAGGATTTTAATCACTGTATTTGCTTGTGTGTACTCACTGAGAAAATGAATGCATTTGAAAACACGAATGTGAAATATGAATAGAAGGCGAATGATTTTATGCTCTGAAACCTTTGAATTGCAATACACAATTAGCGGATAATTCCGTTAAAAGTTATTGTTGCGGCATCTCCCGTAGTTTCTTGGAATTAAAAATATTGTTTTGGTACCGATTGCTGAGATGCATCAAATTTAATGATGTACTTAATAACATAAAGAATTATAAAGTTGATAAAAGGTTTATGTAGCTTCTGTTTATTATCTTAGGATTTCGAGAAAATGTGGATAAACCGGAGGAAAGGAAGCCTTCATGATCGTGTTAAATTATGAATTCTAGGCAACACTCATTTCCCTATTTTATGAAAATAACGCTGTTCATTGTGAACTTATCAAGCTTTCTCCAAATTGTTAATTTTTACAATTTCACATATTTGAAATGATATAGCTGAATTTTTGTTGGATAGTATAATATTGTTGGAAAGCCAAGCTACACAAGCCACATGATTGAAATTTGCGGAAACGGAAAAAATCTGAAGAAAGCAAGAGAAGTTTGGATTGAAATAGTTCGGGAGAGCGGGGTGGAGAAGGAACAAGGGGAAGAAGGCGAATGAATTGCTTGGTTTATCGAGTGTGAACCCGGATGCAAGCCAAGGATCTGTGAGTTGTGGCTCCCCCGAGTGGGAAACGGTTCGGAACGAGCGAGAGAAACGATTCGCCCACCGTTTTGAAAGACCTCGTTGATTACGCAGGCTGGTGGGGAGACCTTGGCCCGGCGCGGAGGAAGTGCACTTCTAAGTTTACTTTTCCCTAGACGTCACCTCCTCCACCTTCGCCTCCCTCCTCCCAACTCGTATTTATTTTGTTATTCCGCGCGTGCCCGGCGGTTTTTCTTCTCCTTCCTGCTGGCGAGTGACCTTGCCCGGGAACTAGGGAAGGAGGCAAATCGACAGATGGCCGAAAGAATCCATCGTCGGGGAGAAAGGGAAGATAAACGGTGTCTCCGTGCCGTTGTTTGGACGGTTGATGATGCAGGCAGAGAAATGTGGGAGTTGGGTCTCGCGAGTGAAAGGTACCCGGAGGGATGAGCTTTAAATGGGCAGGGATTGGGACACGGCCGAATGAGGGGTGGGGGGTATAAATGACGGGCGGGGTGGTGCGTCACTATTATGGTGAGAGAAGTGGAAAAAAAAAATTCCGCCAGATCCCAGCACGCTCGTTCCCAGTTCGCTCTCGAATGAAGAAAAAAAAGTGATGTAATTCATCTGTCGCGGTAGGTGTATGTTTCGCGGACCGTGATGGTTGTCTCTCCACTGCCCGTTATTGCAGGTAAACATTTGAACTGAAACGTGATGTTTATTAAGTGATGGGGATGATTGTAGTTGACTGTGTAAATGAAGTCCTTGCTGCATCCGTGTGCAGTGAGTAACTGAAGTGGACGCTGGAGTATCTCTGGTGAAAGAGAAAATGACAGGAGATTTTTGCAGTGAACATCAAACAGGTATTAAAAGAGTTCGGGCATTGGAAAAATTCGAGTGGATTGAATTCAGAGAGACGCATCCATTTCGTGTTTATTAGGGTCATCCAGAGATCCAGATCATTGTCGCTTTCAATCAGAGCTGTGTAATAATGCTAAAAGATATATATGTATACATAGCAGCGATTTTGAAAATATTATTAATTTCATTTTATTATTTTATTGAAATCCTATGGAGGCAGGAAAAATAGATGAAAGGCGTATTGAGCGGTAGTGGAATTTTGAAGAAGGTAATAGAGGGGGAATGTTAGGCAAACGAGGAAAGTGCAGGAACAGGATAGGGATGTTGGACGAGATGAAGGGAGGAAAGAAGTACACAGAGATGAGGAGGGACCTGACGTAGAGTAGGTTAAGCTAGGTATCCAAATACCTACCTTAACTGGTAGATTGCCTAATAGTAATTATTTTATTATTTCATTACATTTCTCTGCAGAATTTCTTTGTTCTGGTAGATTTTTTTAATTAACAGTACATAACTTTCAAAAGTTCATTGTCTCAAGGTTTATTCCCACAGTTATATATTGCGACGGATTTGATTTGAAACTGAAACCAATTTTTGATGAATCACTTCTTCGTTATGGTGAATTTCTCTACACTATTTCGTCGTCAGTGCAAGACAAAGCTATCTATTGACCACGGGACTCATATTATTGTATTATTAAGTATCCACGGCATGCCTATTAGGTAATAGATTCAGAGAGATGATTGATGATACTCCCTTTGGATACACCCGAGTGAACGTTAACTGTATTACACGTAACTCCTTTTATGACGACTTTTTTCGAGATCAGTCATGAATTGTTTAATCCAGGAAATAATATTTGTATCAATCCCATCGGTTTCCAACTTGATGTGCACTTTTCTATGAAGCGCGTTATCGAACGGTTTTGCGGAAAAATTGAATTAACTTGGGGGTTATACTCACACTTGACTAAAATCCCGGTGTCCGGATAGAGAAGTACCAATACGATCTCTCATGGCATTCCCTCACGAAATTCATGTTTGCTATTGTCATCTGGTTATCTATATGTTCCATAATAAAAATAACAACTATATGTTCGAATGTCTTAAATAATAAAAAAAATTATGTGAAAGAGAAGGGTGAGTAACAGCAGGATTCATCTCCGTCTCAGCCGTTAAATATAGCTGAGATGTGAGCTACTTTCCGGACCTTGGAAAATACGTGGTTGTGTTAAGATTTCTGAAATATTATCGGCATACAGGTATAAGATAACATAGTCATTCAAAAAAAATCCGGGAGTCATTTATGTGTCTCGATCAATCTGTAAATGCTTTCAACAATAATCTAATATATTTCAGTCGGTACTATATGAATTAATAATTACAGGCATTGGTCCTTACGAGTGATCGGTAGAGATTTGGATATATTTTGCGAACATTTATCCGAAACTCTTTGGAAAAAGAGTTCATCACATTGAATTTTTCTGGACTACTCGTTAACTTCCCTCCTTTCCTTAGCGAGTATAATTTTGACTAATTGCTTTGAACCTCCCTCTTATTGAACTAAAATGTTTCAGGGCGACGCGTGAATGAATTGCCATCAATATGATTCTAAAAATTGGTTTAACCCTTTTTCCTTATTTATATTTGCATATATTCAATTGTCCATTCTCAATATTTGTTTTCTTAGTACATAATAATTAATTTATCCCCTTTTTTTTCTCATACTCGGTGTTTAACCCAAGTATTTCACTCGATCTCTCCAGTTAATCATGTGATCATGGTTGGTCTTCGAATTCTGCTTGGATCATGGAAAATGCGTTGCGAGGAAATAAATTATTTCGAGTTGATTTTTAGGACTGAGACTAAAATGGATTTGCACAAGTAATATGACGACTATTTCCTCCTATTTTCTACCTGTTCTTTTGCCCTTCGTTGTAAATACACCTGCAGGTTCATACACGCCCATTTATAACGAATCTGTTTAATGGTTTTAAGAAAAAAGGAAGTGCACAAATCTTGTCTACTGTTAATACCCACAATCGCCGTTATATCATTCTTCTTTTATTGTTCAATGAAAACTTTCACTTCAAATTTCCCGAAAACGGTTCTTTCTGTAACCTTTGTGTTCAAAGTTTTAATCCTAAGAATCCTCACTATCCACGTGTAACGATGTGTAAGTGGCAATTAATTTAGATGGAAAACGTGACGAATGAAAAGGAAACGTATGACATAAGGGTTTATAGGAGTAGCAGGTCAAGCGACTGAAGGTCGGCGGACACAGGAGTTGGGGAAAATTTTAGTGCGTGTATGAATGGAATGGAACAAATGAGGTGAGTTCGCTCACTTCAGCTCACCTCACGTGACAGTGTCAGGGATTTTAATCGGCGGGTAGTGAAGGTGAATTCTAGTTAATTTGTGATAATTTCATACAGTGAGTAAAAGTGAGAGGAGACATACTTAGAATGAAACTCGAGGGAGAAAAGCAACCGGATTCGAGTGCACTTCGGATCGAAACCGAAATATTATCCTGGTAATTAACTAACAGTTGTATTTCATTCGTCATGATTAGTACAATACACCTGTTGAATCATGAATTATGATGCTAGGTGAGAGAATGCATTCAATCGTTCATTTTTACAGGTACCTGTAAGTATGTACCTTTAGTCACACACCGACGTATTCTCACAAATACAGATTGTAGGAGTATTGCAAAAGGATTCGTAGATGATGAATGGTGTGACTTGTCTCTTTTTTAGATGTGTTACGATTTAATAGGCGTTGCTTTGAGCCACAATCACTTATTTTCGGACTATCAAAATCTTTTCCCTCGACAACACCTCTGAGTCTTAAGATAACCAGATGCAGACTAGGAGATTTTTAAACTTGAAAAGAGTTTCGTTCCGGAGAGAGAAGTTACCACCGAGGATTTCATTAATTTAACTCTCAGGGTGTATTTTGCTTCGCAACGAGGACGAAGCGAATCTCAGGGTTCCTAGTTTATTCTCAGGCAAGCAGGAAAACAAGCAGTTCCTTTTCATTCGCCATTCCCCTTGAGGCTCTCTTCTATCCTATTCGTATCTCTGTTCATTTCGCCCATTCATTCTCTCTCTCTCGCCCTATCCATTTCCCGTCTCGCTCACTCTTTCTATCCTCGCTTGGAATTTACGGCCACCATCTCCCGTCCGAGAAAGACAAACCAGGTGGAGGCCGATGCGGTGTGGCACAACACCCTCACCATCCGCCTTATAATTCAGGTCTTTCTCCTTTCCTTTAAACCTCTTCTCTCACTCCCCCCTTCCTTCCACCACCCTACTGGTTTCCCGGATACGTATCCTATAGCTGAAGAAAATGAAGTAAGAAAACTTTTACGCCCGCTTCTTCCACAGATCGTAGCCTTTTTCCCCCTTTGCCACTCCTTCATCACCAAGATCGTCGGGTGACTCTTTGAAACATATCCTGTCCTCCTGGCATCTCCGTCGTTGTGGCCACGGTCAAGTTCACGTCACTGAAAATGACAAATCATCAAAAGCGAAGGTTGCGAAGCGAAACCTCTGAGTCAGCCGGTGAAATCATTAAGATGCCTAACCTTTTCCGCTAGAATTTTGCTCCCTCCTTGTATAATTCGATTGTCTCTACATGTTGCTTTTTATGGCACCATTTTTTAAGGCCTCAGATATACGTATGAGGCATGGGAACTTAAATTAGATTGCATTAACCTTTAAACTGTTGCCTTAAAGATTGAAGTAATTTTCAAAAAATTAATCTAATTTAATTATATATTCATACATATACATTAAGATATATAGGATCCTGTAGCATTCAGACACGGCGCCGTGCTAAATATACAGAAATTATACACAACCCATTGCCGATCAATATGCTTTTCATCAATTTTTCCTGCCTCTTTATGATTTCTCTCAACAATCCCCTCTCCACGCCCACTATACCCATAACTTCTTCGTTTGTTTTTCTTTCCGTCCATTTTACCTTCTCCACCCACATTTCAAAAGCCTCCAATCTACGTCTATCCTCCTGCTTCAGCGACCACGTTTCCGCATCGTACATAGCTACGCTCCATATCAGAGTTTTCACAAGTCTTATTTAACCTCCCTACTCAACGTCCCCGTCATCCTCCTCCTGGTGAAAGCCTCTCTCCCAAGGGCAATTCTTCTCCTTACGTCCCTACTACTTTGACCATGATGGTTTAAAATACTTCCGAGATACGTAAACTGTTCTTTCTACACTATTTTTCCCCTTCTATTTTAATATTATGCTTAACCTTTGGCTTTCTGGAAAGTCGCATGACCTTTGTTTTATTTATATTGGTTCTCATCCCTTATCTGTCGTACTGAATTTACAATTCACGCAGAAATACTTGTAGCCCCTGGGCTGACTGACAAACTAGAGCTTGGTCATCAGCAAACCTAACCGATTTTACGAATTCACCTCCGACTTTCATTCCTACCTCCAGTTCTTCCCATACCTCTTTAAACATGCCTCCCCATATACGTTGAGCAGAACCGGTGATAATAGACAACCCTGCCTTGTGTGTATATATATATATATATATATATATATATATATATATATATATATATATATATATATATATATATATATATATATATATATATAGATGATTTCTTCGAAGTAACACGGAAGTATTGAATAAAAAACTTAGACAGTAACACACAGCACGAGAACACATAAAAAGAACACTTACAATAATATCTTGATAATTTCGACGGACTCGAGCTCCGTCTTCTTCGGAACGTAAGTTATGACTGATAACTTATCTTCCGAAGAAGACGGAGCTCGAGTCCGTCGAAATTATCAAGATATTATTGTGAGTCTTCTTTTTATGTGTTCTCGTGCTGTATATATATACATACATATATATAATATATATATATATGTATATATATATATATATATATATATATATATATATATATATGATTTCTTCGAAGTGACACGGAAGTGTTAAATACAAAACTTAGACAGCAACACACAATATGAGAACACATAAAAGGAACACTCACACGTTATTTCTTGATAATTTCGACGGAATTGTGGTCCATCTTCCTCTTGGAGTTCTAACTAATCTTCTGAGGAAGACGGTGCACAATTTCGTCGAAATTATCAAGAAATAACGTGTGAGTGTTCCTATGTGTTTTCATATTGTGTGTTGCTGTCTAAGTTACACACACACACACACACATATATATATATATATGTAAACACACATATTGGATGTGAAGTTAGCAATAGTGGACAAAGGCAAAAACACAGACGCACTCAAAAAAGAAAAGAACTAACAAGGTTTCGAATTTTCGGTGGTCCACGCCACCTTTCTCAAGGATCCGGGATAAGGAAATATTTTTACATTTGTGATCTGCTCAAATCCGCCTTCTCCACCTTTCCTGTGTTCGTCTTTTATGTGTTTTCCTATCCCCTTTCCTTATATATCTATTTCTATGTGTGAAATAATATTTGTTCGCCGTATGGCGGGATTTCGTGTTTGAATGTGTATATATAGGTTAAAGGAAAGTGGATAGGAAAACACATAAAAGGCGAACACAGGACATGTGGACACGACACGACAGGACAGAATACGTTTCATGGCACGCATACGTACTGTTCCTCTTCTCATGATACTATATGCTTTCTAAATAACTGTCCCCTCTTCCTGTGTGTATTGTCTATTTCTCCTTTGGTGGGTGAAACAGATCCCTAAAGCCATCCTTTGGCCAATTATTCGGAGCACTTGGGCGCTTTAAAAACATTGCAGATCTCAGTGTAGATTTGATTTCCTTAGTGGCTTTATTGGTAGCCCATCCGCCCGGCAAGTGGAAGGTCCGGTGTTAAAATCTCGATTAAGGAAATATTTTTACATGTGTGATCTGCTCAAAACCGCCTTCCCCTCATGTCCTGTGTTCGCCTTTTATGTGTTTTCCTATCCCCTTTCCTTTTCCTATTTCCATGTTTGAATGAATATTTGTGCGCCGTATGGCGGGATTTCGTATTTGAATATATATATATATATATATATATATATATATATATATGATTCCATATTTATATACATATATAACAAGAATATAAATGTATATATATGTATGCATATATACATACAGCCTGCGTATATCCTAATCACACATTCAGACATGACAGCATTTTGGAAAATATTTCAAATGCTAAATTTTTTGTGGATTCTTAATCTGTGTGTCTAAAGAAAAAGAAAGTTTTCCGAACTAGATACGCGTGGGATATAAATAGTCTTTCCTTGGAATGTTCAAATAGAAAACCCGGAAATAGCGTAAATATTATGTATATTTGAAAATGTTCAATCTTTTTATATTCTTGTCGCTTTTATCTATTTTTATATTCTTGTCGCTATTCAAAGCAAGATCTTCCAATGCAAGATCTTCAGCAAAGGAATTGTGTTTCGAAAGTAAAGAAAACTTCAATTTTGTATTCCTAACCAACTACCTAAATATTAAATATATTTTATAAAGGCAATCGAATAGACTATGGAAAACTGATTGAGCAAGATTCCAGAACAAATTACGTTTTCAATGCTTGTGAATGAATGCACAAGCATTCATGTGAATGAATGCATTGTGAATGAATGCACGGAAGAGAGAAACTTGAGAAATAAGCACCGCTCATACAAGTTAATTTTATCTCTCTCTGAAATCCTAAATGTGAAATATTGCCTGAATTAATAGAAGCAGTGTCCTAAGCTTCTGCGCTTGTGTGGATTATTTTTAAATTCCTGTTTATTCTAGATAGAGATCAGTATTCTAAAAACGATCATTGTTTGTGGTGCAGTACATGCTAAAATTATTTGGAAATTGTACTGTACTGTTACGTTTGTCTGTTATTTCATTGATTTATTTCAAACAACTTAAGAATGATGGTTTATAATTCTGACACGTATGTGTATAGGTGATTCATCTATAAATTAAATTATGGTGCTACTATATAGATACTGTTGTGGTGAAAAAGAATTAATTCTTATTTCCATTAACAAAAGGCACAAAACATTTCTGTTTAGGCCTGGAGATTTTCCCGTTTCAACACTGTATGATTGATTGTATGAGCGTAACCTAGGGTAAACTACCCGAGGTGGTGACTAGAAAATTTCATTAGCGATAAAATTTTTCCAAAAATCCACTCTCCTGGTCCACCATACCTACCATCCTCATCTGTTTTCCTTTCGGTCCATTTCACCTTCTCCATCCTTCTCCACACCCACATTTCAAAAAACTCCATTTTACGCTTATAATCCTGTTTTAATGGTCATGTTTCCACACCGTACGCTACGCTGCATATCCAAGTTTTGCGAAGGCTTTTCTTAACATTCTCACTTGACGTCCCTGTCGTCCAATGCCCCATCCTGTTGAAAGCTTCTTTGCCTACTGGAATTTTTCTCTCTGCTATTTTGACCATTTTGGTACAAAACATTTCCGAGATACCTGAACTGTTTCACCTGCTCTAGTTTTTGCCATCTTATCTCAATGTTAATGTTAGCATTTGCCTTTCTCCATCCAATATATATTAAACGAAACCAAATTGCACAGACCTGTTTTTGTCATGTGTGACAAAACCAAGGTAGATCACCGCAAAAATTCCGATCAATAAGTCATATGTTATTCCTTTTACGGATTCCCAATTTTTATTCGCAATTACCTAATTAAAGGAATTTGTCGAAGAAATCTCTAACGTCCATGCTCGTGGTGGCCAGTGGGGCATAACGTAGTTGTATGTTTTTCTATTCCTATGTAACTTCATCGATTGAAATTTTATGAGATTGCCGGGAGCTTGCCGAAAGGCTGTCGCGACCTGTGTTTGGTCAGAGGAAATGAAAGCCGCGGGAAAGAGAAGACGGAGGGACGGAGGAAAGGAAAGAAAATGGGTGCTTTTTTCCTTACGAAGGGAGCCTTAATAACATAGCGGCAGGCAGGGGATACTTACGTACATGTTTTACGGGAGTGGAATTCGAACCAGCGGCGTGTGCACGAGACATTGATTCAGACAGGTTGTTGGTTCGCTGGCGCTGGGATATCGCCGGAAACACCTGTTGGCATCGCCCCATGGCTTCTTCCACGTTAACCCTTTTATCAACCCCCAGTCCACCCTAGTTGCCCTATCCCTCTCTTCCCTTCCAACCCTCTCCGACCCTCTCCTTCCTTCCCTTCCCCATGCTCTGTTCCGAGTGGATTTCTTCCCACGCTCCCCTCCTACACTGAACCTGACCTCCTTGCATGCACTCTCCAGCACACACACACCATTCACATCCCCATTACCTTTCTCTAACAGGCTCATTCCCTCAGCAAACAAAAGCTCATTACATGTCTGTTTGCCTCCTACTCGATGCAAAGATGTCTCTTCCTGCTCTCATAAATTTTGCCGACTTCGTTGCAAAAGAATTATACCTCTTCTCCCCTCATGCTAAAGTACAAGGCCGACATGAGGCAGTCAGGTAGGTACGAAGTAGACTCATAATTGGCGATTTTGAGGAAATAATAGCACCTTTCGCATTTTTGGACCTTTGGATTTGAAAATCCAAAATTCCTGATGATGCCGGAATTTTGTATTTTCAAATAATCACCTTCGGCCGGAAGTACGAAGTTTCAGCACGGAAAAATGTAAGGATAAGGCAAAAAAATTGTTATTCGATGGCGTATTAACTCAGTGGGCACCTCTAGCATGAATTTTTCTATGCAAATATAGTTCCCATTCTACTCACAAATGGGCTTAATGTAGAATATTGTTTATGTCTCAAACTAAATTTTCTGTGGAACCAGTAATAGTAATTCAGCAAAATACAGGTCACTTATCAATTTATGCATCACTTTATTCAGAAATTTCTCACCCTTAAATTATTATTTAGAAAGTAAAATGTTTAGAGAATAATACTCATGAATTTGAATCGTTCTAATGATTCCATGGAGATTATGAATGAATAAATAGAGTCTTTGAAATCAGAGCCATTTCTATTTTACGTTCATTCCGTGAAAACATGGACATATATACTTATGGTCGTGCAATTAACGCTCTTAAATCGGCCCTTGGAATACTAAAATGTACAACAGATACCATTTCAGTGCTCACTGCAATTAGTTATTACACGACATGCAATCGCAACCAATATTTAAGAGATCATAATCGTTCATTCACCTGGACTTAGTCCGTGAAATTGGTTGTGAATAGATACAAAAATAGGTTATCGAACTTCATAATTACTTAATTGATGAACATTATGATATTGTGAATTACCACCCCTCGATCTTGATATAGTTGAAAAATAATCTTATTCACATTATTTTCGTTTCCTCCTGTCACCAAGTTTCTATTCCTCGGGGGAATGTGAAGTGGTTTTAAAATTATGTGAACACTCCTGTCTCTCTCAATGTTAACGTATGCTTCAGTTCAATACAGTGATTTTATTCGGACCAGAATACAGATCATTTTCAACATTCATTCTAAGCACACCGAGGAAAATCTAATTTCCCTCTTGAAGGTTCGTAGTATGTTTCACCTAGGGTTGTTATGCCCCACTCGCCTTATTTAGAAAAAATTGTTTCTGCATCTAGATCTTTGATTAAATAGAGGGGGGTATTTAAATACAAGATTTCTCTTATGGTTCAATTTCTTTTACAGAGCAAATAAACAGAAACTATTGAGTTATACATGTTTTAATGAATGAACAATTTTAATGAAAAGTTATTTCAATAGGGTGCTTATTTTTCCTTTTCCGGTTAAAAATTGACTTAGTTTACTGAGGACAACCTTGCAATTCAATGCTCGATCGAAACTCGTTCGCGCACCACATGGTCGAACCTCGATGATGAAAGTTTTTTCCGTCACTTCCTCAATAATTCCCGTTCTTTGCATGCAATAATAAAGACCTATCGTGGCTACAAAATCTCAAAATTAAAGTTGAAGTTTGTCAGTTTCCAGTTCTCAATAAAAGGGTTAACTCTCAACTCGCTGCTAAACTTGAATTTGTTCTCAAACGTGACATGCCCTTCGTGATTCCTTACGCGGAAATTGGCCAGCTTTGCATGTGTGTCAATTACTTTGAATTCTCGAGGCCCGTACGAAGTTGCCACGCTTGATTTACGAGTTTTGAAATCTTATTTCGAGGCTTTCGGCAGGAAATGAAGGGTTTAAACCACCACAAGTCCCGGAAATGGGGCTTATGGTGGTTTAAATCTTTGGTTTCTTCCGAGGTGGGAGATTTAAATCCAACATTTCTGCCGGGGGAGGCCCCGTCACTGGGATGTGCGGTGGTCTCATCCCGTATTTATTCCACTCCGACCGTCGATCGGCTCCCCTCCTCTAAATCTTCCCTCTGCTCATGATCGATCACGCGGGGTATTACTCGGGGATGATTCGGTTTCATCGACGCACGACTCGACAGTCCCAGCGAAAACACAATCGGCTTGATGGAGCGTTCCTTTGCTCTGATGTTCGAAATTTAAAAGTGAAATGGGCAAGACTTCGACTTCTCACTGACGCGTCTCTCCCCCCGCATGAGTCGATCCAACTTCCTTCAATGGTCCCCGTTCAGACAACATAATCTTCGCACCTCGAACTCTTTGTATGTGAGGGGAGTAGAGGCCATGCGTTTCTTGTGTAAAATGACCGGTAAAGGTGAGACTTCACTCACCGGGACGGTATATACTTGCCCGTTCGGGAAGTCAATGAACATTTCGTACTCGAAAGTGGTGAACAGAGAAAGAGGTTGAGAAGTGGACATCCCAAATTTAAGAGTGTATACTTGCGTGAATATAAGTTTATGGTGAAGTCTTAGGGGAAGGGAGAGATTCGGTCTTTAAAATGTGAAACTTTTCAAAATATTATTTTTCGTCAAATTTTGGAAGCAAAATTATTTACACAAATGAAAAACGGAGTTCTTAGGGTAGCGATGGGATATATCAACTTTGTGATTTAATACGATTTTGAAATTTCTGTTATGCAATAAAACGTAACTATCAGTTAGAGTAGAATATTATTCTTCATCGATTTCCTTTGAGGATATACCCTGGGTCACCAAATAACGACAGTTGTCGAAGTTAATTTGTTAAGCTAAGTCTTTTTAACTATAGGAAATGAAGGGTGTACTCTCAGTAAGTCAAATCTTTAACTGAGATATGTATTGATTGTCTTCGTATGATTTACTGTATAAGCTCGGCGTCATGAGATGATTATCACGCGACATTTTTCCCATTCAACCAATTCTTAATCAGTTGTGGTCAAAATCTGTAAATTTGTATTATTCTCATCATGTTCCCGATCCTTTGAGAAAGTTTCACGTAATAAGATCCCTTATGAAACATGAAACCTTAAATCAGCTGCAATAGGTCTGTCATAAATTTCTCCATTTGTCCTCTATTTTTTTATGTGCAATAACATGTTTGAATCTGAACAGTAATCAGTAAATCAGGTGCTTTAAAAGCAGTTTATCGGCCGAGTGTTAGTTATTACGACAACAGTATTTATTAGATAAATCTTTCATGAGATACTTGTCTCTCTAAAAAAACTCATTAATATAAATTGTATTCTAATTGTAAATTTACTTTTCCCAAAGAATTAACCAATACTTTTTTGAAGTTTGTAAGATTAGAACAAGTTTTTTCTAATTCATTATTGGAAAAACACGCTTCAAAAATCTTACACCAATCATTTTAAGTAAAAAATTATAAACAACAGGCAATAAAACAGAAAATAATTGGTTTCAGAATATTTTTATCTTTCAAAAAAGGTCTTCCTGAATCTCAGCTGTCGCATTTTCTATAATGAAATGTCATTTTTTGTGCATCGGTCGCATTAATCATCTCAATCAAACAACTTTTGTGTTTCGAAACTAGTTACATCTCATTTAAGAAATACATAATTTAAAAATATTTTCCTAATTGTGCCGATTACCCTCAAACAATTGCATACAAACGAGCGCGTATCTTTCACTCTCGTTTAAAAGTCTATACGTCCGCCAAGATATTGGTCCTGCCCTGTCACAAGCCTGGGTAGTTCTAGTTTTTGTTACATTCCTAAATAAAAATGTTAATCAACTGATCAGTTATTATGTTTTTAATAGAAAGAATGAGTTTTCTATTTTTCTATTATCGGTAACCAGTTTTAAAATTTTGGTGAATGAATATTTCTTGTAGTTGATTATGTTATAAAAATAGCACAATTTCCTCGTTTTTAAAATTTGCCTATTTTTTCACCACCTCGCAAATCTATACCTTCATTTTCCGAAAAACAACAATCCAATCACTAGTTTCTTGTATTTTCCTCGTTCATTTTGTCTGTATAGTCTACTGTGTGCTTTTCTTCAAATGATATATTAATTTTGTGTGCACAGCGTACGACTGTGATAGTTTACTCATTTCTTGTATTTTGTTAAAGAAATTCTCAAAACTACGTACTTCTAACCTCGAGGTAATTCAAAATTTACAAGCAAGTGGTATAATAGACTACCGTGGCTGTAATAGAAGTTACAGAGAGACCGTTTAAATTACTATTTGCTAGTAAACAGCTAAATTTGTATCCTTCAGTCATTGTAAGTTTATTTTTAAGGTTAAATGTGTCCTCCCTTTGTAAGATCATCACCTCACCTCGTGAGGTTAATGATAGACTAAACTTGACTTCGGGATATTTTGCTAATTTTACAATTTGGCAACGTTACTGATAGAACTTCAGCGCTATATGATTTAAGAATGTCCATAATTAGGTCTCTTTTGCAGAGAATAATAAGGATTTCTACTTCATAGGAAAATTATCGCATTATTATTTTCGTCCTGATGCACCGCAAATTCTAGCTAAGGTCTCTCTCCACGGTGGCCATTCCAGACTCTCTTTAGTTATTCTGGCTGCTTGTAATGAATCACGTTGGAATAGAGAAGTGTGTGGAGGTCGGGAGGAGAGGCGGGTACCCAGCTGTGCAGCGGGAATTCTCGTCTACTTTCATTCCCTTCTTTCACCGTAGCGATCGCGTCAACCTCCTTGTTCCTCACTCCTCTCCTCCCAACGTCCCCCATCACTCCCATGCCTCCGACATGCTTGCCATTTCCCCCGTTCCTCCTGTCGCCTCGACGCCGTGCCATTTGCCCGCCACGGGTTACATTAAAAGTCTTCCTAGCCCACCTGCCAACACGTGGGCAAAAATTACAATATTCGTGGCGCCCTTCTCCCTTCTATCTCCCTGAAACCTCCTCTCTCTCCCCCACCCCAACACGTCTTTTTTGTTCTTTTGAAGGTTGCCTCATCTCGTAAAAAGGCTTCGGTGTTGTTTTGTAGACCTGGGTGTTTTACTCCCGTCGTCCGAGCTTTTCGTACGGACGCGAAAGCGTACAAAAATCTCTCTCTTGCATGCTCTCAACAACAGCCTTTGTGCTACACGGCCACCCTCGTGTTAAATTGGCGATTTTTCGTTTGAAATCCTCAGATCTATGGTTTGTTTTAAGTCTGAGCCAAATATTTGCCACGTTTGACAGCCATTTTCAACATTGGAAATATGCAGCTACAAATGTGCGACACCACTGTGCTGAATTCCTTAATGGAATGCGTATATTTGCACTGTATATTTTTATCACAATGGGTACTCTTTCTATAAATCCATTTGATATTTTTCTATTTTTTAAATGTTCATAGTTTCAAATATTTTTGAATATTAGAGGGTCTACGTACCTTATTTAAATAGGAGATTTAGAGATCAATGCTGAAAGAAACATTACAAAATACGTAACTAATTGACGGTTACCGAGCTTTAGGACGATTATTTGGCGAGATTCTTATTTCAATATTACCAATCGGTTTGGTTGTTCTCTGCTAGTCGATTATTGGGAGCAACCTGAGTTATTGTGTAGTTGAAGTACGACCAATCATTTAACCCTTCTGCAGCGGTTTACTCTCCGAAATTCTACTTCTCACATGCGGAGGTAATGGAGAGAAACGTGTCGCCGTAACCTTTATTACTTTCGAAATGATAAAAACATGAAGATAATGACAATTGTCTAAATTCACTGTTTTGTTTTATAGAGAATCATTATTAATTTATTTGAACGAACATATTTTTTTAAATTTAAATGTATGTTAGCGTTCCACAAGAGGGTATTGTGGTACGTTCACAGCAGCGTACCGTGCAAACGTAGGTTTACCGCAGCGAAAGGGTTATCGAAGATTTATAGCCTACCTTTGGCTTGATTGGGAATCAAAAACCGGATATGGCAATGTGGAGTGAATATTTTTAGCGTAGGAGTAATAATAATTATAATTACCTATCGGTAATTTAGAGAAGTAAGAGGAAAAGTAAATTTATTTGGAGAAGATCATGAGGCACAACTTACCTCTTGGTTAAAAGTGTAAAATACGATTTAGTCCGTCCACAGTTCCACTGACACTCTAACGCAGTAGAA
Source organism: Hetaerina titia (assembly GCA_037158775.1). Classification (NCBI taxonomy): domain Eukaryota; kingdom Metazoa; phylum Arthropoda; class Insecta; order Odonata; family Calopterygidae; genus Hetaerina; species Hetaerina titia. Next base: position 103,542,439 of record CM073769.1, on the reverse strand, counting down.
CTGATGCATGTAAAGTTTACACGTATAATAATAATATTAGTACTGGTAGTAATAAGAACCCGGCCAACTTTGAAAATATTCTGCGATCGAATCGAAGTTACGTCATACTTTCATGAAATATTTTCTCTATTTTTAGTGCGCGAGTTTAATGCACGTCATGTTCTGCTTTAATGTGTATTGCCTGAAATCGCAGCGTTTATTTGATCGAATTTTCGAAACATTCATGAACTTTGGAAAATATCGACGGAGGTAAAAATTTGTGGAAAGTTTTTTTCTGAATGGCAAGTGTATTTGGATTATTTCACCAAGTCAAACTTTTTATCCAATATTCAGCTGGAGATATTCGAGTCGCATCCACAGCCTCATTCAATAAAAATCCTTCGAGTTAAGAGGTTAATATGACCTTTTAGTCCACGCTAATTAATTATTTCGGTTACTATAATTTTGTTAATTTTAGCAACTTATCTAAGATATTTAACATTTTTTTAACCTGTTTTAATATTTTATTCACTAATATTTAATCTTTAGAAGTGAAAATAAGTGTAAATATGTGAAAGTCTAGAGAACTGTGAATTTTTTCAGCTCTGAAATGTTTTTTAATAACATTAAGCAAATGATATGAAATTAGCATAAGCATATGACAGATAAACACACTAGATAAAAGTAATCACTCTGTAATGAAGTCATAACACGAGCACGTTTAAGAATTTTAAGTTTTTTGAGCCAATATTTAAATTCATTTATATAAATTGTTGCCTTTGCTAATGGGCACGGTGATAAATATTTTCCAAGTTTAAATAAAACCGTGACATGAACCCATGATTTAGAGGAAAAAGGGATTCCACGTCAACTTATTACAGCGTGTCAAAATCAGTTTTCTTCGTAAATCTTATTTCGTATAAAAATGATTTCATGATAAATGTTGAATTATTTAGCTGAAATATATTTTCATAATATTTTCATTGGGAATGTTAAAATGGTCATCATTATACCTGTACGTATAACTATCATCTGCAACCCACGATATTACATGCTTTGTGACCAGTGCAAATTTGCTCAGGTGCGAGTTGAGAACGGGTAGTCTGGATGAGCAGTGTTAGGAAGACGTGTAAGTCAGGGTTGTCCATTATCACTGGTGCTGTTCAACAGTTATGTGGAGGAAATAATTAAAGAGACACGAGAAGAGCTGGAGATTTGAATGAAAGTCGGCAGAGGATTAGTAAAATAAGTTAGATTTGCTGATGATCAATTTAATTTAATTTTTGCATGCGTATAAAATGATAGGATTTTTCTATGAATGTATGCACTACTGTGAATTTGGGTTTGCATGTGTGTGTTAGTTTTGAATGCGGTTTGTCTTTTTTCCTTTTTTTGGGTGGAGATCCAACACCCCCTCGCCACACGCCCTTGCGGGGGCTTGCGGGGTATTATGTAGATGTAATTTTTCATTCAGCCAAGAGATTGGATGCATTGCTGACTGAACCGGAAACTCAGTTTGATAGATATGGGATGAGAATAAATATAAATGAAACAAATGTTATGCATTATTCAGAAAAAAAGCTAATTTAAACGTTAAAATAGGAGGACAGAAATTAGAGCAGGTGGAACAGTTTACGTATCTCGGAAGTGTTTTAGACCAAAACGATCAAAATAGTAGGGAAATACGGAGAAGAATTGGACTAGACAAAGAAGCTTTCAAAAGGATGAAGGAATGGATGACGGGGACGTCGAATGGGAATGTTAAGGAAAGGCTCGTTAAAACTTGGATATGGAGCGTAGCGCACGGTGCGGAAACATGGTCATTGAAACAGGAAGATCGACGTAGATTGGAGGCTTTTGAAATGTGGGTGTGGAGAAGAATGGAGAAGGTGCAAAGTACCGAAAGGAAAACAAAGGAGGAAGTACTAGGGATGGTGGGTGAGGAGAGGGGTTTGTTGGGAGAAATCCTAAGGAGGCAGGAAAAATGGATGAAGGGCGTATTGATCGGCAGTGGGATATTGGAGACTGTGATTAAGGGAAGAATGTTAGGCAAGCGAGCAAAGAGCAGGAATAGAATAGGGATATTGGATGGGATGAAAGGGGGAGGGAGTATACGGATATGCAGAGGTGTGTATATTGTAGAATAGGATGTTGGGATGTGCTTTGTTAGGAGATAGTTATTTGGTAGTTGTGTCCATCCAAAACCTACATTAACCAGTAGATTACCTAATAATAAAGTACACATCCACAATTGAATGTAAAGCTGTATTTAAATCCATTTTACTAAGATCACTTTTTGCCAGAAACACTATTTTTCATGCTTGCCCGAGTCTTAAGGTCAACTTTCTGCTGCAAAAAAATAACACGAAAGTTAATATATGTACTTTTGCCATGGTTTTAAAATAAAACCAGCGTCCCTTAAGCAAAACAGTACGACAAAATAAATTTTAAGGAGACTAAAAGAACATAAAGTTTTACAATCAAAATTTATACCGATAATGTTAATAACTAAGGTTCTTGAAAGAAAACGAACAATGCCGCTGGTCACTTGATTATTTCCCGAGGCTCAAATTGAGGAAAACACCGTTTTTTTCCTGGGCGCGATTCTACCACAAGGTCACGTAGCACAAATTCCTTCGCGCCGCTAAGATGAAGGCAGCCCATTTAACGCCTTCTTCGTTCATCGGGACTGGTGTTTTATGCTCGTTTTTTCAACTATTTTTTTTCGGTTTTATAAGTGACTGGAAATAAAACAGGTCGAGCCGACTACGACGGGCAAGCCTTGCCGAGGCACCTCCACTTTTATCCAAGAGCAAGGCAGCCACAACCACACCACCCCCCGTCTCCCTTATAAAACCTCGCTCAGCAATGTTCCCTCTCCCCTTAAATCTTAATTGCCAACCCCCCCTTCCTTTCCTTCCGACTTTTTGCCCTTGGGAGCCACCATCGGTAAGGGCAGCCCATGAAGGCGGTTTAAAGTGCGGCACCTTGCATGGAGGCAGGGGGGAGAACCGACGTCGTCTCCCCCACCTTCCCCAACGCCGCCCGCCCACCCCAAGGCTCAACTGCGCGTGAGTTCCATTCCACTGTGAAATACGGCCGGATCACGAGGTAGAGGATGCAAAAAAAAAGCGTAGGGATCGCCGCGAGTGTTTCTATTCTTCGCTCAGGGTGTTTTTCCAGCTTGGAAATAAAAACAATCTCCAGCCCTTGTGAGCGGGTGCACAGAGAAGAATTTTCATGATCTTACGGCGAATTTCCGGCCGTAAGCCTCGTAAGGATATTTTTACCGGCCACCTAACAGTAGATCCCATACTGAAAAATGCGTTTTTCTCCTCGAGAAGTGTTTTTTACCTCATGGTATGGAAGTGGGTATGTAAAAAAAATTCCAAACAGAAATATACCATCTTCACCACGTCCAGGTTAAGAAAGGGCTTATATTTTTTTTTCTATTTCAAAAGCGCAATCTTTTAAGAGCTGAATGAACTTTTACTCTTCTTTCCTATTCGGACGTGGTGTATAGTCATTCACAAAGGTGTTTCTGATAGAAAATATCCAATCAGAGTTGTACTAAGTGTTCTCAAACTGCCGTAATGCCTGCGAGTATAAAAGATATGGAGAGCAGCATTGAAGTTGGACGATAAATGCAATTTCCCCGTAGAAACTTTCCGACTTTCCGTAGAAAATTTCACATATGTTATTGCTTTTGTCATCGCTGGTATCATATGCATTTCGGGGCGTCGTCCAGTTGATTTGCTTCAGCTGATTCACTCATATGCGTCCTTCATGAATGCAGTTATGAATTGATTCACTCTCTATAAATTAAGTCTGTTGTTCCGATGTGACCAGATTCGCATATATGTTTAAAGGAGCCACCTTTACCATTGGGAGGGGCCTTTAATGGCTGCACCTTAGTTTTTATTTAAAAAAGTCATCAATTCTTGCAACGGTAGATGTGAAGTTGTATCTTTCTATGGTCTCTATATGCAGGGTGCGGTAACATAAATTCCTCCATTCAAACGCAAAACGCTTTAGAAAAATTAAGATATGTTGCCGCACAATATATCATATAAAATATATTATATGTAGACCTTAATTCCGCCATACGGCAAACAAATATTCATTCACATGAAAATCAATACAAGGAAAAGGTATAGAAACGCATATAAAAGACAATACAGGAGATGTGGGGAAGGGGAAATCGAGCAGATGAAAAGTGGGACCATATTTCCTTGACTAGGGCTTGAACCACGGATATTTCGACTTGCCGATGCTCAAACCACTTGAAGCTATCGAGAAAACGTAATTTACACTGAAATCTGTGGGGGCCTATGCAACCAAGTGTCCCGATCCTAACGCCGAAATAGCGATAGGGAACTGTTTCACCCATCAAAGGAGTAATGGACAACGACATGGGAACAAGAGGAAAGGATAGGTGGGAAAGAAATCATATTACTTCACAAAGGATAGGAACATTGCGTTTCGTAACACGCATACCCAGAAGAGTGAGACGATCCACATTGGCCAAATGCACATTCAAACACGAAATTACCCAAATTCGTAAAAATGGATATATTTATTTATATATCAACTCTTTGTTATGAACGCCGCAGCTCCTTGCGTGAAAATAAGTATAAGGTCAAAGTGGAAAACCTGACGTGGCCACTCTTTCTCTTTGATACCTATGCAACTAGGTGTCCATTCATCACTGTATATCCGCCCAACCACGAAATTTCTGTATCCTTCCATCACCCCAACGGCGTGAATCAGTTGACGGATGGCGCGCTTCGGGAAGAGTTGAAGTTTGAGTTTATTTGTCTTTAATTCTTTTCACAAACGACTCCTCCCAAACTTCCATCCCAGCCTCCCACCTCTTGTAGAGGAAGCGATGACCGCGAAATAGCAGAGCGATTCCGCAATTTCCCTGGGCGGACAGCTAAATATAGTCCCTTACCGTTTTCATTATTCCTCGCGGAGAAGTAGAAGAACGAATACTTGAATCCTCTTTCTCGGTTCGTGACCAGTCCCAAATTTACCATTCCCCGGTGATGGATGGAGATTCTGGAGGTTTGCCCTTCACGCCATTGAACAAAAGAAAATAATGAGTGGGTTTTCAAGGTTTTGTTGGACAGAGAGCGACTAACACAGGATATTTATTCTTGCTAAGCTTGAGATAGATCTAAACTAGAAAACAGATGGTGTGAGCGCGATTGATTGATTAGTAAACAATCTCTCGGTTAGGTTTCCAAGCTGCTCAGTCGAATTCCAACATATGGATAGTCCTTAAGCTAGAATTTATTCTAAAAATTTCCCTTTTTCATATTTCCTTAGCTTTCTAATGCTCCTCACGTCCTTCACCATATCTACATCGCCGTATTGATCCTTCTGTTAAACTAAAACATTTTAACTCCTCCGGAGAATATTATCTCCTAGGTCCACGATCGTTGTACCAGGTGCTACTTATGTGGGTGGTCTGGAAAGTTTCCGACTCAGAAAAAATGTTTTGTATCTTTTTTAGGTCGGAAACTTTTCAGAACACCCTTGTATTTGATATTTTTCTTGGCAACAACTCACGACTTCCCTTCATCGCTTATTTCAGTTGTTAAATGAAAGCGGAATTTGAAAAATAACTTGATTACACTACATGTCCTATGTTGCTTGCATGCTTCTTGATTAAATGTATAACATAATGTGCATCGTATCATTCACTATATTACGCTATATTTGAAGTTTTCATTTTAAATTATTAATCGTCCTGTTTGTAGTATTTTATATTTCATTGTAATATATGAGCGAAGAGATTTCTTTTGTTTCACCCTTGCGTCAATCAGTAGCAGATTTGGCCGACTTTTCAGCTGAGTTGTTATCGCAGGACAGTTCTTATGACCAGTACAATTGCGATGCGTCAAGTTATACTCCTCACTTTCGCCATTGGTCTCAATTTTCCTTTATTGTCATTTGAAAAATATACAAAGTATACGTTTAGAATATTAGTGCAAGGATAGCACGTCTGTGAGACTCATCATATTATTTTTCTTCTTTCCTATCAAAAGTCTCTTAAAAAAAATTTTTTCGTTCCTTCAAAGTATGTACATTTCTCGTACTTGCTTCTCACGGCACATACGGGCCTCTCACACCGAGACAGTAATTTGGTCCAGTGACACCAATCGTATTTTATTTTTTTAGACGTCATCAAATATGAAAAAAACGTGACGCGTTTGAATTACATGTATATGTGATTTTTTTATTCCGTTTTGGTATCATTTCAATCGTAAAGATTTATGTTCTTTCTTATTCCTTGGGAAAATTAGCATTCAGATGCGTTTTTTAACCCCCTTATTTTTCGTCCACCACTACCTTATTACGATAAATGAAACGTTTCAATGGTGGCAAAATTTGCATTACAATTTTTATCATTCTATTACAATTACATGTTTTTATTTATAATTTTATCAACATATTACAATTTTCGCCTTCTTGTACGACCATCCCATTATACATAATCGCAATTGACGCCGCGACTGTGCATATTCTCTAAAATCCGTTTGAAGTTTTTAAAACTCAACGAAGCTCTTAAAATGTTAACAGTTTGTTGACAGGAACTTTTTAATTGCTGCTTTCACATTGTCGTTTGTAGTTAAAATAAGTAACTTCTTCTTTTTATGTCTATCATTATTTCATTGCATTTCCATGAATATTTGTAGAGTCACAAACAAAGAGTTTAAGAATCCTTTAAGGAGTGTGAAGCTCGGAATATTTTCCCGTCCTCTTGTAAGTTTTTTTTGTTAAGTTCAATTTAACATCACATTTTCTTTTCCCTAATGATTCCCAATCGACGTTTGACATCACTTGCACTTTACACTTTCGATCCCATCGCGTGAGATTTTAATGAATCTACCTCGTCCCACCTATCATTATGAATGAAGCTATGGAAAGTCCAAAATAAATTATCATTACGGAGAAATATGGGTTTCGATATGTCAGTCATTTAACGCGCTTCATCAGTGCAAGTATGGCCACCCCATCATTCTTTCCTATTTGCATACATTCATGGAATAGTACTAAACACCTTTTTTTTGGACCAACGATGTTAAGAGCATGAGGTGTATGTGTCTCATCTTTGGTTTGAGTGGTAGCATGACTAGTTATGAAAAGAAATTGATCAGATCTAAAATTTTTAGTCCAATTACGGCTCCGTTTCCCTGACTTTAAAAATGATCTATTCCAATTCCACTTTTTTGAAAAAACAATTTTATTTTCTTTTTTTTTTGGGAAATTCTTGATTTCCTGTGCAACACGGGGGAATGTCCCGGTCGCAATGTTAACGGAGTTTGTTCGGCTTCTTTGCTGCGCCTGTCAATATCGATCAATGATGTGACCTTCTATACGATGGGAAATATATGCCTTTGGATTCCGTCTAAAGTCACCGGGTCTCGGCGTAAATGAACAGGCCTGAACAATTTACCTGCGCATGCAGAATTTTTATCCAAGATAGGGCTTCATTAAGGTCAAAGATACACCTCTGGATTTTCGCCCTTTCCTCGGGATGGAGATATGCCCTTTTAGGAAATTCTTATACCGTTACGTGACTTTCGAAATTTTGAATGCCGAAACAACTAGCGTGAGTGAATAAAAGAATAAGGTACTTTCGTTGGAATGAAATCCATGTTTGGATTCGTCAGGCATATATATCACATTCATATATATATATTCACATGGATAGGGGATAGGAACACATATAAAAGACTATACAGTAGAGGTGGGGAAGGCGGAATCGAGCAGATCACAGGCGGGACAATATAAATTTCCTTGACCAGGACTTCAACCACGGGCCTTTCGACTAACCGGACCGATGCTCAAGGAAATATTTTCACACTTATGATCTGCTCGATACCGCCTTCCCCACCTCTTCTGTGTTGTCTTTTATAAGTGCTTCTATCCATTGGCCGTGTATCCATATGAATGGATATTTTTTCGTCTAATACCGGATTTTTCGTGTTTGAATGTAGGTATACATGTGTGTGTGCATATGTATATAAATATACCATAAACACAGTAATCAACCCGAAGGTCAGTTTGGTAGTTGATGGTAGAGCTCACCCATGTACCAAGCCCGACGGCGTGTGAATATCCACACATCTGGGTAGGGGGGCCAGTTCCTTTCCCTGTGCCGGTTATGGTTTCCCAGGAAGATCTAAAACCCGACCCGAAAAATCAACTAGCTTGGGTTGAGCTGCAGGTGCCCAAAGTGCCTTACCCGGGAATCGAACCCAGGACCCTCCGGTCAGTTGTCTAACGCTCTACCCACCGCATATATATATTTGATATTATATTATAAATATAGTTTATTTTATTATATATATATATTTAAAAAATATCCTATTTCTTTTTTAAATATTACCGGTGTTTTCTTTCCGTCCAGGGCAAGAAAATTCTCTCTGCGACAAACAACGACAATAACGTAAATTTTCCTCAATATTTACGCGAGCATATCATTATTAATTTACGTTGACCTTCTTCGTCGAGGAATGATTTCATTTCACAAGCTTTAATGAAAGTGAGCGAGGGAAAGATGAAGGAAAAGGAAAATGCTGATCCTCTTTCCATATGTACGGGATCTCAGGGTACCAGGAATTTCTTTCGGGAGAAGTTGTATAGGCATCCGAACGTAAGGGTTTGAGTTATAACCAGAGGATGAGGGAAGGGAAGGGATGGGGAATGGGTCGGAGGGATTTGGATGCGAGAGCTGCCGGCTTAAAGGGGAAAGGTTGGGCTTTCGCCACGAAGCGCTGCCGTTTCTCCTCCACCCTCCCTCAGGATTACGACGGGCCCACCAACTGAGGTCCCGAAAATGAGAGATGAAGAAAAGACCAGGGGGGTCTGAAGGAGGGAAGATGGGAGGAAGAAGGCAAAAGAAAGATTGCCGTAATCAAAGAAAGACAATAGATGAAAAGCACGCATAAAAGACGGTGGTGGGTGTATAAAGGAAAATTAGATATGAAATGGGAGACTATGAATCTCAGGTGATAGTTTACCTAATTTCAGACTAAGCACGAATTCATTATCCCCTTGAATATAATCTCATTGAGCGTTCACATATTTTACAAACCTCCACGATGTAATCATTCCATTTGACGCATTTTTATGTTGGTATTTCCATCGGTGAAAGTTGTCATAAACCTTCGCTGTTTCTTGAGATGGAATAATGTTAATCATTAAAGAATGCTACGAGCTCCTTTCATGAGTAAATTACTCCCGTATTCTATCTTCGAAATTGCAGTAACCGAGTTGCTGCAATTTCGAAGAAAACATGGCATCATCTCGCTTTTGAATGAAGCGGTTAATTAAATTATTTATCTCAAACGCGTCCACTACCACAGCCTGAGCTTTATAGCCTGTTAAAATAATGCTGCGTCATGTTGTCATTACTCTATACAATAAGAAAGTATTTGCACACCGACAATGGAATATCCTGTACTGGTATACCAGTACAGAATTATTACAAAAAATTGGGCTGAAATTTTTAAGGTTTTCAGTTATTCATTTGATCAATATTTTATAGAAAAAGTGGCTTATTGTTGGGACAACAGGAACATGATTGTGTTCTAGAAGGAAGTCTTTACGAGAAGAAGAGAATTGATGACAAGTGCACTTAGTAAACAATACGAGAAGAAAATTAGAAAAAAAACTTTAATATCGGAGAAGTGCTGTATGAATTGGAGACGTGGAGTTTGAGGCATGAGAATGAGCATAAGTTGGTTTCTTTTAGCTCTGAGTGTAGCGGAGAATTTAGAAACAAGTAAGTCAAAGAGAGAGAAAGATAAAGAATTACGTGTTTGGACAGGGTATGCGAAGAGAAGAAGTTACTGGGGAATCCTAGAAAGGCGGAGAAATAAATGAAGTAAATATTAGAGGTAGAGTTAAAAGCCGACACAGGGCGGAAAATTTTGGATAAATGGAGTATAGAAAGGTAGAGAACAAGTTTTCTGGACGGCAAGGAGGAAGGCAGAAGTTTGGAAGAAATGAGGGCTGACGTTGGTAATAAATGGAGGAGGAAATAATGTGGGGAAAACATGAGGAAGTGCTCGTGATAGAAAACCTGAGCTTAGAAAACGTTCAAAATCTACCTCATTAGGTAGAATACCTTGAATTTATGAATGAATTTTTCGTAGGAGTGATTATAATAAGTGTAGCATAAGATGGTTCTTTGACCTATTCAAAAAAGGATATGCGTGTTTGAGTCTATCTAAATGCTTGTCATTTATACTAAATTTTATACTGATTGTTTATTTTGATCGCTGCTGTATTTATCACATAAAAAAATGATAATATCTTTTTTTAAGGGGTACACAGATAATTCAAGGGAAAGGCCCACGATGATCACCAAGAGACAAGTAATAGGATAAATCGAATGGATGCCAAACAGAAAAGCTGTTAGGTGGTGAGGGCATTAACACTACATGGATAAGAACGGAGGTCTGCAGTAAACCAATGATATGTTTTATAGTGTTCGGTATAATACAAATTAAATCCATTGAATTCCATCCTTATTATTTTTAGTTATCTTTTTAAAACATTGCGTATTACTGGAACACGAATTAGTAAAAGTATGGATAATGTCGTGGTCAATAAAACCTTCCGAACTAAAGCACTTCGACTTTAGATAAGGATATCTCCTCAGTCACCAAATAATGTTTCGAAAACTATCCTCGACTGGGACTTCATAGACTTAGAAGTGCATAAAGAAATATTAGTCCGGCAATCTCCTTTGTGCTTCTTAAAACGTAGCAGGTTCGCCACATTAAAATAAAAACTCCCCGAAAACTTAAATTGCTCTTTCATCACGTTGAACAGTAATTTTTTCTTCTTTCCAAGATTTTTTGCGCCCAAAAAATATCACATTTGCGCCACTCCCTCCGCCCCATTCCCCCACGCAACTCCCGAATCACACTTCTCCCTGCCGCCTTACATTTTATTTCGATTACAATAAGCATTCATTGCTTTCGCCGCGCGTGATCTCGAAGGCAAGCGATAAGCAGCGCGAGGATAAACGGTGACGGGAATTCCGAGCAGCCTTGTCGGTACGGCAGCCGCAAGGGTGGGGAAAATCGGGAGCTGAGGCTCGTGTGAGGACGACACGGGCTCGACCCCGCGCGGTTGTCATAACATCTGCCGTGCTGCGGTTTGTAGAACGCTATTCCGGGTCATCCCCATGTGGGTACGTGCTTGCGTATGCGTGGCACAACCGAGTTCTCTCCTCCCACAAAATTCACTCCCTAGGGGAAGGGAATGGGAAATGGGAAAGGATACACCGTTTATTCACTTGTGCTCCCCTAAGAGCAACGGGTGTATTAAAGGAAGGCGGGTTCGACAGTACTTTTTTTAAAACCGTAAGCGCTCATGGCTCATCAAGTGTAACCATATCCACAAGAAAATAAATAGAGCAAAATTTCGGTTATATATCACATCATTTATTGGTCCCAATTCAGCCGTTAACGAAAATTCATTGACCACCGTGCAAATGAAGCCCTAGTCGCTTGTAATAGCACTCTCTTCTCTAATTTCGATTTTATGTACTTCAATTGAAATGCTGCGTTGAACAATTTCATTACAATGGCAACTGGAAATCCTGGTACTCCCATCGTACCATCTCTCCCACCACCAGCGCCTCCCAACATGCGGTTAGGTTGTTCCCTATCGTGTGCCTGTTGAAATAAGTTTATGCAAGAATTGTATTTATGCTTTGACCACTGTTTAAATCAACTAAATTTGGCATAATTTTACTCATTTCAATTCGCATTAAATTTGTTTTTAACATAAAGTATTGTATTTTGCCTCAGTCTTTCGTTGGGGATAAGAGTAAAATATTTTATATTCATGTTACTCTTAGTATTACAGGTTTGGAAAGTTTCGTTGGACAATTTTCATATGGCCGGGATAAAATCTTTTTATCAGAGCATGTAAATGTTATCAGATCCATAATGGAGATGAATTATAGGATATTAGTCTGCCTCACCAATTTGTCTAATTTTGAAATGGACCCTCGTACAGCTGCAAAGTTGATTTTGCGAGGGAATTGCTTATTAAATATTTTTCCACTCACTGATTATGTTGTTTCATCTGTGGTTTGTGTTTTCGAGTTAATCATGATGAAGCAAAGTATGGGTAGTATTAATTTCATACACAAGGCATACAGGGAATATACATATTAACCCCGTCAAGCTATTTTCCCTCGCTCCCCCATAAGTTGAATGATATTCATGGCACCGGATCCTTTCTAATTGGTGCGTTTTATTTCAGTTTATCTAAAGATATTCCTGAAAAAATTGATTGCTGCCTTCTTTTATAATTTTATTACGTGAATTGGGATAAAAATTAAGATACGTTTACAAAAACTTCATTTACCACAGTGAATGTGCCCTTATCTGGAAATCATGTTACAATTTAGACTTGGAACTCATTTCATTCATTCCTATTCTAAATATTCTCAAGCATTTACCCTAATCGCAATTACCCCCCTTCTCATATTCTCCATGACCTCCTATCCCACACATTCCGCTTTACTTCCTAGCGATAAGCTGTAACTATTTTGGCAACTGCCTGATGAAAATTTCACCATTATCCAAACTCCTTCGTGACTTGTTCTATTTCTCTAACCTCTTATCCTTTTCCTTTGTATCTTCATAAAATTTCCTCTCTCTTCCCCCGTATCCCTTGTCATCGTATTCCATTCTGCTGCACCAACACGTTATCTCTCCTAAACAAGTGCAGTATCGAACAGGTACTGCCGGCGCAAGTCGTCAAAAAATACTGACAATATCCACTGAGTGGTTGGGCTCTGTGAGTAAAATATTCTATTTCACCGCCCACTTTTTCCTCGTGCCACACCCCGAATTCACCTCTGACGGCCTTTGGCAACATACATAATTCTTCCTGATATAATTAGTTTCCATTACCTATTGCATGCATTTCCAATTTAACAAGCTACTATATATCATAAAGTATTACTAAGATAAATTTGTGGAATATAGGGTTGTTGTGCTGGATTCCCACACCGGGTACGCAGATCCGAATCTGAATATATTTTCGGGTGTATTCTGATGTTGATGGGGCATAACGCCAAATTTGGTACGCCGTCCCTCTGAAGGTTCATTTTGTGTATCCATTGAAACCTTCGCGTGATATTAGACTTATTCCGATGCCAGGTTTATCATCGCCGTTTTCCCGCTATTTTAAAATCGTGCGTATACCGTAATCACACACTTATTCACGGCGGCGGCGCAGATGTCCCCAGCTGTTGGTTGCTAATCCTAACAATTCAGACAAGTTCTTGCTCAGAAAAACCTACCAAGTATAGGTAAGTTAAACTGTGTGAAAAATTAGTCCTCGAAAATGCTAAAGGCCATTGTAATGATTGCTAGATTTTTTCATCGAGATAATTAACTTTCTCCGTGCTCCCGCCCACTCAATGTTTATGGCCGTTCATGAGACAACCGCGAGGATTGGGCTAAGGAAATTAGATGGAAGGATATTTAATCTGCCTTCAAGTGACCGAGACGCCACCTTTCGGATAGCTTGAAGAACTTGGCTGGAAAGAAATTGTGAGTAGGGCGAGTTGGGAAAATTTATTTTAACGAGAAGATGGAAGCATCGACTGCGAAGAACCAAATCAGTGGCAATTATGCTTTAATGACTGTAGGCCAGTAAAAGTTTCCGAAGAACTAAAGAGCAAACGCTCGCGGTAGAGGCAATTTTAGCAGGGTGGGAGAGTGTTTCTCTGGGACAATAAAAGTTATTTTAGGGTACATAAAATATCATGGAAGTCTCAGTTATGGAAACGGGTAACGGGCGAGTACCAATAGTAAGAGGAAAGAGAGCAGAGAAACCCCTTTGGCTATCTCCTAATAACGGCGATTTCCCTTTCTACTATGCAGCGATTATATGAGTGCAGCTGGCTCCCCTCTTTTGTTAAGCAACGTATAAATAGTCCAAATAATTTCCAGGGATCCGAACAAAAGTATGTGATAACCCTTAAGAAAAGGGAAATTTGTTTTACTGGAAGTTTGCATAGTTGACCGGCTCCCTTTGGAACGTATCATACGGCAAGAAGTAACAAAAAAAGATTCAAAATCAAGAAAGAATATATAGTAGATGAAAGGTTCTATATAATTTGTACTTTGGTATGATGATATGTATTGCAATACATAATTACGTACATACATAAGGGTCGATTCTATGCTCTGAAAATTGGTGATTCAAAATTTTAATTCAGTATATATGTCCAACTTATTACATGTGTGGCTATAGCAGTAAGTGCAACTTTCTAGATTTATAATTTATGAAAAGGCTTAGCAAGATTCATTACATAATGTTACCTTACAAACATCTTGACGATAGCCATAAGCATAGTAGCAATGATCATATTATCTATTTATTTGCGTCCATTACAATAGAATAATCAACTCTTTTAATGTGTCCTCTAATGTAAAAATCAACCCGGCATGGTTTTGATACATTTTATTATTGTGATCTTGTTAGTTATACACATATTTTATTACTTACATCTAAGTAATTAGTTTTCGACCCAGAATCCATTTGTAATAACACAAAACCGTTCTTTTATTCAATTTCATTGTTCCATTTATATATTCAAAAATGGCTGCCACCATATATCCGCGTGTTTAAAAGCCTATGCGAAGCTAGAGCTGAGTTGGGATATTTTAAGCTAACTGCTAATTCTTTTGCATTAGTGCTCAATGCTGATCCTTTTCGAAATAACCAGCAACTGATGTTATATGCAGCTAACAATAATTGAAGTCGTATGTACTTATATATTAAAGATTCGGCCCCAAGCTAAGATTTTATAAAGATCCAGATATAGGGTTAGGATATCAAAATTAGTAATAGACACATTGCTAAACGTATTTAAGTTATAATATTTATGTTCGAGGGTAAAATAGTCCTCCTTCGGGACGGATATTTTATGTTCATGCGTATTAATACCAGCGAAGCACTACTTATGCACTAATGCGGACCAGTAATATTTTTTGCTCGTTTAAACCTATATCTACGTAAATAAATCTGGCAATGCAACCTCAATTTCACTCGTTCCACCCTTGCATAGAAGTAACGATGCTTGATGAATATACATTTTCGTCTGTTTTTGAAATATAATCTCTCTCAATCGATTTGTGATAGACGTTCAATTACGTCACACGTAACGAAAGCACATCGACATAATAAATGCGATATTCCTGCCTCCAAAAGCATGACAGATACCGTTTTTCTGCGTGGGGTAAATAAATTCAGGAAGTAAGAAGTATCTTTGGTAATTTTTCGCGTCAAATAAATTTTGGCTGGCAAAGAAGATCGGCATATAGTGTGTCATGGATCGTTGATAAATAAGTCTCCGAAGAACATCTGACAATATTACGAACAATATGAAGGTTTCCGCGATGAAATCAGTTTGAAAATACCAGAAGCCGAGCGTGTTGCCCTGCGCATGTGTTAATTATAGCGGGACCATCCTAGAAGAATTAACCAATACGAAAGTCAACCGGAAGACTTGCATCTTCAAATTTCTTTACTCTGTTTACCTCTCTTTTGCAATAATTTACATTATGTCACGATTAATTCAAAATCTATGTAATTCTAAAGCAGCGATCGCTGAGATTCTTTAAATTTCTCGGTAATGACTTCCTCTTTAAAGCCTCAGGGAAACCTGCTTCGGAGCGAAATCTATTTTTCTTATAATTAAGTATCCGACTATAACACCAGTCGAGCTCAGAAGAATGAAGCAATCTCATTTCAACTAAGTTTTACTTCTATTAAAGTCGACCCAGAGAAATATTAACAAAGCTGGAGAACGGATGAGTGCGCACTCGAGTTCTGATTCACAGAAGCCTCGAATCATCATCATTTGGAATCTCTGGTTTCGTTTCGTCGAGAATTGCGAGTAGCGGGAAATGTTGCCCGCAGTGCAATATTTCTGGACGGGATTAGTGTGCCTTGACCCCGAAACATCTTGCTCTTTCGCTCACTCTCACTACTTGAAAGTTTACGCTTCTCCTTCGACGCGGTTCCTTTCTGAGCACTCCAGTTCAAACACACGCCCCCAGGCGAGGGGGCAGTGGAGGAGATGAGGGGTTCAGGGGTTGGAGATGGAAGTTATTAAGAAGGAGCCACTAAGCGCCATCGTCATTCTACAGCCTCCACCGCACGAAGAGGTGTAGTCGAACCGGGGGAGCTGCGAGTGGTTTGTGTGGGGAAGAGGAGAGAGGTCGGTCGGCGACATGAAACTGGCTGAGGCTGCCGCGATAGGGGGAGGGGGAGAGGAAGGGAGAGTATTAGCCAACTTGTTCCAGGGCGGACTTGTAGCGCGGGGCAAGACAAACACAAAAGGGTGGTAGGGCAAAGTTTGGAATGAAGCAGCTTCATAATGTGCGAGGTAAGGGGAGGAGGGGGTGAGAGGGAAATCTGGCGACCCTCACCTTCGTCATCACCGCGACCCCTTGGACCACTCCTCCTTTCCCTCATTTCGCCCTCGGGGACCCGCCTACACGTCGCTCCTCCTTCTCCAACGCTCTCCCACCCTTCAAAGAGTTTCTCATGAAAGGCGGTGAGGCTGACTGAGGACGTGTTTAGTGTGCACGGTGCTAAACGATGGGATAATCATTATGTGATATTCGCCCGGTTTTGGAGAGCCCGTTGGCCGTCAATGGGAAGAAAAAGAATTTTACTGTGTATCTGGACGTAATTTTTACAATAACGTCGCCTAAAGCTTGGGCAGTTGAGGATGAGGTCTCCAAGTGGCCGTTTGCTTCGGGCGGAACGCAATTATCCGAAACCGGATTTCTCATCTCCGGGACAGACGCTCGAAACACGAGTTGGGCACGCTCGATTATAATTGAGGTTCCGAAAAGACAAGTGGATAACTCGGTCTTCTTTTATGATTATATCTTCTCGTCTTTCTCGTCAGGCTTTATTTATGATAATATTCATTTTCATTGACAATTCCTTATTGATTTTAGAATTGTGAACGAATTTTTAATAAACGAGTTGCCTTCCGGTCATTCCTATTACTGCAGTTTAAATTAATATTAATTTTAAACTGGAATCTCTAACAAATCCGTGTATGCCAAAGCATTTTCATTATTGATTGGTGCCTTCCAGTAAAAAATGGGAATGGCAGGTATATATATATATATATCATGTCATATATATATATATATATGACTTATCAGTGAATTTACATTACACGTTTGTGGGTTTTCCAAAAAAGTGTGTATATATATATATATATATATATATATATATTATTATTATTATTATTTGGTAATCTACCGTTTAAGGTAGGTTTTTGGATGGACACAACTATCAAATAAACATTCTGTGACTCCCCACCTAGCAAACTAATCTATATCAGGTCCCTCTTCATCTCCGCGTACTTCTTTCCTCCCTTCATTCCGTCCAACATCCCTATCCTGTTCCTACCCTTACCTCGCTTACCCAACATTCTCCCCTCTATTACCTTCTTCAACATTCCACTACCGCTCAATACGCCTTTCATCCATTTTTCCTGCCTCCATAGGATTTCTCTCAACAAACCCCTCTCCTCACCCACCATTTCTAGTACTTCCCATTTGTTTACCTTTCGGTCCATTTCACCTTCTCCATTCTTCTCCACACCCACATTTCAAAAGCCTCCAATCTACGTCTATCCTCTTGCTTCAGTGACCACGTTTCCGCGCCGTACATAGCTACGCTCCATATCAGAGTTTTTACGAGTCTTGTCTTAACATCCCTACTCAACGTCCCCGTCATCAACTCCCTCCTCCTTGAGAAAGCCTCCTTGCCTAGCGCAATTCTTCTCCTTACATCCCTACCACTTTGACCGTATTGGTCCAAAACACTTCCGAGATATGTAAACTGCTCTACCTGCTCTATTTTTTCCCACCTATTTTAATATTTAGCTTAGCCTTTTTCTTTCTGGAAAATCGCATAAAATTTGTTTTATTAATATTGATTCTCATCCCATATTTATCGCACTGAACCTCCAATTCACTCAGCAATGCTTGCAACCCCTTGGCTGACTGAGCAACTAATGCTTGGTCATCAGAAACCTAACCGATTTTATGAATTCCCCTCCGACTTTCATTCCTACCTCCAGTTCTACCCATGCCTCTTTAATCATTTCCTCCACACATGCGTTGAACAGCACCGGTGACAATGGGCAACCCTGCCTTACCCCTCTTCCTAACACTGCCCTTCCGGACTCTCCGTTCCTCACTCGCACGTGAGCAGTCTGAGACATGTACAGGTTGCGGATCAGTCTCCTGTCCCGCCAATCCAATCCTATTTTCTGCAATACACGCATTAATTTTCCCAATTCACTCTATCAAACGCTTTTTCGAAATCTACAAAACAGGCAAAAACTTCCTGTTTGTATTCTATATTCCTCTCAATTAGTGATCTCATTACTGCAATGGCATCACGCGTACCTCTTCCCTTATATATATATATATATATATATATATATATATATATATATATATATATATGGAGTGAGAGTCGGAATGAAATGAAATTAATGGAATGAAAAAAATAATCAACCCCTTGTGCCAGAAAAATACTAAATAGAAAAAAATATTATGAATAAATACGACCCATCAGTTCCAACGGGGATGTGAATGGCGTTAGCAATTTTTACGGACTGCTCCCGTAATGATTTTTTTTTATTTTTATAAACATATATATATATATATATATATTCATTTATCTGCTCAGGTGCGAGTGGGTAACGGAGAGTCCGGATGGGCAGTGTTAGGAAGAGGTGTAAGGCAGGGTCGCCCATTGTCACCGGTACTGTTCAACGTATATATGGGAAAATGATTAAAGAGGCATTGGAAGAACTGGAGGTAGGAATGAAAGTCGGAGGGGAATTCGTAAAATCGGTTAGGTTTGCTGATGACCAAGCATTAGTTGCTCAGTCAGCCAAGGAGTTGCAAGCATTGCTGAGTGAATTGAAGGTTCAGTGCGATAAATATGGGATGAGAATCAATATTAATAAAACGAAGGTTATGCGATTTTCCAGAAAGATAAGCTAAATATTAAAATAGGCGGGGAAAAAATAGAGCAGGTAAAACAGTTTACATATCTCGGAAGTGTTTTGGACCAATACGGTCAAAGTGGTAGGGACGTAAGGAGAAGAATTGCGCTAGGCAAGGAGGCTTTCTCGTGTAGGAGGGAGTTGATGGCGGGGACGTTGAGTAGGGATGTTAAGACAAGACTCGTAAAAACTCTGATATGGAGCGTAGCTATGTACGGCGCGGAAACGTGGTCGCTGAAGCAGGAGGATAGACGTAGATTGGAGGCTTTTGAAATGTGGGTGTGGAAAAGAATGGAGAAGGTCAAATGGACCGAAAGGAAAACAAATGAGGAAGTACTAGAAATGGTGGGGGAGGAGAGGGGTTTGTTGAGAGAAATCCTATGGAGGCAGGAAAAATGGATGAAGGGCGTATTGAGCGGTAGTGGAATGTTGAAGAAGGTAATAGAGGGGAGAATGTTGGGCAAGCGAGGAAAGGACAGTAACAGGATAGGGATGTTGGACGGGATGAAGGGAGGAAAGAAGTACGCAGAGATGAAGAGGGACCTGATGTAGAGTATGTTGCTGGATTGGGTTTTTTTGGAGGTACAAAATGTTTTATGTACAAAATGTTTTATTGTGCCGTCCAAAAGTTATATTGCTCTCGTGAGTACTTCCGAATCATCGATATATATATATATATATATATTAGGTAATCTTCCGGTTAAGGTAGGTTTTTGAATGGACACAACTATGAAATAAATAACTTTTGGACGGCACAATAGAACACAGAATAAAACAGATAACACGTAAAAGGACACTCACACTGTAGATGATTTAAGCTTTCGGCCTACTCCGAGGCCTTCTTCAGGTTATATATATATATATATATATATACATATATATATATATATATATATATATACCTGTTATTCGCATTTTTACCGTAAGGCACGAATCAATAATGAAAATGTTCTTATTCTCTCGGCAAAATGTATAAAATTGGATTTTGCATGGCATTGAAATGTGCATATTCTCATGGAGAAAAGCGGTGCCGACAATGTTCGACCTTTCAGAAGCACCGGCTTTGATTCACACGTGCTCTACCGTGGAAATCTCGTCCCGTGATTTGACGCACGACCACTCACTTAAACTAGAAATCCAAAACGTATGTGATTGCAGACACTAGCAGATATCTCAATGATTTAAAATAGTCTAACGTTGTCAATTCTAATAATTTCAAACTAAATTTAAATTTTTGAGGCATGTGTGCCCAAGAATCTGGAACAAAATAATTTATCGGTCGCTTCATTCCCTTTTGTTTTTTATTTAATCCCATCCGGAGCAGATTCTTTTTATCCAATCCTATTATTTTGCAGTTATCAAATTGTCTTCCTTCCTCATCTTTTCTTCTTATTCTCACAAAACCATCCATGTTCTGTCCACGTCTACCCATCCTAGTTTAACTATCATCACCGTACTCTTCACTCTCCTTTGGTTAGAACCCGCATTACTTTTCTGATTCCCTGGGTGAAGAAGCTTTAAGTAATATAGGATTAAATTTGTATTTCATCCTTTGAAAAAAATTTCGCTTTTTTAAGGAGTTTTCACCAGACCTTATCAGCTGCGAAACACGACATTCGATGCCCGCTAAGAAGGTAGGAATGAAATTGAATGAAAACATTTCGAGTGAAGGGAGTGAAGAAATTAGCAACAATAGTATCAGAAAAGACGGGAAGACTGAGTGCGGCGTGGTTTAAAGGGGGGGGGAGGTGTTCGGGAGGAGTGGAATAGAGGGAAATGCGAGAAATTGGGTGTGGAGGAGTGAGGGGAAATATTGAGGAGGACGAGAGGGATTGGTGGAAAAGGGGGGATTGGGGTGGGGTGTCGTCCGGGACTAGAGAGTGCGAGGGTGGATGGAGGGGGAACGGGGCAAAGGTCCCGTGGGAGGAGGGATGGGGTGGAGGGACGACGCCGGAGTGTGGCTGGTTTAGGCGATGGAAAGGATTCAACCGTCGAAAGTAAACCATTGTTTCCCTCTCTCATCCCACACTTGGCAGCCAACGTGGTCCCTTCCTCCGACTGACCCCCCACCTCCCCCGAATTCCCTCCTTTCCCTGACCCCATCCCCCTAGCCTCCCTTTCCATGCATTCTCTATCTCTTCCTCTTCCATTCTCCTCGACCCCTTCGAAAACCTTCCTCCTGCCACACCCGAGAGATTCGACTTCGTCTTTTTTTTGACTTCTCACTCTAGATAGTCTTACAGCCTCTCTCTCTCTCCCTTTGCAAACTTATCATCTTCTTCGAGAGTTTTATGGCCGGTGGGATGCGCCAACGAATATTCCCTGTCCTACCTCGTTCTTATGCGTAACTTCTCTTTTTTCCCGTCCCTTACGGTTTCCCTTAATGAGCATTTTATGTGGCATTCGTTCCCCTAAAGGGAGAGATATCCGCGGGAGAGAGACGATGCAAAGGGAGTCGAAACCCAAACGCGGGTGAATGAAGCGCGAAATGAAGTTCTCATCGCACTGACTGGGGATTCGAGTTGATTTTATTTCCATCCCGTAGTCGCGCGTGCTATTCCAGAGGATTTTCAAGCATGTTTAGATGTTTTTCATTTCTTTGTCGAAGGATTTAATGGATTTAATATCATGATGGCTTCGGATGTGGAAACATTTTTCAAAGAATGGAAGCCAAATTGCTGTAAAATACATGAGCAATGGAATATTAAAGGGTGATGTTAAATTGAATGGCCGATAACTGCTGATTTCGAACCCTCATACTTTCCTCTGCAGTACAAAATTTACCTATTTCAAAGAAATATTTATTTTGATTCCTTATTATCGACAAGTATGACGTTAATATCTTGTGTCAATTTTTATGCATTATATCCTAGTGGTGGAATGGTGAAGGATTTAGGATTCAACACGAATCGTACCCTCTTGTTTTATGTGTAGAGAGGGGGCATTAGAGAGGGGCAGTCGTGTTGTGTTAGTGTTGAAATTTCATTGTTTTATTTGGAAATAAGCCAAGCAACTCCCGTCACTTCTTGAGAAAAAAAATTAGTTTCACTCATGAGTATGACACTTAAAAACTCACCATGAAATATCATCGGGCAGTAAACGATTCCAAAGGCATTAAAGTAAGACTTTTGCGACCGTAAAAGAGCTGCAACGAAGCTATTGAGAATACAACTTTCATAAAAAAATTGCCTCATATATTTTTTTTCTTGGCTTGGCGTCACATCTGAACTTGATACCCTTCTAAATCACTCATTCATATTCTATTTATTTTTTGCTTTCGGGGACCTCCCAAGTTTTTGTTCGAAGCATTGAACGCCAGCCAGTAAAATTTTCTATGTCGTTTGGAATCGTCGCAAGAAAAGAGAAATACTTGTCCGTCTTTTTTTTTTAAGGACGGCCGAGTAGTTTATTCAAATGTGCACGAGCCTGGGCGTTCCTTGGTGTAAAAAAAGCGAGTGTAACGAATTGGTTGTGGATGTCATCGCAAGGGTATTGGTTCGCATTGTGCTCATGTTGATGCAAATTATCTCGGGATGGCAAAGGAAATCTTGGAATGAATTTTTCGCTGAAAATTTCATCGCGTGAGAGGCGTTTCGAATCGCGTTTTCATTGAGTAGCATTCATAAGGAGCAAAAATGAAGACGAAAAGCTTCTAAAGCTCCATTTTCACATATTCCTCCATTCCTGACACGAAATACGACGGGCTTTACTAATGTAAACTACTTTGACCCACGTTCAGGCGCTTCTGTTGGGAGAAATGAAGGCTCACTTGGTAAAAAAAAAATTTAGTATGTCCTTGCAGGAATGGCAAAGCCTTTAATGGCCGGAATGATGGGTCCTTTACAAATTCATTTCACGATGTTCACTACTATTTTCTTGTTACTTATCATTGCAAACTTCTTTTAGTTTTTTAGGACTAAATAAGTCTTGCTGCTCTATTTTTCTGATTGATATATTCCGGGAAATTTCTGAACGGTGCTTATATGGAGTTTTCCAGCTTTATCGCTAGTTTTGTGAATCTTGGTGATTTAAATAGAGGTTTAAGATTTCAATTGCAATACTTACCGTTTGCACTATTTGTTGCTTGGTTAGAAAACAAAACAAATTAATTAACCCCGAGTTACTGAGTAAATAGATGTTTTTTTTGAAAACTACTTGTTATTCATTTACTCATACATCTTGCATGAAAATATGTTGCAGATACCGTTGAGCCTGAAACCATAGAATTCATGTTGCAGATAATTTCTAGAGTTGATGAAAGGTGCAATGCTTAGTTGGCAAACGTTGATTCGCCATAATTATATTCTTCTTTCATCTCGCTTCATTTATTTACCAACTTCATTGTTTTATGTGATTGATCATTTAACTTTATTTCCCATAACAATGTACAATAATCACTATTACTTGAATCGGGTCATAGTTTTATGCTACCGCTGATTTTTATCATTTTAAGTTCTCATCAACTAAAGAGGTTAACATTTAAACGATATTTGTGTGCCTTTGTTTAAAAACGAAAGGAATTTTATAGTAATATTATTTAATCCTTACAATATGAGCGTTTAAAAAATTATTAAAATTTGGAGAAATCAAATATTACTCAATCTAATTTTTATATTACTGAATTCGCAATACAGTTTATGTCTAAACATGCCCACTCTATGAGACATATAGTTATATTTGTCTAATCCTTGGTGCTTCTGGCTCCTTTTGATCCTAGCAGTAGCTTTTACTCGAAGGCTCTTCGTACCCACATTTCAAAAGCCTCTAATATATCACTATAATCCTCTAATATATCACTAATCTCAGCAAAAATTCCTTACTCAACGCCCTTGTTATAAACTTTCCCATCCTCGTTTAAGTTTTTTTGTTTTACTCATTCCTTTTTATTGTTTTGTTGTCATTTATTCATAACCCATCCCTATCATACTGATTTCATTCGGCGCTCAGCAGCAAAATTATGCCCTTAGCTGACTGTCTAGCTAAAGCTTGGTCATCCGCAAACTTAACCAGTTTTATTTAATTCAACTCTGGTTTTCATTCCTATCTCCTGTTTTTTCTATGCTTCTCTTACCATTTCCTCCACATATATGTTGAAAAGACGTGATAATTGGCATCCCTCTCTAAACTCTCGTACTTATTGCCCATCTTGACTGTTCATCCGCCACATGCACCTAACGAGTCTGAGATATGCATAGGTTGTTGGTAAGTCTTCTATCTTTTAACTTCTGTATTACATTTATTAATTATATCCAACCTACTCAATCTAACACCTCGAAATCTACGAAACAAACGCATACATTCGGATTTCATTTCCTGTGATTCTCTATTAGTGGTCTTGCTACTGCTGTGACGTCACACTTGCGACTTCCCTTTTTGAACTCAAACTGATTATTCCTTAAGTAATTATTTAGCATCCTTTCTTATAAATAATCCTAACTATTACCTTAGCTCCGTGCTAAATCCAACGTGTGTTCTGTAGCCTTCACATTAGGCCGTAGGATTAATAGGAGAGGCAAGTAAGTGATAAAAACGAATGCAGGAAGAGAGAATGCAGGCAATGTAGACTAATATAGTTGCAAGAGTTTCAGAAGGAATGAAACATTGGTCATTTTGTGCGGGGTTAGGTAAGGTAGGAAGTAGCTGAAACTTGTAAATGATTAATTTATAATATTTGTGGTAAGATATTTTAGTCCCATGTAATTAAAAATCTAACTTAAACAGTAGGCTAATTTCAATGAAATTCGGCATTATTTTTCTTACATTTCAATCAAATCAAATAGACTTCAATTTGATTGACTGACCCAATTTGCAGATACGGGGCTTTTGAAATCTTTTGAAAACTTTTAATTTTCGTAGAGTCCCTCTAATGCTTGCACATTACTGCCATTTTCGCCATTGTTGACTTAGTTGCTATTATATGTACCTCAACTATTTTGATGCATTCCGATTGTCATTTATCGTCGACATTGATCTTCCGCGCATTTATGCCTGATTTGAGGAGGAGAGTCAACCTTTTACGCGAGTGAAAGTACTCCATCCGCTTTGGCTTATCAAGTATTCCATCTGCTGCGTTATCAAAGTTTTCGTCGGCCTATTCCATTGAAATTCTTTCCACAGGACTTTCTTGCGTCTGACGTTTCATCTCTTTTGATGAAAAAGGATATCTACGATTACGACACCGGGATGTGTCAACTGCAAGCGGGGCATCCACTGGACTAGTTTTAGACCTCATTCTGCACTGGACGTGGGATGAGCAGATTAAAAATGAGCACCGACTAGACCTTATAGGAATTTCGATTTCCTATCTTCACGGGAGTAACACGAATTACCAGATTTATAGGAGAAATCCACGTTTTTGCTCTCATACTGCTCGCTGCATACAATATTCATAGATTCACATGGATGGATACAAATGAATGTGGAGCGAATGTCGAATATTCGTGAAATCCTACCAAAAGAGAGTGTTTATTCATTCATCAGAGCATCAGAGTGAAAAGATGAAAACACCTCTTTTTACCCGGTCAATCGCCGTACAAACTTGCTGCATCTACTGGGATATCAGCTCTAGTGCAACCCATGGGAGGTAAAACCATCTCCACGTTCTCTTGCTGCCTTCCCTTCCTCCCCCACTTCCTCATCTTCTTCCTCCTCCGATATCGAATGGACCCGGTCTCCCTACGCCTCCGCTTCCGCTTTTCTCCAGCTCTCTTATTCCGCATCTACTTCCACGTGCGCGTTCTCCGCTCTTTTGTCAATTCTGAAAGGCACACCCACGTCCCTTTAATCCCACACGTCGAGTTTGATCATCGTGATTCTCACACAATTGTAACCCTGTTTAGTTGGTGCGGAATTCATGAAGGTCGGTCTTTTGACTTTGACAGTGACTTTATTTCCGAGGCTTTCCTAGCAACGTGGGGTGATTAAACGTTTAGAATAAATACGCAAATACGTTTGAGTCGTAAAGACCTTTGACCTCCAATGACGGCGTACCGCTCGACGTTTATTGTCGATGCGAAAGGTGTCGCGGCGCTAGGAGAACTTTGACTCCATCAAATGTACCCACTGTCCCAAATAACAGTCGGTGGTTTAAAATTATGAAATTAAACATCTAGCAAAGAGTCATTGTTTACGTTTGCAAGAGTAATTCTTTTGATGCGTTTATGAAATTGTATTTGATGTGCTAAGTAATTCAACTAACTATTGAACTCACTTTGTACGACTTTTTGAACTAAAATATAAATTATATTTTGCGCCACCTATCTTCATAAATGTTTACTATAGTCCTGGTTTTGATCCAGCCTCGATAAAAATGATTGGTTAAAAAGTATAAAGAGCAAAATGTTTCTTTTTTTATCTTCTCTTATTTATCTTCCAAAAATATTTCTCTGCATAGAACAATTCTACTATTTCTCGCTAGCTTTGATATAAAAATTAGGCACAATTAGGCACTCTATTAACTTAATTACAAGTGCCACAATTACTCTCTGTGAGTTTCATCATTAAATATTTGAAGCAGTCTAATTGTATTTCCTTTATTATGCAATTAAAAGATCAATGTCTGACTCGCAAATCTAAGTACTAATATTTTTAATCGTTTTATGAATATATCATGGTTATGCATATAAGCACTCAAAACATTTTTTAATTGTTATTTTAATAGGAGAATCGATTGAATATTAAAACTATGAAGCATGTAAAATGTGAAATAATAATACCAAAATTAGCATATCCGGAAACAACTCGTATTCATGAAGTTTTGTCTGACGATGCAGTAGCATTTTTGCGTATTATTGATTTTGATGGAGTTATAAAAAATAAAGTGGAATATTCAATTCTCGTTTTTTGATCGATAAATAAACTGCCTATTTGTTGGAAACATGCACGGCGTGTTTGAAAAAAGACATAACTTTTTAACAGTGTGCCAAATAGGCGCACTGAAAATGCTCGGGCTATTGACAGCAACAATCGCTATATTTTGGCTACAAACTACTATTTTCATCTGAGCTGGCTATACTTTCTAGTTAAGAAAAAAGTGGATCATTCAAGAAACTCAGTACAAATTTTTAAATTATGCGATGCATCTGAATTTGATCAATGAAATTTGATGGCAAATATCCTCCGTTGATGCCCACTTCATCGCCAACAGTTCCAATCATCTCCGAGAAAAACTTCCCTCGACGTGATCATTGTCTGCTGGTGCTTAAGGTTATTTAGGATTGGGATCTTCAGCAACCGATATTCTGCTCTTTGTAAATCGCCAAAACAATTATTTAGTACTGTGCCCCACTTAATGAGTCCTACCCGCATGCTTGATTTAGCCATATCTCAGTTTTTTTCAAAGTCGGCTGTAAAATTGGACGCACACTTTGCTCCTCTCGATATCCAACTCTGTCAATAAATTAATAGACATATTTTCCACATGCTCACTCCAGCGCAGGTAGTTTGATAACTATTTTTTACTCTGGATCGGGACAGATAGAAGTTTGTGGTCAAAATCTTTCGCTATGCTTACTGAATATCCGCAGCATGTTCCATTTGTCCCCATTGGTATTTGTTCCAAAACATGTATCGAGTGGACTCCCGGGGATCGATTCACCTTCATTTACGGCTTAATTCTCCGTCAAAGGTCCCCTTCAAATCTGAGTCCCGGGCCCCCAATTCGTCCCCCTTCCACAGAGCAACTGAAGCCCTCTCTATCTCCAGCCTCCACTCGAACGTCTCACTTTCGCTGACGTGCACCCTTTCCATCATGGGTCCAACACCGTCCCTCTTCCCTCCGAACCCACATCGTATGTCCTGTATACTTAGTCTTTGTCCTACCATCATCCACAAAACCACACCTCGTCTCCCTTCCGATTCACGGTTTTTTGCCCCCTCAACATTCTGCCTTCCTCCTACAGCGCCGCCCTCTCATCGTGGAGAGAGCCTTTGCCCCCCCCCCCTCATCCCCATTCGTCCACCTCCGCTTATCCATGGATGTCAAAACCACTCATGATTCAGACGAGCGGAAGCTTACGGGGTGAGGTTCGCGGTTTCCAACAAGTACTGACGTGAGAATGGGGACTTCTCCATCCTATTGTTTTGAGCCGTCCAAGTTTACCCATGCGCGTTAAGTCATCTCGAAAAAGGGAAGAGCTAGGAAAAACAATATCACGATTCTATTGTTTCGCGCGGCGGTTGCAAATGTATTTTTTTACGCTTAGATTTCGATGCGCGAGTGTTTCATTAGTAATTCGTTCTTACGACCACGAAGCGTTCAATGACGAGGGGTGCACGTATTGAGATTCAACAAATGTCCCCGCGCTGATAATCACGGGGCTTCCGAGGCTTATTACATCATTAACTATTCCATTGCAAGGAATACAACTTTATTCTGCTACGAACGAGAGATTCCAGTTTGAATAAGGGACTTACGAAATCTTCGGAGTAAAATTTTCCATGACTTATTATAAGGCTCTTGAAGGATGAAATAATTTGAATTATAGCCTCGTCTACTCGCTCCCGTTCCTATCGGTAAAAACTCACTCCCTCCCTTTTGCATTTATATTTCGCCGTTTACTAGTTATCGAATAAGGCGAGGGAGAAAATTGACCACCCATATTCTTGACCCCTTCGGAATCCTAGAAGGAATGGAATTTTACCCGTATTTCTGCCGGATGGGGTAAGAAAGTTCAGCGGCATCATCCTATTGCTTGGGGATTCTCATATTTTATCTCAAGCACTCTTGTTGCGATGGAATTTAATATTAAGTTCCTTGCATCCAACACAGAAAGGGATGGGTATATTGGATTATTCGTAAATTGGATATGAAATATGAAGTCAATGGAATTATTGCATTGGTATCGGAGGGTTTAATGTATTTGAATTTGCATTAATGTGTCTGCATTTCACCATATGAAATAAATATTTCACGTTAAAATATCTTATTTTTTATGTACTCTGGTAGTTTTTGTGCATTTGAAGGGAGTAGGTAAATTGAACGAAAACTTCTGCAGAGAATTAAACCCTGACTAGATAATTTTCACAAAAGTTGAGTTTATTCCAGGAAATAGCTTCAATATTGACTATTATCCAAAGCACTCGTTTTTAAAAATTTATATATGCATATGTGTGTGTGTGTGTGCGCGCTCTTCATATTTCAATTCAATTATTTTACTGAAACATTTTGGATTATCATCTCCCTTTAAATGACAATGTAATGAGACATTGGTTTTCGCTGAAATACATCTTTGGCAATTTTTAATTTGAACGCTTTATGCTAAGAAAAAAAATAGTCTGGCTTCTTTCTTCCTTTGCACGAAAACAGAAGTTATTATCTCTGTAGGATTGGAGGAAATGAAAGAAACTTGGTGATGCTATTTGGTGGGGTATAAAGTATCTCATGGTGCTCAAATGGTGCTCAATATGTACACCTAGAAAGCAATAGGATATTGTTCCACTTAACAAAGTTCCTCCTCAATAGTTCTGGATGATAGTTAGAGCATGCATTGAGTCTTAACATCGTCTTACTCACACTTGAAATCTCTCATAATTTTCCATTTTGGAAAAATCCAAAGATATTAGGTGTGTTTTGATCGGATCAATTTCTATGAATATTTTAATGAACTCTATGATCCCTTGATTATCCCACTTACCAGATTATGTCATGCTATTAAATAAAATGAAACGAATTCAATGAAATAAAAAATTTGGTATCCTATTTGCAAACAGTATCGCAAATAAAGGTTTGAGTGGAAATATTGTAAGAGTTTTCCTTATTGCCGTGCCTCTGCCGTGTGCCAAAACATCTCCTCTAATATTTAACATTTTAGTCGAGAATGGCAATACCTTATTTTATATAAAATTTTTGACGCTAAGTGCCGTTTGAAACAATATGAGGTGGCCTGTTCCTGTCTCTCTCTCTCCCTCAGAATCCTCAATTTTCCATTTCTCTTAAACTTATTCCCCGAGGTTCACGTTTTATTTTCCCATCTCTTAGCTTACTCTTTCCTTTTCGTCCTCTTTACATTTTTTATCCCCTTCCTTTTACGATAACCGTTCCTACAAATGTTTCTCCTTTACCGTACCCCATATAACTTTGCTCCCCCCCCACCTCTTCTCCCTACACTTCCTTCGGCCGACTTTAATGCCTCCTGGCTCAGGGTCCTCCACAGGACGTTTTGCCTTCCTGGCGACCCATACGTGGCCTATGAAAAAATCATCGAGTAGTAGCAGAGGAGAATAGGAAAAAAGGAATATTTTTCGGATCTGTCCAGCCTTTCGAATCGACCGCCCCCCCCCCTCCCTTCGTCTCACCAAAGGGGAAAACGATTCACTCTTTGAATCCGCCTCTTCCCACTATAAACCCAGGAGAGGATGGCAGATATTGTTCCTCCCTTTCCTTCAGATGAGCTCTGGTCGTCGCGAGGCGTGCGTCAAATGTTTCATTGCCGCGGTATTATTCTGGCGCACATTCTTCCGTCCTATTCCTTTACCCGCCAATCATCCGTCAGCACATCCCCCGACTTTATCGACCCTTTGCAACTCTCCCTATCCTCTCTCCCCTCCTCCATTTTATGACATTCGTTCGTGTAATTTTTCTCCCGTTCTCCCTTGGGTCACTATTTAAAAAAAAAAAACCCTCGGCATTCAACCCGATTCATAGGCGCTCGCATTTCTTTCCGAAGCCCGCATCGGGCCGCACTCAACGCGGCCGCATTGAAATTCAGATGGGAGGAGGGGCATGCCGCTCGACCAATCCCATCGTAGCCGCGTCAGTGTAACCAATACTCTCGGCTCCGAACTCCTCCCACGCAAAAGCCGAAATTTATTGACAGGACGAGAACCCGTGCCCGCGTCATCCCCGCCGCTCTAACACTCCCCCCTCCCACCCACATCCCCCTATCAAATCAAGCGTGTGACTCAAATTTCGTTCTCCGACCCGCGCTCGGCCCTCGGGTAAAACAGTCTGCCTCGGAAGTCACGGCTCTGTGCACTGAGTTTCTTTTTAACGGAGAAAGAGCCCGAAATCGAGCATGTATCTCTGTAGCGTTCCTCCCTTCCACACACACGATACGTCATTCCTTTCACTAAGAGCCGCCGCCCGTGTGTGGCCTTAGGGGATCATTTGTGAAGAACATTCCTTTTTAATTTTCTTCAATTATCCGCTTCAATTTCTCTCTCCCCGCCCACGCTTTCCACTCCATTGGACCAAAGGAAGAATATTCACTTATCGCTTCCACGTTTGTCCGTAAGAGCCTTTGTAGTCTCCGGTTTGATTTTTTTAACTAGTTTTCTGTACCGAAAATACGATATTCTTGAAAGATTACATTCGTCGACGATTTTCGTAAATATAAGCCATAAAGAGCCATTTAATTTTTTCCTACTATACAGCATTCTCTCTAACGATTTTAAACAGGATTATCTCTAACGACATTCTGATTTTGTGCGTTTTTCTCTTGTAAAAATTATTTCCACCTTTGGAGATTTTTTGCGAGTGGCGGGAAAAATGGAATTACCCTACCTTAAGTTGAGCTAGTATGTAAATTCAGGTGATTTAATTTTCCATCATTATTCAATTTCATATTATTGTTGAAATCACTGCTGTCTGCTTGAAAACATGCAATTTTGTGTTGTAGTATATGTAATATTTAAGCTTTAATAGTGGATTGAGATGCCTTACTTTATTTTTATCACCCTCCATATTGACCACGCTAGAATAATCATGAATATCCGCTGTACATACTGAATACGTTACGACTATGTACGAGGGTAATCCTAAAACTGAAGACTCATTTTTTTTTAGTGTTAGAAAAACATTTATTTTCAATATTTAATTCATTGCTTATTTAAATTAAATATTCCTCTATTTTTCTACTTTATTACCATTTTGGTTAATCTATTTTTGTAGGCGCTGGGACATTTTTTGTATGTCCATATTATGCATCAGTCGATTAATGTTACGCTTACGCTATGCATTATAGTTTTGTTTTACGAACTTTAAAAATGGCATCCGGATTTCAAGTTTTACGGAAGTAATGTAGAATAGTAAATGAGGATCAGTGTACACTTGAGCCAAAGTAAAGATTATTATTATTATGAAGTAATCTACCGATTAAGGTAGGTTTTGGATGAACATAACTATCAAATAAATATTTTGTGACTCCTAACAAAACATAATCCAGCAATCTACTGTACATCAAACCCCTCTTCATCCCTGTGTACTTCCTTCATCCCATCCAATATCCCTATTCTATTCCTGGTCTTTCCTTGTTTGCCTAACATTCTCCTTTACATTACAGTCTTCAACATCTCACTGCCGACCAATATGCCCTTCATCCATTTTTCCTACATCCTTAGGATTTCTCC